>CM053574.1:94609368-94637299 GCA_028646485.1 Cryptoprocta ferox | reverse complement strand
GGCTCTGTGCTGACAGCTCAGAGCCTGGAGAGCCTGCTTCAGATTCTGTGTCTCCCTCTCTCTCTGCCCCTCCCCTGCTCACTCTCTGTCTCTGTCTCTCAAAATAAAATAAAGACATAAAAAAAATTTGAAAATGTATCTTAATATAATTTGATAATTCTGAAATGAATTCACCAATGGGTGAAAAAAATGAATTTGAAGCTTGGATAATTAGAATGCCATAGATTTCTTAAGTAGTCACTAGATAATGTTAGTGACCCCTAGATAATGGCCCCTAAAACATTTACTACAATTTATGTCCCCTGTCAGTGGGTGTCTATACCTTTTGATAAAGATGGTCATTTATAGGGTTAGGAGAATGAGTTGAATCTCTTCCCGACAAGACAAAACATGTTCTTCACTGATTCCTGAGTCAAGAAGCCACAGGTGGTAACATTCATTTTTCTTCCCATTACGTGGCTATGTGGATGGACCTTGTGCATAATTGCAATTAGACGTAGGTGAACAACAGTGCAGTTTTTTGTTAGCAAGCCATAGTCAACTATAGGTAGCTGCCAAGTTATTTTCTGTTGGCAAGAAATAGAAAGGAATTCTGACAATTTTAGCGAAAATAATAACTTATAGCTATTAAATGCTCATTTTTATGTACTTAATAATATGTATGAGGATCAACATTATTTGTTCAGTTAAATCAAGATAGAATCCGATGTTATTGTGAAATTGCTTAAATAACGCATTTAACATTTCTTAACGTTTTCCTTTTTTCTTGAGAGAGAAAGAGATCTTGAGTGAGAGTGGGGGAAGGGCAGAAGGAGAAGATAAGAGAATTATAAGCAGGCTTCATGCTCACTGGGCAGCCTGACATGGGGCTTGATGCAGGGCTTGATCTCACGACTGTGAGATCATGACATGAGTTGGATGCTTAACCAACTGAGCCACCCAGACGCCCCTCCTGACCTTTTCCGGTGTGTGTGTGTATAACGTTTCAATCCTGCCCTTAGGAGAGAAGTCTACTATCTGAATTTTGAAGGTCTAGAAATTTGTGATGCCAATTTCCCAGGAAAGTTTAAGTTCTGGAATTCCTGTTTCAAACAGCTCACATGTACAAAGGATTGGGGTCTATCAGAAAATTTGTAGAGATAGAATATAATTTTTAGAGTCTGAACATTTCTACTAAGACGAATTTGTTGTTTACTTAGTGTCAGAAAGCATGCTTGGATGTGGATACCAGCTGATTCTTCCCACTCTTAAAGAAAATCCTTCATTTCTAGAGAATTTTACCTTTTTACAAATCTGTAAAATAATAATATGATTTCTTTTTGGTGAGTTTGAAGTCAGAGTTTCATAGTGTGAAGGTATTCTGAAATTTGCAGTATCCACACCCTGATGGACACTATTAAACCTATTTTATAATGAATCTATATACATAGAAATTCAGAAGTGGTATATAAGTCTCTTTACTTAGACAATGTAGGAAAAAACAAGGACAAGAATTCTTCCAATGTCTTCTAGTTGTGCCCAAATTATTCATCATTGTATTGGTGCAGATGTGGTTATACATCACCATTCTTTATTGCTATCTTATTTTATAATATTTTTTAATATGCAAGTTAAAATTTCATTTTTAAAGTCTTAAATTTTTAATGTAGCTTGTAATGTCACCTGAGGAGTCTCTAAAATCAGCAACAAGTTATAGGCAAGGAAATTGGATTCCACTGTAAAAATAGAAACCCCTCTGAAGTGGATGCAGTTTGCCTTAATTGTTGCTTGTGTTTAGGCTTGAGATCCATCTTAAGCTTTTAAGGCGTTTTCATTTACTGATGTGCTAATAAATTTATTGGAGGGGTATAAATGCTATATGCGATTACACAACCTATTTTAGACTTACCATCTAAAAGAAGGCTACTGAAATACTCTCATTCTGAGACATATTGATTTTCCTACTTTTGTTTATGTATGCATATACAAATGCACCAAATTTCAATAAGAGTTAAGACCCTTAAAATTTTAATTTTTTCATGGCCTCAGTTAATTTACTATTAGCTATTTATGTTAAGAACGTTGTTAAGTATGAGGCAAAGATTAGTATTTATCCCAGAGTTACATAGCAGGAAAAAAATTTTTTTAACAATTTATAGTTAAATACATTATGGATATAAATATAATGGAATATTATATATGGAAGATATTTGTGATAGAATGTTAATTGAGAAAGTCTCGATACATACACATGTGTACAAATATATATACGTATATTCACATACACATGTACATGTGTGCTTTAAGTTTGTAATGTGTGGATGTAAAAGAGTTGGAAAAAATATGTCAATATATAAAACAGCTGTTGTCTATAGATGGAGAGATTATAGGACTGTCATTCTCTGTATGGCACATTACTGTCTCTGCCAAGATCCTAAATATTTAGTGAATTCACATTCAGGAAGAAGAATTATCTTTATATTGTCTCACTGTCCCCATCTGCTCCACGTTTTCTATAGAGAAAAGCAAAAAGACAGATGTATAAGCAGAAACCCACTTTAGAACCATTAAATATTTAACAAAAACTGGATGCCAAGTAATTTATATAGAAATTTCCAGTTTACATGGCTTTAAACACTCTTTATTTCTCAGCTAAAATTTTTTTTTAGCTTTGTAAGGATAGGCCTTTAATTATACTCATATGAATGAATTTACTTTATATTAAACTTTGTCCTTGAATAACACACTAAAATAATGTCAATTTCCCTGAATACCACAGGTTTCTTATCATTATGGATGCAACTACAAGGCATATTACAAGGCATATTTTCAAGATCATGAGATGCTATTTAGTAAAGATATATCAACATTTTAAAATGTTGGGAAATATAAACATATAATTGAGAACATTATTTTTTTTAATTTTTAAAAATATATATTGAGAGAGAGAGAGAAAGCACATGCATCCAGGATGCAGGAAGGGGCAGAGAGAGAGGGAGAGATAGAATCCCAAGCAGGTTCTGCATGGAGACTGACGCAGGGCTTGATCCCACAAACCCAACCGTGGGATCATGACCTGACCTGAAATCAAGAGTCAGACGCTTAATCAGTTAAGCCACTCAGGCCGCCCTGAATATTATATTTTAATTTATCTATTACGATTTCCTTGGTCTATATTTCTTCTCTTTATTTTATTTTTTTAAAGTTTATTAATTTTTGAGAGGGAGAGGGCAAGTGCACATGCATGTACACCTGTAATGGGGGGGGCGGGGAGCAGACAGGCAGAGAGAGAATCCCAAGCAAGCTCTGTGCTGAGAGCTCAGAATCCCATGTAGGACTTGATCTCAGGAACCATGAGATCATGACCTGAACCAAAATCAAGAGTTGGATGTTTAACTGCCTGGGCCACCCAGGTGCCCCGGATTTCTTCCTTTTTAAATACCCATTCAGATATGTATTTACACAGATGATAATCTATTCTATGCACATTTACTCAAGTAACTATTTACATGACTTAAAATCTACTTGTACGAAAAATTATAAAAAATAGAAATCAGATAATGAAGCTAGAAAAAGGAACACAAATATGCAGATTTTTACAGGCAAGCATTCTTTTCTCAACTAAAACAAAATTTGATATTAAGGTTCTTGATAACAAAATGAGCAATGTAATCCTGTCATATAATTACTTTTTCCAGCATCCATGACCACTTTATAGGCCGAGTTAGGCCTCTGTTTTGTGAGCTTATTAATACTCTGTGTATGTCTTCTTTATAGCACTCATTGCACTATAATCTTTGTGTATGTGTTTATTATCTTATTTTGTGATTGTGTTTATTACACTACTTAAATACATGAACTTTTTGAAAGCATGAACTTTAAAAAAGAATCTTTATTTCTTCAGCAGAATGCCATGCACGTATTGTAAGCTCTCAGTAAATATTTGGTGAATGATCAAGTTAAGTTTGGCATCCAAATTCTTACTAATCTATGTATTTTGCTAATAATTAAAATTTTGTGCAGGCAATGGATATATATGGAATGACCAAGGGATTGTAATGCATAGGTAAAACAGAACCTGGACCTGTGACCATACAGTAAGAGTACCTGTGTAGGATAAAGTGGAATTTCTTTTAACATTAGGCCAAATGTATACTTTTGGACAAATTGAGTGACTATTCAATAAATAGAAGACTGAGTATTCAAGGTACTTCTGATAGTTTGCCAGAAGTATTGTGTATATGTGAGAGTAGTGATCTGGAAAGTCTGGATAAACAAGAAAAGTCCCTAGTTTCTTCTGGAAAATAAATAGAATGAGTAGAAGAGAAATGAGGTTGTTGTTGCATGAGATTATTTTCATAGGCTCATCTTCCAAAAGGTTTTCCTGTATTTTGTTCTGCCTGTCCATTTATCTGTCTGTCTGGAGCTCTATCTAGTTATCCATCCATCCATCCATCCATCCACTATCTATTTGTCTATATCTGTCTGATTATGATTTTTAAATTGAAGAGTAGGAAACAAATATAGTGAAAATTGCAAACAATTCCAAATGAGATACAGCATAACATTATGTCTTATTCCATCGCTACTCCACTTTAATCTTCTTTCCAAAACAACATAGCAGTTTTTATATGTATCAATAGTTCAAAAAACTTTTCTAACCTCATAAAAACAAAACTTTCTTTCCCCCTAAATGAATGCATATTGTGTGTATAAAATATTGCTTGTTCCTTTAAGATTAAGAATGTATCTGGAGATTACTCCACACCAATATATTTTGATAAAGTATTTATGAGTTTTTATTTAAATTCCAGTTAATCAACATAAAGTGTAATAGTAGTTTCATGGGCACAATACAGTGATTCAACACTTTCGTACAACATCACAAGGTGCACTACTTAATCCCTATCACCTATTTAACCCATTCCTACCCTCCTCCTCTTTGGTAACCATCAGTTTATTCTCTATAGTAAGAGTCTCTTTCTTGGTTTGCCTCTCTCTTTCTGTCTCTCTCTCAATAAAGTTTTTTTTCTTTTAATCAACTGAATAATTTTGTCATATATGGTTGGGATAGCAATATATTCAGTCCCTTATCTTTTTTTTTTAATGTTTATTTATTTATTTTGAGAGAGAAGGAAAACATGTCTGCACATACCAGCCAGTGGAGGGGCAGAGAGAGAGAAAGAGAGAATCCCAAGCAGGCTCTGCACTGTCAGCACAAAGCCCGATGTGGGGTTCGATCCCATGAACCATGAGATCATGATCTGAGCCAAAATCAAGAGGCTGATGCTTACCTGACTAAGCCACCCAGGCGCCCCTCCTCAGTCCTTTATCAATGGAAGTTAACTTTCTTTCCCGTTGTTTGCTTTTCCAAAAAATGTTGCAAAGAGCCTCCTTCTAAATGTGTCTTTGCATATTTGGGTGATATATCTTTAGGTTCTATATCTGGAGTGGAGTTTCTAAGATTTGCGGTTACAATAACTTCCTGTTAAAGCATCTTCTGACATTTTCAATTGTACTAATATGTTGGTTCTTATCTTTTCTTCAAAGCCAACAGTGAAGCAACGTCTTTTCCCTCTTGGTGTCCATCATTACAACACATTCCCTCTTTTCTGTCTCCTGTATCCTTCTTGTAAGTCGTCTTGTGATTATTTTGAGCCCATTCATCTTAAGGCCCCTAACTTAATTACATCAGCATAGGGTCTTTTACCAAGGATGATAACATTCACAGGTTTCAGAAATTTGGACATGAGCAACTTTGGGGATCTATTCTTCACCCAGCCACAACAAAAGAGGATTTACTGTGAGTATCCTGTCCCTATTTTATTATAGGGAGTAGGAAGGGACAGTGTAAGAATAGAGTAAAAAAATGTGTTTTATTTGATAGATTTCTGACCAACAATCTAAACTTGAAAGAGAAAAAGCCACATCCCATGGAGATTCTAAACACTGAAATAGTGCATTGACTTCAGTAGGATTTGAAGTTTTTTTCCTTAAGAAGAAATTTCCTAAGTTCTACATGTAGAATAAATTAAATCAATCAATCAATCATTCAATCAATCAGTCATTCCCCCCCCCACCACCACATCACCACCACAATTATTGTAGGAGAATATGTTAGATATCCAGGAATATCTTTAATCTTTCTGGGCATATATAAGAAGCTACAATTCCAGGACTCCCTTGAAATGACCTATAAGTGTGGGTTTATTCTTAAATAATCACAGCAATTGTTGCTCTTTACTCATTGCCTGTAGAGACTTAGCAGAGAAATATGAAGAAGTCCTGGAAGATGCTGGAGCATGATTTAAAAAGAGGCAGGGTCCATGAATGCAACTTGAAAGACTCTCTTTGGAATACTTGTTTGAATTGTTGTCATGAGTGAAAAGTAAGTCAGTATTGTGTGAAGTTGTGAGATTGGGAGGTAGATTGTTACAGAAGCTAACATTACTTACCCTAAATAATATGCTATATTTTATGCCAGTATCCAATTTGTGTTCTTCCTATATAGAAATGTTGTTGATTTTTACTTTAATTCTAAAAATTTTATATAAAACTACTTTGGAATTTCTATGTAAACTATAATACTATTTGAAAATAATGACAGTTTTTGCCTATTTCTTTCCAATGCTTCTCCCTTTCACTTCTATTTCTTGCTTTATTTTGCTGGCTAGACTTGGCAGAACAATGTTGAATAGAAGTCCTGTTAATAGTAACAATAGTAATAATAGTCTGCTTTAGCTTACTACTGATGTTAAACAGAATTAACATCAGTATAAAATATATTATATACTTTTTTTGTACATAACCTTAATGAGATTTTTTTATGCATGGAAAGTTCCCTTCTAATTCTATTTTGATAAAAATATTTTTTAAAACAATGAATACATATATGTATGTTTCTACTGAAGGTTTTCTTTAGCATGTATTGATACAATTATGTGTTTCTTATTTGTGGTGGTGAATTACATTCAGTGATTTTCCAGTGTTTATCTAATCAACCTGCATTTCTGGAATAAACTCAACTAGATTATGATGTATTATTTTTTGCATGCATGGTTGGATTTTATTTGCTTATATCTTATTTAGAAGTTTTATATCTAGTATCATGAGTGTTTTAAGTTAGTGGCATGTTTTTTTCATAGTACTTTCATATTATCTTTTAACATTCTGAGGCATCTAGTAATATCTCTTTTGCTCATTGTATTCTGTTAATAATGTTTTAAGGTCTGAAGAATCAGAGTTGTATCTCCTATTTCATTCCTAGCATTGTTTCTGTGTGCGTACTCTTTTTTTCTTGATCAGTCTTGCCAGAAGCTCGTCAGTTTTATTAGACTTTTCAAGGAAACAACTTTGGCTTTGTTGATAGCAACCATATGTTTCATTTCTGTTTTATTACTATCTACTCTTATCTTGACTGCTTTTCTCCAATTTCTTTAGATTTGTCTTGCTGGTCTTTTATCAACTTCTTAGGAAGTATATCTACTAAGCTCATTATTTTTTTTCTACACAGGCAATTAAGCCAAGGGCCAATAAAAATTTTCTTGAAAATGAGCATATAGTGAATAATTTAATTTATGTGGCCACATGTGGACTCTGTTCAATATCTATGTATTTTTTCTCACCCTTTAAAAGTGTTGATTTTAAAATCAAAAATTTAAAAACAAAAAAATTTTATCTCAATAGTTGTATAAAAGAGCAACAGACTGGATTTGACCCATAAACCATAACTTATCAACACCTGATTTGTCATAAGTTTGCCTCTAGGTAATATTATAGAGTCAGCTAACAAGTTTTGAAGTTATTAATTTCAATTTGTAAATATTTGCCAATTTGCAGTGGCATTGTGACTTTGATTCACGAGGCTTTAGAACTTTTTTCTTAAATTTTTTACATTATTTTTCTGGGAATTATTTTATTTTTACTTTCTAACTTATTCACATTCTATGTCATGACTTCCAAACTTTTGAAACTTGCCGAGGCATGCTTCAGAGCAAATGAATATTCAATATATGTTTGAAAAGAAACCATATTTTTTAGTTGTTGGGTTCAGATGTTCTGTGGAACATTTATATTACCTTTAAAATTTTCTCAAATTTTCTGTACATTTAACTAAATATTTCACTATTCTATCAATCCCTTAAATAGGTGCTTTAGAGTCTCCCTTATAATGATACTGTTTGTTTCTTTTTGTAATTTCTGTAAATTTTGAAGCTATGCTATGTTTGTATGTAAATTAAATGTTTTTAATGATGAATTGAAATTTTTATCATAAAGTAACGTTATTATGATATTATAAAATTTGATATGATTTTTGTTGTTTTGTTTTGTTTTTGTTTCCTTTAAAGTCTTTTGCCTGGTATTAATATTACAACACCTTTTGTCATTGTTTTTAGCACTGTTTTGCATTACTTTATTCCTTTTAACGTTTAACTTCACTGCATTCTTGTGTTTGATTTTTTCTCCAGAAATAGCATATACCTAGGCTTTGTTATTTTATCCATTCTCAATCTATTTCAGTATTTATTTATTTATTTATTTACATTTATGTTAGTATTTTTTCTGTTTTGTTTTATTATTTATTTTTGAGAGAGAGAGAGCATGCATGCATGTGTGCATACACACACACATATGCCCACACATACTCACACACACACACACACACACACACACACACACGAGTTGGGGAGGGACAGAGAGTGCAGGAGAGAGAATCCCAAGCAAGCTCCACGTTGTCATGCTTAAATTCATGAACTGTGACATCATGACCTGAGTTGAAATCAAAAGTTGGATGCTTAACTGACTGAGATACCCAGGTGCCCCAATTTACATTTATTTTAATTACTGATATGTATTATATATGCCATCTTATTTTGTACTTTTCATTTTTTTGCTTTTCCTTTAACTTGTTTCTGTGCGTAGATTTATTCTACTTTATCCTTTTTGGGTTTAGTTATACGTCTTAAATATGTATTTTGGTGTCTTTTATCAGTTCTGGAATTTTCAGTCAGTATCTCTTCAGAGATAACTTCTTGGAGGATAATTAGTAAGAGTACAAATGAAACCAAATTGAATATGAGTTAATTGTTAAACTGGGTTATAAGTAAATGACATTTTATTAGACTATTCTATTTTGTATATATTGGGTTTTTTAAAAGTAAATATACAACCAGGTAGCTAAAAATCACTTTTTATGTATTTTCAAAGAAGAGTTTGAAAGCTATTTGTCCCCCAGCTATTTAGTACCAGTGGCTTGAGAATTTTGACTCTGACTGACACACACACACATACATATATATATGGCATATGTATATATATATATATATATATATATACACATATATATATAACTCCTATGCATAATCTAAACACAGAAAGTACACAAATCTTAAGTATATAGCTCAGTGACTTTTACAAATAACACACCCATGTAATCTGAATTAGAATAAGCACCCTAGACATTCCCCTGCAGCTGCCCCTTACATATATTAGATTGATCCTTTCCAAGAATAAACAATTTCCTGACTCTTAATATTATATAATTGTTTTGTATGATTGTAAATTTATTTAAAATGAGTCATGCAAAATGTGTTCTTTTGTTTTTGTGTCTTTAGTTCAAGATTGTCTTAATTTAAGTTTTTAATTTTAGTAATTCTACTTTTTATTTCTAGAGTTCTCTTTTTGTCAAGCTTACTTGCTATCTACTGATACTTTACTTTACTGATGTCTTTTATTTATTGAAAGATTAATCATATAATCTACTGATTGTGCCAATATCTGAATTTTTTGTGGATCTACTTTTGTGTCTTGTTTTCTATTCTTTTCAACTCATATTACCTTACTTGTGCATGTGTCAATGTTTTTTATTTTAGCCAGTATTTTATTTTATTATTTCTTTTCCAGTTTTACTGAGATGTAATTGATGTATAACACTATATTAGTTCGTGTGTTTTTAGTGATATTTATTTATTTTCCAGGTACAGTTTATTTTCTAGACATTTTTAACTGTGAAAATATACAAGATGTAAGATGAAGTTGGGCTGCTCTAGGAAGAATTTATGTTTACTTCTATAAGGTATACAAGAGAAATAACATTTTGAGACTTTGGACAACATTTTGGGGTTGAGATTTCTCTGGACACTTAGTCACAATGAATTTGAGAATTATCCCTGTAAAGCGTAGCTCCTTATTACAAATTGTCGCATTGCATTTTATTTGTAGGTACTGGTTGGGGGTGATAACATTACTTTTATTATTAGTTTGCTCTTAAACTAGGGTGTGGATATTTGAGATCTTATCTCCTGGTCTATGTTGAGATATATTTTTCCATAAGCTTACAAATCTAAATAACTAATGATTATATTCACTAAGCTTGGAAAATTCCCTCAAGGAAAAATTGATGTTAGTGCTCTACTTACTACTCTGAGTTCTTGTCTTCATGTAATCTTTATCTGAGGATTCTTTATATTTTTTGGTAACTCATGGTTATATAAAGAGATGTTTTTGCATGATATTAAGACATTTACAATACCACATTTATGAAAATGGAAGTCAACACAAATATTTCTTAGGTTTATTTTTTCCTTTTTGATCCTTATAATAATTTTTTGTTTGAAATATCTATTTTTATTATTTTTCTATTTTATTTAGACATAATATTTATTCCAAAAATTGTTTATATTTCTCCTTTATAAATTATTGATGTTTTTATCACCAAAACTGTAATTATAATTTTATAAATTATCCATAGCTATTAGTCTTTTCAGAGAGAACTGCTTTTAATACATCTGTAGTAAATTCATCTCCTAAACTATGACATTATGGACTTTTATAAGCTCACTTTTTTGAGAGCAATATCTTATTATATTTTCTGGAACACAAACAAAATTGACTCCTTCAGTTCATAAGAGGTTGATTTTTTTTACTTACAAAATGTTCCATGTAATGAGTAACTTGGTAGAAAAAAAGTTTAATGCTACATGCTACAATTTAAGCATCTCCAACTTCTATTTTTCTTTTTTATCCATTTGACCCATGCAGCTGTAGATTTTAGGCTAAGTTTTTGAGGAAAAAAACCTATGTGGAAATATGCATATTAGAAATACTAGGAGTAGGTGGAGAAAAGTGAGTGCGTATGTGTGCATGTACTTATTTTTAATTAAAACTTTACTTTTTTGTGAGCAGTTTTAGTTCACAGCAAAATTTAGGGCAAAGTACAAAGATTTTCCATATACCCCCTGTCTCTACACATGCATAATCCTCCCCCATTTTCAACATCTCCCACCAAGGTGGTACATTTGTTGCCACTGATGATACGGCACACTCATTTTTTATATGCTTTATCTTCATTTCCCAAGAGGGGTTAACTACAGTCCTATACTACATTTGTATTTTTCTAAATTTTTGGTAGATTTTTCTTTATGAATTATGATATACACTATTTGATCCATAAAAATCATGATTATTCATTAAAGATAGAAAACTATCATTATGAGGGCCACAGATATCTTTAACTTTTATATTTGGACCAGCCTTGTCTGGTAATAACGACCTGATCCTCTGATTTTTCTTTCTTGCACCACACATCCAACATTGATCAAATCACTGTGACTAAGTGTGATTTAGAACTCTGACTAGTCAACTTGAGGCTAGCAAAAGTGTCTATTATGGTGGAGTAGGGATCTGGAGAGTCAGTTAGAAGTTCAATTAAGTTTGACAGTAAAAAAAAAAAAAAAAAGAAGAAGATGGTTTTTCCAGAAGAATGGGTGTGGGTTACTTGATAGGCAAAAACAATGCAATATTTATTAAAGCCCTAAATAAATCAAGTTAGCTAAGTCCAGGTCCCATGGCTGGAATTACAATAAAAATTTGTAATTTTTATTGGAAGGAATACTAAGTAATGCACAGGGGAAAGAATGTGGTTTTATTTCTGGGGGGGGGGGACAGAAAAATTAAAAAAACACTTAATTTCTTAGGAGATAAGTAAACCTATATACCAATTCAACAAACCCACTTATTTCTTCAAGCTATTTTATTTTATAATATTGATTACATCTTCATAACATAATTTTCAGAAAAGTTCATTTTGTCTCTGTCTAAGATTCCTGCTCTGCTTTGGGGAAATGATGGCAAAGAGCCTGATGTGCTCAAAGGTGGTAGTAGGAATGGAGACAAGGAAAGAAGCCTGAGAGACAGAACAGATAGAGCTGTTCAGCTCTTCCATTTTTCCACCCATCAGTATACAATTTTTGATTGTTTGTTTGTTATCTATTTTGGCTTCTAGGTCTACATCTGCAGCAGCAGGACACACAGGCAAAGCTGAACATTTTTCAAAATGCGATTCTAAAGTCCAAATGAAATCCAGTTGTAGTTATTAGTATCCTGGATAAGCTGCTATTGCCAAGGCCAAAGAGCAGTAGCCAATAAATGTGAAAGTTTAATTTCTCTTTCAATTAATAGTTCAGTCCTGAAATGACAGTGGATCCGTGATATTAGTTACCCAATATCCTTCTACCTTATTAATCTGAGGCCTTCAACACACTGTTTCCACTTCATGTAAAAAAGGGATCAAAGTTCCATTTCTCAAATCTATATTTCAACCAGGAATATAGAAGAGACCTTGGGTGGCATGCTCCTGGCCTCTAATGCTATGGCCTATGAGTCGAACTCATCACTTCTTGCTCAATCCTATTAGCCTAGGTGTAGCCACATGGCTCAATATTGCTGAAATTCAGCCTAACAAATATAGTTTTTAGCTGGCCATGTATACGGATAAAATTTAGTGTCTTTATTACTAAAAAATAAAGAAGGATATTGTGGGAAAACCAGTTTCTGATTTGCCAAAGAAAACTAAATATTATAAATAGATATTAGGTAAATTGTTCTGCTTCTGAGGAGTTATAGGGATATTTAGAAATGAACTTCAGATAAATGACTACCTAGTACATGGAAGGCATACAAATACATCTTAAACGAATGAATGAGTGAATGGCTAAGCCATCAAAGACTGGGTTAAAAATGACAGTAACAGGGCATGCCAGACTCACAGAATCAATTTAGTAAATATTTTCTGGAGGACTGTAGACCAAGATTTATGTTAGGCACTGGGATAACAAACATAGAAGACCGAACATGCAACCTGCTCTAATGTGCTAAAAAATCATAAGGAAGAAATGTAAAACTAATTATATATATATATATATAAATTTCTAATGTTCTTGAATTCTCAATGTCAATATCACAGCTCTTCTCCAGGTTTTAAATCCTATTGGCTCACCTCCAAGAAGAATCACAGATATGTTTGCTGTGATGCATGCACCTCTTCTCAGCCTTGTGTAGAACCATACATATATTATTAACCAAATTCATGAGTCTGATGTACAAGCAGAATGTTAATGTGTTTCTTTGCAATAAAACATTCTTGCCACACAGACCACAAGACTCGATTGTGACATGATGAATGTATTTTCTCCTTAGGAAACCTTTGCAGGAAGGCAAGTCACAATAAAAAGGTTTCTTGATGAACATGAAATCTCAAAACTGCATGAGACAAATTGAAAATTTAGTATCTATAATAGCCAAATACATCCATTTTACCACAGACGTTTCCTCACCAATGGGACTCAGATACTTGTAATATATCGGCATAAGCTTCTCCCAGGAGTGCTTCAGAAATGGTTTCAGCCTTCATTTTACTCCTATATAGTGTTATTTTTAAAATATCAGACCACTGTTGATCAACATGGTGCCACCTCAAACCCAGCTCTGAGTTTTGATTGATAAATATTTTTCTTAGATATCCTAATGTTTTTTCTACCAGGTAATTATGGAGTCATCTCATTTCCTTCTTGTGATATTGAATGTTACATTTAAATCTTACTCACTCTGTTAATTTCATCATAAAATTTATTAAAGTGTATTAAGAAGTGCATTAGTATATTCCTCAGATATTCAAAATACAAGATAACCTGGACCAAAAATGTACTCAATGTACAATAAATATTATGGAAACACAGAGGAGAGAAATATATTTGATTAAGAGCATCAAGAAAAGCTCTTTATGTAAACAATTATGTGTGAACAGGGCTATGAAGAATGAATAAGATTTCAAAAGTGGAAAAATGGTCAAGAGCAATTAAGGTCAAGGATTCCGTGCAAATAGGGATAAAATTACATGGTATGTTTATAGAGTGGTAAGTAATCTGATAGGCCTAGAGGATAATAGTCTTTTAATACAAAATGACGTTAGAAAAATTATAATTATGTAAGATGCCATGATAAAAATGTTATATTTTTACTATTATAATTTTAGTAATGATTCATAACATGGATTTGTGTTAATTGATCAAAAAAGAAAGACTATAGGGGTTCCTGGGTGGCTCAGGCAATTGAGCATTCAATTTCAACTCAGGTCATGATCTCACAGTCTGTGAGTTTGAGCCCCGCATTGGGCTCTGTGCTGACAGCTCAGAGCCTGGAGCCTGCTTCAGATTCTGTGTCTCTGTCTCTCTCTGACCCTTCCCTGCTCGTGCTCTCTCTCTCTCTCTCTCTCGGTCTCAAAAGTAAATAAACATTAAAAATTTCTTTTTAAAAAGGAAAGACTATAGAATCAATGAATGTAACATCCTCAATGTGTGTCACAGAAAAAGTAGAAAACGAATAGAAAATGGTCTAACCAAAGAGTTACTTATCTAAAGTTATTCAATAAGCCATCTTGAATTTCACTTTCTCTTTTTCCTTCTCTCCTTAATTATCAGGTTTCCTGAAAAAAGGCAGCATGTTAACACACAAAATTGTCTAGATCTATCATATATAATGCTCTTTCTTTTAATTTAAAAAGTGTTGCAGCTAAAAAAAATCCTGAAAAAGAGACTTTAAGTCTCCCCAATAAAGACACTACTGTTTTTGCACATGCACTCCTAAATCTGATATTAAACACTCAGTAAATGAAACTTCTCTGCTGCATTTTATCAAACCAACAGAAGTTGCCTTGTCGGGAGTATTAACTCTATTATTACAAGCCCATCCTACCTGCAAATAAAATATTGTGTGTGTGGATAAAAGTAAAAGACAAAGAGAGCTATAGACTGAACTCTTTTGATTAAAAATGCTGGTAGAAATTAAAAATTATAGTGTATCCAATGGCAATTTATCTCCTTAAATACTACATTGCAAAAGCAATCAGTTGTTTAAGATTGGTTTTCAAACACGGTGTTCAGAAAATATTGGGTTTCAGAAATATATCATGGGGAAATATTTGAAAAAATATTATTATTATGTAAGGGCTTAAAAATTTTTATCATTTGAGACATCTCTCTATAAGTCTTCCTTTCTGTGCTCCTTCAGGGAAGGTCATAGGTGTACAGGATTCCAAGCTCAAGTGACATGACTCAATGGTGTAAGCTCCACAGGAATGGCAGAAGCTAGTCATCATGTCACGGTTTTCAGGTGCCAGAAAAGCACAGGGTGAAAGCCCCAGCCAGTCAACTTCATAAATAACTCCATTTCACTTATTTGGCTGACTATAAGATGGCCAACGTCAGATACTTCAATAAGCTTTGGCAGAGAATTAATTCTGGATGATCTTTATTCACAAAAAGCATAGATCATTTGTAGTTGAAAACTTGTATATAGCATTGTCTCCAGGTGGATTTACTGTGTCAGGAATGCTACTCTGAAAGTATTCAATCTCTCTAGGAATCTCATTTTACAAAATAGTAACAAAGGAAAGCATCTTCAAGTCTTAGGGGGGAAAAGATTATGCTACGGAAGAACAGATATTGGCTTCCCAAGTTTCGGTGTCTATATACATCTATTTGAATACTGAGGATGGAAGAGACCAAGGTCATTCTTAAGAAGGAGAGAAACTTCATAGGCATTCTTCATCTTAATATAGCCTGCACCAATGATCATCTTTCATAATTGACCAAAAGTACCCAGGGGGAAGAAGATATGGGAAAAAAAGTTAAAAAGTAATAAATAAAAAAGAAAACTTATAATGAAGTTTTTAATAAAAGCGCCACATAAATTTGCTCCTAGACTCCCAAACAAATCACCTGAAGTCGGTACAGTTTCTTAAGTTTTCACCTAGCTATGCACAAATCTGCATAATATCAATGAGAGATTGGAAGAGTTTTAGATAAGGTTATTGTAGATGAATCTGGAAAAGAAATAAAAAGATGTTATTGAGGTCCTCTATATTTCTGTAGGAGTTTTCTATACTAGTTCTAGATAATAAGTACTGCATCACTTCAGAAATATAAAAAATGACATCCAATAATGATTGTTTGATCATTTATTCTTTCAATTATAGCGATCATAATTTTGCTACTATTGGTTCTTTGGAGTCCACATAACAGCTTTAATCACCAATTTTGGGGGCTGTGCTCTTAAGTCATTTCCATTTTTAACAGGTTTACTAATAGCTCTATAAGGAGCATGTCTACACACCATTGGTTGCTTAGCAGTCAGCACCTTTGGTCATACAACAGTGCAGTAAATGAAAAGGACAAGAAATTTGCTTCTTTATGTATAGGTTTATAATAGAAGGAAAGGGATGAAGCATGAGGGATTCTTTAATTAATAATGATAATAAGCACCTAAGTACTCATGCATCCTTGGTGCAATTCTATGTGCTTTGTTTTTAGTACTCACAAAAAATCCAGTCAGTTACTATTATTATCAAAATTTACAAACTAGGAATTGAGCACCAGGAGTTCAAGTAACTTGCTCAGAGTCACACAGCTAAGTGATGAAGTGAAAAATTAAACCTGGACATTCTGAATATGCAAGCTTTGTACCTTACTGCATAGTAAAATCCTCTGACACTTATCACTATTATTTCTGAAGGCAATTTTATGAATAGAAAAACCTTAAGATTTTTACATATAATCAATGTTTTCATTTAAAATACAAGCTTATGGGGCACCTGGGTGGCTCAGTCAGCTGGGCATTCTACTTCTGCTCAGGTTATGGTCTCGCAGTTTATGAGTTTGAGCCCCATGTTGGGCTCTGTGCTGACAGCTCAGAGCCTGGAGCCTGCTTTGAATTCTGTGTTTCCCTCTCTCTTGGCCCCTTCTCCACTCGGGTTCTGTCTGTCTGTCTTTCTTTCTCTCAAAAATAAATAAATTTATTATATACATATAATAAAATACTAGTTTAGACTCACTAGAAAGTAGTTTTAACTAGTCAATTAATTTCAAGGCAGTAAGTGCCAGTAAATTTTACATGTGTATTCATATTTATTGTGTTTTACTATTTCAATCAATAACCATACAGCAAGCTTTAGGAAAAAAGTGTCATTTCTGTATGTGGCTTCTTCAACGGGCTGTGAATACAGCGCGACTCATCTCCTGACCGTAACTTTCTTGTTTTCAGATGGCCTTTTTTTCAATTGATTTTATTTACTTTCAAAGTGACATTTCAACAGAGGTATCCACTCTCATTTCCACTCTCCTTTGACATTTCTGTGACTTAGAGTGCAAGGAACTGCTTGCCAAAGACTTGCTAGATTGATGTTGGGAGGAAAAGAAAAAAGAAATCTGCAGATAGCAGATGTTTCTTTTCTTCTTGTTGTGCCTATTACTTTGAAAAACTGACACTGCTTAAAAACAGATTTCAGATGTTCTGTCTTTTTGGCAGCAAGAGTGGATGTGTTGTTGCCCAAGTAGGAGAAGTGTAAGTATTGTCTAAACAGGCAAATTGAAGATGGAGGATGGAGGAATGAGTAAAGTCTCAGGAATATTTTGTGCTTTTTTTCCTCCCTAATGAGCAAATTTAATACAAGAAAGCCCTTAGTTGGCTGGGTGAGTTCCTTAGTTACACATTTCATTCTGACCTTGTCAAGGCCTGGCTAATACTCTATATAATACTTGAACTAATCTACTTGTGTTCTTTCTTATTTGATAAGTGGTTCATGGAAATTATTTGAATCTCAAATGCAGCTGGTTAGAGATATTTGGGGAAGCACAACTCCACGTCACTGATGAATAATTTAGCCAAAAGTTATTATAAGATTTTTACTATCATCACAAAAGACACTAATCAAGTTTCTGTTAATACTTAAGGGGCCTTGTACAAATTATTAAAAATATCCCTGTCTCCCAGGTAGACTAATTGAAAATAAAAAGTGTCCTCTATGGGAAAACCAATTATGAAAGAGGATCTGCGCTTCCAGGCTAAATGCAAACCTATGCAGAGACTTGCTCAGCTGAGCAGGGGCAGGCTTCACATCCCCACTTGAGCCCTACTTTGCGCATTTGAGCAGGGTACCAAGTGCACACACAGATTCTGTAGTCCTGTAAATAGATTAAAGCATTTATCCAGAGATTTTTCAGTTTCCTGATTTAGTATTCTCATGAAAACTTCCCATTTTCATATTCTATTCACTTCAAGATCCAGAAAATGGGTTAAAGTGGATTGTGAATGGCAAAACCATTGACAATTCAAGACTAAGTCAGGAAAATGCAAGAATGCCATAATAAGAGTCAGGACATAACTATCATGCATCTTCCTTCAGATTCCTCCATACTCCTCAATGTATCAGATGAGAGGTATTTTGTCTAATGGAGCAATTTGGGTTATGGATGCCATTAAAACATAATTTTTAAGAAATGGTTGCATATATTCCTTCTCCATTTATCACAAGTAATGAAAACTAAGTACATAAGTAAACTACATAAGTAACTGGCAAACTAAGACTGTCTTCTTCGGCTATATGGTAGGATGAAAATGGCTTTTCTTTTCTTTCTTTTTTTTTAAATTTATGCAGGTAGAATCTTGGCAGGTAAAAGTTTAATAAGAACTCTTAAGACATTGATTACCTTCACAAAAGTTGCCACCTCTTTGGTATGCAAAGCCACTTTTGGGAAATGGTGGATATATTTTTTTTTTCCATATAGAGCCCAGGATCTTATGGGAACATTGGGATGGCATCAGCAAACATCCTCTCATATTTAAAGTTGGAGAAATGAGTGGGATTTTGGCACACCAATGAATATCTAGTGCCAGGAAGGCGTAGGAAACAAACAAACAAACAAAAAACTTCTATTGAGGAAAGGGCAAGTCTACGTTAAAGAATTAGTTTTAAAAATATTTTAAGTGATTTTTGGTAGAGTATTGTTTAAGGAAAAATGTTGGACTAATGCTACAACCTGAGTGATGCTGGACACACCTGCCATTGTGATATTTGAGCTTTAGAGAAAAGTGACTGTCCATGTAAGATATAAGAGAATTTCAGTTTTGCAAGTCCTGAAGGGTTTCCAATAGTTCTGCTCAAGAAAATGGACTAGTAGTCCATGCCTGCAGTAGACAAAGCATCCGTGAGAGTATGCTACTCAACAATTCTGTGAGATCAGAAAGGAAACAGCAGAAGAGGACTTATCAGAAAACAAATCTCTCTCTCTCTCTCTCTCTCTCTGCTGTATTAATGCAGAATAAACCCTCATTTAAGAATTAATAACTCAATTAAGATTTAAAAATAAACCATTGGGTAGGGACAGCCCTGATGAAGGAAATAACATACATCCCATTAATAAGGCAGGTAATGGCAAAAATGATTATTTGGGAAAACAAGAAATGTGGCTATATTTTACCCCAGATTAATGAAGCAAGTCATATATGATATAGAAAACATCTATCATTATCTGTATAAATTGCTGTGCTATTTCATTTATCTTGCTATTCTGCAGGATCACAAATAATCATGTCTATCCTGTACCATAAATGTATACTGTAGGATTATAAAAATAGAAAACTAGAAAAATGACATTTTTGTCTTTGGTAAGAGAATCTCTTATATTCAGATTTTACTCTGACACAGAGAGGCACTTGGCTTGATCCCTTTTTTTATGTCATTTACTGCCATCCCTTCCACCCCAACCCCAATGTCTCCATCCTCCAAAAATCAGTCTACAGGTGAAAGATTTAATGGATTCTAATTGTCAAGTTTTTTTCCCCCCAACAATTTCCATTACAAAGTAAGTTTAAGTGAAATATTAATATATGTATAGTACTCTTCTTGAATCGGGGTACTAATTAGTAGAGTGTGATATTCAAGTAAAAGACCAAGTCATTTATTTAATTATACCATTAGATTCTAAATTTAAGGCTCACAGGCTGTGAAGCATTGGATGTGTTTCAAGAAAATGTTATATTAACATTACATGTCTGTATGTGCGCATTTATGTTTGTATGGATACATTTACTGAACCTTACTGCCTTTATGTGTTGAGTAACAATTATAAAATGTAAAAAGCTATCAGTTTAACCCTGGTAAGCTTTAAACTCAAATAAGTCTGTTGGATCCCACATATTTTGTTAAATTACTTGTAACAGTTTACAAGATGGAAATATATGTTTAATGCTATAATATGAAATAATCTATCTTGGAAGTATTCCAACTAAAGACTAAAATACAGCATATGTAAACATAAATTTAGATTTTTGTGAACCAAATCCATTTTTCAAGAATGAAAATATTACCCAACTTTGACCTATACTCACATTGTTATCTGAAGCTTGACTCTTGACAGAATGTTATGAAAATTCGCTTTTATACATGTAAACTGGAAAATAAGTTCTACTTAAATAATAGTCCTATATATATTACTAAGGACAAAATGAGCTGTGTATATTTTATTTATAATTATATTATAATTATAGATGATGTATAAAATAAAATTCATAACGATTAGCAAAGTGTAACTTAAAAAATATAAAAAAATCTCAAATGAAAGACATATGGCACTAGATAAAGATACTATAAGAATATAGTTACCAAAAAAGGGTAAACTGGAAGTCTTCATATTTAAAAAGCATAATTATTAGTTAAAAAACAATGCATATCACAACAACTATAGCTCAGCAATTGGCATGTGGTTGATGTACAGTAAATGTTAGATGAGTGAGTGAATTAAGCTATTGAATCAAAAAATAATTGAGGCATTCATGCTTGGGAACATTGAGAGAAGACCATGTAGTTAGATGTTGTGTCAGAGACAGTAGGAATAGATAATGACAGAAGTATTAATGATAAAGAGATAATTTGGAAATTAGAAATAAAAAAGAAGTTACTGTAGGAAAGTAGTATCATGAAGCAATTAAACTTTGTTTTTGTTTTTTGTAATATTAGAAAATGTTAGGCATTTTAAAAAGACCAAGGAAAAGTTTTTGGGGAGCCTGGGTGGCCCAGTTGGTGAAGTGTCCGACTCTTGATTTTGGCTCAGGTAATGATCTCACGGTTTGTGAGTTCAAGCCCCGCAATTGGGCTCTGTGCTAACGGCATGGAGCATGCTTGAGATTCTCTCTCTCTGTCTCTCTCTGCCTTTCCCCTGCGTCCTCTCTCTCTCTCTCTCAAAATAAATAAATAAGCATTAAAATATTAAAAGACAGAGGAAAAGTTTCCTATGGAGAAGCTGACCTTCCAGAAGGTAGGAATTAAGAAGTAAAAATTTATTTGAGCTCAAATATCTTCTAAAATGAATATTTCACCATAGTACAAGCAACGTTTTTTTGTTTTTTTTGTCTGTGGACACAGAAAACAACTGCCGACTTCTTGATAAATGGAAAATAAATGGATTGGGTTTTGACTTAGAAGCACAGAATTTGAGGACAGCATGAAAAATTCTGAGAGAAAGAAAGGAAAGAAGAATGAACTCCTGAGGTATATGAAAAGTAATGAAACAAGGTGATTAGTAAGAACCTAAGAAGCAATATTTTCAAGCACGTCATGGGTACTCCATGAATAAGTATCATAAAAAATTAAATATATTCTTACTATACTAACCCATTCCAAGACGACACAAAATGTTTTCTTTTTATTTCTCTCTTTCTCTTTTAATATTTTTATGTTTATTTATTTATTTTGAGAAAGAGAGAGGCAGAGACAGAGAAAGTGAAAGCAGGGAAGGGGCAGAGGGAGAGAGAGAATCCCAAGGAGTCTCCATGCTATCAATGCAGGGCTCTAACCCATGACTGTGAGATCATGACCTGAAAAGAAACCAAAAAATCAGTCATTCAACCAACTGAGCCACATAGGGGCCTCTCTCTTTCTTTCTATTGGCTGCTGTTTCCCTTGAGTGGGAAGCTGAGTGGGAAAGATGCTATGAGCTGCAGGCAGCCATCTTGCAACTGTGAGTGGACATCACTCACATAATCCTGATACCTAGTGGAAGAATGGGACATACTGGGAAATGGGTGGTTTCTCTCAGTAACAGAATCAACAAATGGACCATTGACGTTGGAAATTAACCAAATAATATGCATTCTTAAGATTTAAGCCAATTTTATATAGTCCTTCATGGGTAGTCAAATGCTCCAGATGATGTACATAATGATTACATTTGCATAGTATTTAAAAATTAAGTGTTGTCTTTTGGCTTTTATGAAAAAATATTTTGAAAAGAACCTGTCTAAAATGCAATGTTGTGAAGAAGACAACATAAAATAATTTAAAATGAACAATTTGAAATCTGTCTTAAGCTAATTAAAAGCCATTGACACATTTCACATTTAACCATATATAATTCATGAAGTAACCACTTTGAGCTGGGCTCTTTTATGTCTAGTCAACACAGAGTACCAAACAAGGAAAGAGATAAAAAAAAAATAATTTAAAACAATATATGTATTTTGGGGCACCTGAGTGGTTCAGTTGGTTAAGCGTCCAATGCTTGATTTCAGCTCAGGTCATGATCTTGCAGTTCATGGGATGGAGCCCCACCTCAAGCCCTGTTCTGATAGCAAGGAGCCTGCTTGGGATTCTCTCTCTCCCTGTCTCTCTGCCCCTCTCCCCAACTCTCGAACATGCTCTCTCTCTTTCTCTCTCAAAATAAATAAACAAACTTTAAAAAAATCAAACAATACATGCATTTAGATAGTAATATGCACTATATAGATGATGCACTTAGATATATGCTGCCATAGTAGAGGAACAAAACTCAGCAGCAAAATCAAGTACTTAGAAAATTAAAAGATGACAAAAATGATATCTTAAATAGTTAGGAATTGTATGGTTTTAGTAATTTTAAATGTTATAGCTGCTATAATGAAATGAATAGCAAACCTATTTCATTATTGGTCTTGTATAAAAAGTTTGCAGAGTTAATGCCATTTCAGAATTGTATCATTATGCAATTCAATGTTTGAACACACAGTGTCAACATGATACATATCTGTAAGTACGGAATACAACAAAGCACTTATGCTGTGAATAATGATAGCGCTGAATTATGGTTTCAAATCATTTATTCAAATCATCAGAAAATATGTGCTCTAGAACATACCCATGAACAAATTGTTGATGTATGAAAACTCCAAAGAATAATAAACACAGTAATAAAAATTGACACAAAAACATTAAGCTTAATAGCAAAAAATGAATTAAACAATAGCCATTAATCCTCTCATTGGATATTATATATGAGAATATTAGATTATTATTAGTATAATTCACTTTAGTAATTAATATCAATTTTCTAATGTCATCAATTGCAGGGCTAAAATAGATGGTATTTTTTTACTTCTTCAGAAGTCATCACTCACAGAACCCATGGTAGTAAAAGTGAGAATAACAAAACGCGATAGAAAAGAATGCACATATTTTATTTTCACTTTGAACTCATTTTCATGAACAACCACAAGAAAGCTCAGTTAGTGCGGTAGGATTTCCTTGGGTCCTGGGGACATGATGAGTGGGATGCAACGACAGTTCCCAAAGGCTGAGGGCCAATGGAAACAGGGACGTTCCCAAACATCCTGATGGGAACCGATGATGGGAACATGAGGGACGTTTCTCAATGGAAATGTGAACAGTCCCTGAAAGCAAGGGCACCATGAACATCCCCGAAAGCCATGGAGATGGACCAAGAACTGAGGGCTAATGGCAAACTTTATTAGGAACAGCATCTTATTTTATACCCTCCTTGCAAGCTTGGAGAGCACAGTAAATGTTACAGTGAATGTTTTACTCAGAACAGTAGCTACAGATAAAGGAAGGACAGATCAGGAACATCCTGCAACTGTGCATGGGTATATCTCCCCACGTGGTTTCTCAAGGCACTTGGCTGATGACCAGGAAAGCTCTGTCTTGCGAGTCCCCCTGGAACTTCATTGAGTCCCATGTTCCCAGCATTCTGGGAACAGAAGTCCGATAAGGACAATACATACACAAGGACAGCGCTGAGAACAGAGGTCTGATAAGGACAGTTTGTCCCATTTCCCAGCAAGTTAGTTTATTAACTGTTCTGAGAGAATTACTGTCTTAATTTGTATTTTGGAATGAGGGTAGGTTAGTCAACCTGCAAGTACCATTTTCCTCACTGATTCTCTCAGCTAAATTTGGGTCTTTTCCAGGACATTTTTGGTGGGGGAGAAAAGAGCTACCACTGTCAGAGCACCTAAAACACAGCCGCAGAGCAGCTGCATGCCTTACTGGGAGCATGGCAGAACCATTCTGGCATGCTGCTGACTTTAGCCACACTGAAATTCTCCCCCCACTTTTTAAAAATGTTTATTTATTTTTGAGAGAGGCAGAGAGAGAGAGAGAGAGAGAGAGAGAGAGAGTAGGGGAAGGGCAGAAGGAGAGGGAAACACAGAATCTGGAGCAGGCTCCAAGCTCTGAGCTATCAGCAGAGAGCCTGACGCGGGGCTCAAACTCACTAACCATAAGATCATGACCTGAGCCAAAGTTTGCCACTTAACCCACTGAGCCACCCGGGCGCCCCCACACCGAAATTCTTAAAGGTACTCTAATGCCTGCTTCTCTAAATGATGCTTCCTTTTCTAACAATGTTTCTCCCTTCCCTGATAATTTCTTATTTGTCTTTCTAGACTCAGCCCATAAATCATTTTTATGAGAGTTTCACGAATTTTTAGCTGAATTAACTGTGTCCCTTAACGATGCTTTCATAATTTTTTGGTCAGCTTCTTCTCATTACATTCATTTATTCATTCCTTTTCCATGCAGTGTAAAATATGCTTCATCTAATTCAAACCTCACGTGAATCTACCTGCTTCCCTCCAAACAAATATTCTTAAAGTTCCAATTCCTCCCCAAAATGACTTGACATGTATTTCACAGAGAATTTAGATGTCATTACATTCGAGTGCTTTAAATCTCCTGCCACTATATAAATCAACCTGTCTAGAAACACACTCAACTTTTCCCTGTGTTTTATAAAATTGAGGACCTGTCCTTTGACCTCTGTAAGGTCAGTCATAGCTACACCTCAGATCTATCTGGTCTCAAGAACCCTATACTATCACTTCTTTTTCTCCTTTGAATTCAGCTTTTCCTCTTACCTGAATCATTCTTACCGTCAGTCAAATATGCTGTTCCAAAGATACCATTTGTGCTAGTCACTATGCTCACATATATATTTTTGTCATCATATAATTTGACCTCTGAAAAGTATTTAGTATTTTTCAACATTTCTTTATCTTGAAAGATCCCCTTTCCATAGGCTTTTATGACTATGAAATCATACTCTTCTTATTCTTCTAATGTCTTTTTTGGCAAAAAATTCTTGACTTACAAAATAGGTTTGTAAGTCTGTAGGCAGCTGGTAGATATTGGAAATACCCAAAATTCCATTCTAGACTCTCTTCTAAATTCTATCATAATTTCTTCTTTGCCCTCTATGTTATTTATCAAATTGCTCCTGGTCTAATCTATGAGATAATCAACTACCTTCTTGACATTTCCACATGCATATTTTGCAAGTACCACATACCAAACAAGTCCAAAGAGAAACTAATAATCTCTCTTTTCCTTGTCAATCTCCCAAACATAGCTTCCTTTTAATTATTTTCCTCTTAATAAAGACAGCCACTGTTCATTTCATTTCGCAAGCCCGGAATTTGAAAGTTAACTTTCCTTTTTATGTATACGAACTTTATTACAAAAGTCACGGATGAACAGCCATATGAAGAAGGTGAGTCAGGAAGGGCCCTGAGGTGTCATGACTGCAGGAGCATCTATCCCTTTGGGATTGACATTTGCCACCTTCCCAGCACTTGGATGTACTCACCAACCCAGAAGCTCATCAAATTTCATTGTTTAAAGATTTGTTTGTTTGTTTGTTTGTTGTTTGTTGAAAGCTAACTTTGATTTCTCACTCTCTATGTGCTCTATTTTAATCCATCACCAATCTTATGATTTTCTATATCACAAATATCTCTTCATTCATTCACTTCCCTCCATCTCATTCCCATTCAGTAGTTTAATCTACCATTGTTTTCCATCTGGACTACTACAGCCTTTTCATTGGTCTTTGGTTTTCTTTTATCTTATCTCCATATTTCAGACACAATGATATTTTTTACAACTTGATAATCTAACCATGTTAGTCCATATTTAAAATCTTTCTGCTTTCTATGAGCCAGAAAAATGCCCAATATTTTAAACTGGTATATTCTGCTTTGTCTGAGCTAGGACTTTTTTCCTCATTTCTTTTTATATCTGTCTTGTCTTTTTTTCTCCTAGCTTTATGGAGATATATTTAATGTACAAAAAACTGTACATATTTAATGTATACATTTTGTTGAAATTGGACATATGTATACTCTCATGATACCATCACTGTATCACATGATACAATCAAAGTAATAAACATATTCATCATCTTCAAAACATTTCTTGTGTCCCTTTGTGTGTGTGTGTGTGTGTGTGTGTGTGCGCGCACACGCATGTGTGGGGGTGGGTGGGTAAGAACACTTAATACGAGATCTACCCTCTTAACAAGTTTATAAGTACACAACACTGCATTATGCGAGTTGTCTTATCCTGATTTCTCCATCTTTGTTTTGGACCACTCTCCTCCAATTAGTCAGGGGTCTTGTCACACTGGAATCATTCTGTTCATCACACATGTCATGTCTCCTTTTACCACATGCTTTCTTTTGCCTGAGCATATTTCTTCCACCCTTCATTCAGTAGACCCCCATTCATCTCACAAATATCAATTCAACTGCTTTATCTTCATGAAAGTCAACCTTACCCTGATTAGTAGGTCTCCTTGGCAGTCCAGTAGTGCCCCACTTATCTCTGTTTTTCCCCCCTGTGGTTTCAGTTACGTGTGGTCAACCATGGTCTGGAAGCAGATGATCCTCCTCCTTCTGACTTCTTGCCAGAATGTCAATAGTAGCCTAACACTATATAAAAATGCCTACATCATTCGCCTCACTTTATCTCATCATATAGACATTTTATTATCTCACATCACAAGAATGGTGACTACAGTACTATAAGATATTTTAAAAGAGAGACCACATTCACATAACTGTTATTACAGTATATTGTTATAATTATTCATTTTATTATTACTTATTATTGTTACTCTCTTAGCATGCCTAATTTGCAAATTAAACTTTGTCATAGGTTTGTATGTATGGGGAAAACACAATATATATAGGGTTCAGTACAATCTCACTGATTTCAGGCATCCACTGGGGGGTCTTGGAACATATACCCAGGAGATAAGGGAAGGCTACTATATGTCGCTTTTTTTCAAGGTTCTTACCCCTTTGGTATTTTATATTTTTCTGTGTGATCATTTAATTTATGTATATTTCTTTCTATACACCCTCAAATCCATGAAGCCATAGACTATATCTAACTTTATTCTCTATCAAGTGCAAGGAGCATAGTGCTTGAAATATGTTAGGTAATCAATCCCATCTGTTGAATGAATATTATTTTCAAATTTTTATTTTTTATTTTTTATTTATTTTATTTTTTTATTTTTATTTATTTTTTTTATATTATAGTTTATTGTCAGGTTGGTTTCCATATAACACCCAGTGCTCTTCCCTACAAGTGACCTCCACCATGTCCATCACTCCCCTTCCCCTTTCCCCCTTCCCCTTCCACCCTCAGTTTGTTTTCAGTATTCAAGAGTCTCTCATGTTTTGTCTCCCTCCCTCTCCCTAACTCTTTTTCCTCCTTCCCCTCCCC
>CM053574.1:94435495-94608868 GCA_028646485.1 Cryptoprocta ferox | reverse complement strand
TGAATTTTTTTCATAAAGAAGAATAGGTTGGAAATGTAAGGGAATCATATACTGGGGAAGATGAGCTAGAGTTATTGTAAATCCTTCAGAAAATGTTAATTGTTTATTATAATTACAATGACATCTAATAGAACAACACTGAATTGAAATGATTCCTTTTTCCCTTTGTTTTTATAAGTGCCTTGTACTTTGATTTATTTTCCATTACCATTTTTAATTACTGAAGGATTTTAAGTAACTTACATAAGGGTGGTGAAGTGAATAAAAGAAGGAAGTGCCACACAGGAATCTTGTCAATTTCTGGTTTTTGACTCTTGTAAATAATTCGTTTCAAACTGTCAAGTGATAAGGAAGCAGCTTTGCCTTTTACACTCATTAGCCTATTTATTAACACCAATCTCTAATAAAATCATTATAAACAATTTGAAAAATTAGTGTATTTAATCTTCAAATTTTAATTTCTCTCTTAGAACCTAAAAAGAAATGATACCCTTGTATGTTTAATAATGGAAATTAGGAAAGAATTGTGATTCTGCTGTAATCTTTTATTTATTCCCTAATCAGTATAACAACCTCATATAAATATTGTACCATTATAAAATGGAACCTATAATACATATATTAATATTATGAGAATTGTCATTCTATTAAAGGTCAAACTATTTAATATTTGAAATGAGACGTCACATGTCAAAGTTTTCTCAGATATTTGTAAATAATGCTGAGAAAATATTTTGATAGTCTAGACTGAAATGTGTTCATTAAAAATCAAATGCTATTTCATAATATCAAATATTATTTTTACTGCTTTCTGTTGCTATTATTCATTTTCCCAAATATCATCCTTATTACAAGTGGAGAATGAACCAATTGCATCCCTGCAGTTTGTCTCAGAAAGATAGAAAAAATGTTCCCAATTTGGTGTCCCCCAAGTGTGCATTAGTCAGGCAGAGTTAATGGAGCTATCTATCACTTCCAGCTCTCCTCTGTGAGCAGAGAGCAATAGATGACCCAGCTGACTCAGCTCAGCTAGTTTGTTATTCATAGGCTGACTGCAGTGCTGTTATGGTGGACTCGTCACAGACATCTAAGGCTCAGTTGGGCAAACATATCCGAAAGACCATGTCAACTCTAGAGGTGATTGTTGCAGATAAGGTCTTAATTCAAATGGTGTAGTTGGAGAAATCATTAACTCCATCTGTGAATAGAAATAAAAACCTTTGACCTGATATTTTATAGTATCAAATTCCAAAATGGATTTTGTCATTGCTGTTATAAATGGGGCAATAGGGGAAATAACCAGTAGCTCCAATCAATCCGTGACATAAATAACCAATGAGACAAGGCAGATAGACAATAGATTGTAATCAGGAGGTCCTCAAAATATCTTGGACCAAATTACAAAGACAAATTTTCTTAAAAGGACAATTAAGTCAAAACTTTAGATACATGATGATTAACATTCTGTTTGTACCATTGCTTATTTACTAGTTACCAACAAATTTGCATCAAATGACTATAGAAGTTAAATGTCAAAAGTTTGTCTTATCCACCTTTTCCCATAATTTCTCAAATGTGTAAAGTTTATTGAATGTGGGAAAGATTGAGAAAAAGATTGAATAAATGTAATGATGTATACTTTTATATTCTCATCCTCCACTCCCAAACCAACTGTATATGAATTATACTATTTTTTGCCTTTGAAGTATTTAATTCTTGGGTGTAGGCCTTTGTGTCATTTCTTTTCTTTTCCCTAGATCCCATCATTTTTAAATAATGTAGAGATCTGGACATGTACCAGCTTTGACATGTCAGAATGATTATTTCTAGAGAACTGTCAAGTTAGATCAACTTTCATCCCTATGTTAAAGCTTGAACTGGAGTATTTAATTCAAGGACTGCCTTTCTGAATTTGACAGTATGACACTAAGAATCTAGTGATAGATGTGAGATATACACCTGGAATTTGAATGATTTTCCGAATGTTTGGAATCTGAATATAAATGTTACTAAATACATTAGTTCTAATAATAAATTGTTATAAACATTATTTTTAGTATATAGTGAGTGAATTTTTCAGAAACTTCAAAATGACATTCTGTTATAGTCTATTTTGAATATTTGTGAGATTATTCTTTTAGTCTATGCTAAAAGCAACATACAAATATGTATTCCATATTTTATTGTTAATTATTTCAAAATATACATTATACAAAGCAGGCTACTTTAGAACTATTTTAAATATTTTTAAGACTTCAAATGAGTTTTAAAATCTGTATGCTCTTCATTTTCAGGGTAACTCTTTCCCTCTCCTCATCCCCTCTTGCCCTCCCCCTCAGAATACACACACACACACACACACACACACACACACATATATATAAAACAGAAGTAAATGCTAACTTCAAAGAGCATTGAAATGCAGATCAGCTTTGTAAGATGTGGGGCAATAAGAATAAAAGTAGCAATTTTTTATTCAAAATTGTTTTTCCTCGAGAAAAAGCTTCAACATTTCTTAAAATGATAAATACAACAAACTAAACTGACAAACTGGTCACTATATCTCAGAACATTAAAACAGAATATTCACCAATCACGTTTCATACACATCATAGAGACATAATAGTTCAGTCTCACAGCATATACTTATAACAGAGTGATTAGTTTGCAAGATGGAGAAAAAAAAGAAGAACTATAATGTACCCTGTAGAAAACACTTAAAAATCTGAAGAGAAATAAAAAAAATAGTAAAATATTATCCCACAGATCAATGCCCAATAGAAAATTAAATGAGAAATATGGATTCCCATATAGTATCAGCATAAATTAGATACACAAAAGTTGGAGTTTTGAAATTATTAAAACTGTGAACTTAGAAAAATAATGAAACCATATATATAGGTTAATAAAGGATTGTAATGAAAACTTGTTACCACCACTCAAATAAAAAAAATGCATATTTCCAGCACTCAGAGATCCTTATGTGAATCTCTTCTTAATCATAATAAATTCATACTGGCCTTTAACCTTATCAATTCTGTACTCTTCTATATAGTTTTTTTTTTTTTTTACCTAATTATGTCTGCATAATATATGTGTGTAGTAGTCAAGGTTCAAACAGAAACAGAACCAGTATAGGATCTATTAAAAGATTAACTACAAGAAATTGGCTTATGCAATTGTGGGAGCTGAGTAGGTAAGTCTAAAATGTATAGGGCTGGCCATGAAGAAGGGCGAGATGGATGAGCTGAAACTGTGAGCCACAAGTATAATTTCTTCTCTCTTTTTTTTTTTTTTAAAGAAACCTCCATTCTGCCCTTAAGACAGTGCAACTGATTGAGCCAGAGCACAAAGATTATCTAGGATAATCTCTTATTGAAAATAAACTGATTATGGATTTAACTACATATGTAAAATACTTGGTGTTTGAATGAATGACTGGAGACGGTTGCCTAAAGAAGTTGACGTTTCAAAGGACCATCACAGTAGGTAACCCTACTGTGGTTTAGTCTTACTTATTTAATAACTTTATTTGAATTTATTTTTGCAGAAACATTATTTTCAATTTACCTTCTCTTGCTCAATTTTTTGAGTTTGGCTCTTGGTTTTGTCTTGCAAAGTTGAGGGTGGCAGAAACAATTACTCCAGACTCTATGCAAGTCAAGAGAGGTGAGAGGGGGACTAGGCGAAGCCTCCCTGAGCTGCTTTCAAGCTCCCATATTTATTAAGCATACATTTAGGGAAACAATGTGCGATACGTCAGTGGGCTACATGGCAGTAAGAAGATATTGAAAACATGCAGAAAAACAAGTTAAGGCATTCCCAAGACTACATAAGACCTCACGTAGAAAGCAGGGTGGAGAACAGGATAAGTATCTATAGGATAACATGGTCTAAGGAATTTATGAGGACAGGCAGGACCTGACTCTTAGATAAATGAAGCATGGCTGCTCTTTTCAGCAAGGCCAGAAAGCAGTGTTCTGCTTTGCAATGCATTCCCTATAATCTCCTAACCCAAGATATGGCTATATGATTTCCCACACAATATTGCTTTTCAAGATTCATCCATGTTATTGCTTGTAGTTGATGTTTATTTGAAAATATTGCATTTCTTTATTCTATGTTTAATGAATATTTGAGTAGCTTTCTATTTGGAGTAATCACAAACAATGCCTCTATGAGTGTTCCTGGATATTAGTATCTTGGCACATTTAAGAACTCATTTCTACAAGGTGTATAACCAAAAAGGAATGGCCAAGGTCACAGGGTATGCAGATCATTTACCTGAACGATGTTAAAGAATAATTACTACAATACTTGTTAAAACAGCAAGGCTTTATCCAAGACTATGATAATAGGAGTCAACTCTATTGCAGTAGGGAATAAAGCTTGAGCTTAATTCTAAATACAACAAGCACATGTGGGAATTTATAACCAGAAAACAGGGTGAAGGGGTCAGTGAATGAACATTTTCTAACAAGAGACATCAAGCATAGGGGAATTCTTGCTAAACTGACCTATCAGGATTCTTGGTAAGGGCTGATCAGGGACTTAAATACTAAGCGTGGAGAATGAAGAACTTGTTCAGATATCAAGGATGGTCATATATCGTGGGTGAGGAGATTCTCATGAAAATTATTTAGCAGGGTACTTGCAGGCCAAGTTCTAGGACTAGTCCTGAACTTGGCTCAAAGGATCCTGACTAAAATTTGGTCAAAGAGAGAGTTTTTGTCACCAGATAATGACAAACTCTTTCCCAAAGTGAATGTTACCAATTAACACTCCTCTACAGGGGCGCCTGGATGGCTCAGTAGGGTAAGCGTCCGACTTTGGCTTAGGTCATGATCTCATAGCTCGTGAGTTTGAGCCCCACATAGGGCTCTGTGCTGACAGCATGGAGCCTAGAGTCCACTTCCAGTTTTGTGTCTCCCTCTGCCCCCCCCCCGCTCATGTTCTAGCTCTCTCTCTCTCTCTCTCTCTCTCTCTTTCTCAAAAGTAACTAAACATAAAAAAGAAAAAAACACCTCCTCTACAATAGTGTAGGAGAATTTATTTTGCTCAACAAACTTGTCAACAGTTACACTTTTCAGTAGTAACCAGACTTGTGGATATATAATTGAATACCACTGTGGTTTTATTTTTAGTTTGTCTTGATAACTAATGAGGTGTGTCCCATTTCTACATGTTTATAGGTCTTTTGAATTTTCATTTCTTTAAAGTGTGCATTTAAGTCATTTTTCACCTATTGGCTTATGCGTCTTCCATTTATTGATTTTGGGGGGTTCTGTATATAGTTTGGATACAAGCTCCTTGTCAGTAGTTGGAAATGTCAACTCAGTCTCCATGTAGCTAAGTTTATAAACTCTTAATAGCTCTTCTTTAGGAGCAGAAGTTCTTAGTTTTAATACATTTAAATTTATCGGTTATTTTCTTTATAGTTTCTGCTTTTTCTGTTAGTTTAAAACATTTTTCACAACACAAATGTCATGAAGTTTTTCTCCTTTATTAATTTATTCACTTCCCTTTGTAGTGTAAAGTCAAGTCCATTGTAAGTCTAGGGTCCATATATCTGTAAACTCGTTTCTATCTTCTGTGTGTTCTATTTTATTGGTTTATTACTCAATATCTGTGCCAATGTCACAGGTTTGACTAAATAGTTTTGTAATATGTTGTAATATTTGATAGGAAGTCTCTTCACTTCTTTCTTCTTCCATAATAGGTCTTGCTTCTTTTTGACTGCATGAACTTCCATATAAATCTCACAACAATTTGTTTAATTTCACAGGTAAACTGTTCAGATTTTGTTTGGAACATCCTTCAGTTTATCTCCAATTTGAGAATTGACATTGAATTGATAGCACCGTTGACTAAATAGACTTCCACTAAATAATCATATTTTTATTCCCTAAACCTCCCTCCTCGGTTGTGCCTGTCTTGAAAATATCTACCAAAAATAATTTTTAAAAGAATGTCTTGCAGCTCTCAGAATCTTTGGAAGAAGTAGAGAATAAGGTTAGCATCCCAGAACCTCTCCCTTTCCATCTGTCTATGGAACTTAAATGCTGGATTAAAAACAAAAACAAAAGCAAAAGCAAAAACAAAAAAACTGTGTTTAAGTAATTAGACAATTGAATCAGGTGTTTATGTTAAGTAATTATCCCTTTAAACTAAGAGATTATGGTTCTTTTAACAGTCTTTTATAGTTTCTTTATTATTGCTATACCTACAGACCATGCTACTCTCCTGTGACCAGGTAAACATAAGCCTTCAAGCTACCCTCCATTGTCAAATAATTGAAATGGTTTGTAGTCTATTTTAGGACTTTCTCTCCAATATTACTGTGGCAGACTCTGTGGATGTTATTAGGTGAAAATGTTTCAAAAGAGGTCAGTAAGTTCATGTGACAGAGGAGGGGAGAAGAAGAGCAATATTGTCACTCACGGTACAAAGGTAGAAGTAACAAAACAATTTGAGACTAGTGAAAAACTTACCCAAGTAGATGAAGTGTTAGGGATTACATGCTCTACAATTTTCAAATCAGTGAAAACAAATAATCCTACTGTAAATAATTCAAATATTGAAGCATATGCTTACCCTGAGATTTATTTTGTAAATGGCTTTGTTATTAAGATTTTAAATGTATAATTATCATTTTCTCTCTAATGCATATTTAAATTTTCTACCCTTAATTTTATCATTTAAATTTTCCAGCAGCAATTTTTACTTTTGACAAAACGAGCCTCTTTTTTAATGATAGGAATTGGTATAAAGCAGGATTTGATTAATAGAAATCCACCCTCCATTAAACAATCATGAAATGTTTCTAATCTGTTAATAGAGCCTGGGGTAAGCCACTTAGAAATATAAGTATGTTTAGTATTTGTTATAAATTTCTATTTCCTGACATTCTAACCCATTATAAAGTAACTACAGTCAATTTATTTTAAAAATGTGGAAATAATTATTTTGTTTCAAAGAGAATTATTATTGTTCTTATGAACTATTGTAAATTTAAATGACTCAATAAATGAACATGCCCTGTAGTATCTGCTTTATTCTCATCTACTTTCTAAAGATATTATATTTAGCTGCACCGAGGAAGATGATCATCGTAAGTATTATTTGCAAGAAATAGCAATATGATATTCTCAAATGAATGAAAAATGTTCACTATATCTTGTGGTGGGGGATTTCACATTAATTAAACTGGCAAATTATCAATTAACTGAAAAATAAATGCATTAAATATACACCTTAAATTGCAGAATTATTTTAAAGGTAATTGCATCTCTTCAGGGTGCCTTTAACCATAGTTAATTACTATTATAATGCGGAGTTACAATTTCCCTGCATTTTTAATAAGGGTCCAAAACCACCTTTGGAATTTGCCCCCTTGTGTGTCTTCACCAGATATTTAAATCGTTTTCTAATGACATGCATTATAAGGGGTTTAGTAACTAAGGCAAAATCATTAAACCTCCCATTTTCATTTACTGGGTTTCTCATTTCTAATCAGTGTTTTGCTTCCCTTACTATTTAAACCATTTATTTTCTTTCGTCTGAGTTTCATACTTCCTGGAATGAACCTTATAGCTAAGGTTCTTCTCTTTTCCTGAAGAAAACACTTATAGCTAACATTTTAGTCATTGTTTTATAAAATCGACGTAGTCTTTTGCTGGAGGCTTTATTTTAATAAAGAGATAAAAACAGAAGGAAACTGTGTTTCCTCTCTTGTCACTTATTAAAAGATATTCTCTATGATAACTTGGACTCTTCCAGTAGCCATTTAAGAATATGAAGCAGTGAGACAATCTTGAGGGTTGCAAATTGCCTCAAGTTTATACAACTTTGAGAGGTCTCTTTAAGATGATATAGAAACAGACAATTCATATAAATGTTGTAAGGACGAATAAAAATTTAAAATAAGAAGCACAGGTTAAGAGTGCTGACTTCTGCTGGGTGGCTGTCGGTTAAGAGTCTGACTTCTGCTCAGGTCATGATCTCAACGTTTGTGGGTTTGAGCCCTTGTGCAGGACTTTGTGCTGACACCTCAGAGCCTGGAGCCTGCTTCAGATTCTGTTTCCCTCTTTCCTGCCTCTCCTCTGCTCGTGCTCTGTCTCTTAAAAATAAATATACATTTAAAATAAAGTAAAGTAAAATGAAATAAAATAAGATAAAGAAGATCACTTCTCTCTGTTGAAAAATAAGGAAAGAGACTTTCCCCTCCTTTTTCTTAGGGCATGTACTGTAGAAAATGTGTAAGTACTCTCTTCTCTCCGTGAAATATATACATGTCCTGTTAAAAACTAGATTTGCCTTTTATCAGCTTTATGACCCAGAAATGTTGTTCTCAGGGACCTGAGAAATGTAAACATCAGGGAAGCTAGCATCCCTATCTCCCAGTTTCTGTGGAAGACTAGGAGCCTAACTTCCTGAGTAGCTCAGGACAGATTGCAAAACTACCTCCTGTCATAAAGATAGGTATCATTTCTTTATTTTTTTATTTGTTTCCTGCTACAATAATACTACCACCACGGCCAAATCAAAATTTTTACGAACAACTAGCTAATCCTGATTGATAACCATGTACAGGTTGTTAACAACAACAATAACAACAACAACAAAACATGATTAATATAAAGTATATGAAATTACTTTGATTGAAGTGTGAATAGTGAAATCAATGTAAACTCACCTATATGTTCTAATTAAACATGTATAAGTCTAATGAGTTGATATGTCTTGGGCAAATTATGTATGTGTGTGTATATATATATATGTTTGTGTGTGTGTGTGTGTATAACACAATTGTTAAATAACATTACATTAATCTTTCAATCAAGTAATATGACATGTATCTCTCAATATCTATAATATGTATATATATATATATATATAGTTTATATTTAAAAAAAAAAGCTGACAAAAGGCCTATCTACTTTTCCAAAGGGCACATATAGCAGAATCAAGAAAAACTGACTCTAAATATATGAGAATTCAGGAAAGATTGACTCTAAAAATATAATATTTGAGCAACAATCCTGTACAATATTGAGTTCATCCTTAGAAAGGTGTTCTAAAAGCAGCTGATTGGAGGGAAAGCCTTTCATTTTGTATAAAGTATGACTGTGAGGTGCCTAAATTTCATACTTGTTGAAGGCACATTATTCTTTTACAACCAATAAAAAATAGACACTCTACAAAAACAAATAACTGAAGAAAAAAAATCAGTATTTACTAAATTGGAGTATAGCGAATTTTTGAGCAATTGATGGGGAACAGGAAAAGGGATTATATTTGACCTTGATGCTAGAAATATTTGTCAGGCACACAGTGTTCATGACATTGAAATTTGGAGCTATTATATTATAATGTAAGCCTTTGAGGACAAGAGTATTTTTGTTTCTTTATTTACCTACCTTGCTCTCTGCTGAACCCTCTTTGACTGAAACAGGTTCTGGAATATGGTAGATGCTCAAGAAATATTTGTTGACTATAAAAAAATAACATAATCTGAAATAAAAGAATTATATAAACTTCATGGAAAAAGAAACTGAATTTTAAGAATATTGTGTATTGTTACAGAAGTAATCAATAAAACGTTTAAAAATCATACCATAGTATAATAATATATTTGTCAAAAATATAAAATCAATGAAGACTATTATTTGGGCGAGCCAGAAGTTAGGTGTTTTTCCTCATAAATCACCAATAGTTAAATCCATAATCATTGCTATAATAATGTGTTTAGAGCTATAACCCTATCAACCCTTAAAAGCACAACACAACACAACACAACAAAACAAAACAAAATGAACATGTAAATAGTGCTTAAACAGGATACTAGACTGGGTGTAAGATGTTATTTGAAATAAGAAACTTTTCATTACAAAATTATCATTTTTTTTCCACCATGGGCATCTAATATTTTGATACAAAATAGGGAGAACAGAAAAGAAATCAAGGTAAATCGGGGCCAATAAAAGCTGAAAATCATTGTTAAATTCTCACTTGAGCTCTTTTCCATGTCCGAATGTAGGTATTAAAGCAGTATTGCATTTTTACTGCAATGGTTGTCTCTGTGGCTTGAATTATTTTTTAATTCAAAATAACTTGTAGAAAGTATTTTAAGCCCTTTTCATTGTAATAGTTAAACATGTAATTTTAAGAAGTTAGGGTGTTATTCCCTTTGAATATGACTGTTGCTTGTACCCCATGACTCCCTCCTCTTCCTTTTCAGAGTTCTCTGAAGAGGTATCTGTGCAAAAAGAACAATATGAAAAGAAATTATTCATTTGTTAAGAACTGTATGAAGACCCAATGACATTGACCGAACTTTGAGTTTCTCTGGCTTTTGATGTTGAGTATGAACATTGACCGAACTTTGAGTTTCTCTGGCTTTTGATGTTGAGTAAGAACTTAGGATGGGAGACTTAGTTGATCTGTTTATTCCTCTCTTTCATATTTTCCCCTGCTCCCTCAAAGGAAGAAGACGTCAGTTTACCTGAGCAAGAAGGGAATACAGGTGAGGAACTGAACTGACAAGTCAGGCCAATGGGACCAGGTATAGTCCAGCACTACTTACATGGTGGAAGACAAAAGCCTCCTCCTCTATGACCAGGAGATAAAGTGGTTATGTATGGCCTACATTTGTCCAGTGAAGGCAGAATATTTCACATTCTTTGCCACAGAAAATGGAAATGAGCTGACTCACAAAATGGTGTCATCCTTAAATGCAGAATTTCTTCTTATAAAATTGGGACCTAACAGTTGGGATGCTGAGACTTACTTAGAATTGCAGCTCTCTGCGACAGCATTACAATGGAAGTAAAGAGAAGTAAAAGCTTGAAAAGACGCATCTATCTCATCCCTGCTAGTTGTGTTGGAAAAAAGAATACAGGGGTAGAAATATCCACCCTCTTCTTAAAACTGAGAATATATTATATGCCTAGTTCTGGGTTAGCCAAGGATTCCCCTAACCCTGGAAGATAATAGTTCTTACTACTACTGGGGAAAAAAAATGTATCGTTGGTGAAACAAATGCTTAAGAAGCAATGGGAGATCCTGGTAGGAAAGATCATCAAAGCATCGGTGGAAGTGGTATCTCAAAAAGTTCTTTAAAAATAGTCAACCTATGCAAACAACCTAAGTGTTCCTCATTGGATGTGTGGATAAAAGAAGATGTGGTATCCATATATAATGGAATATTGCCATGAGAGAGAAATCCTGTCATTTGCAACAACATGGATGGATAGTGAGAGCATTGTAGTAAGTGAAATAAGTCAGGTAAAGAAAGACAAATACTGCATGCTATAATTTATATGTATAATCTTTAAAAAATGCAAACTCACAGAAACAGAGAGTAGATAAGTAGTTGCCAGGGGCAGAAGGATAGAACACAGGGAGTGATTGGTAAAAGGGTATAAACTTTCAGCTATAAGATGAGTAAGGTTGGGGCTCCTGGGTGGCTCAGTCGGTTAAGCGTCTGACTTCGGTTCAGGTCATGATCTCATGGTACTTGAGTTCTAGCTCCGCTGTGAGAACAGAACCTGTCTGGGATTCTGTCTCTCTCTTTGCCCACCCCGACCCCCATCTTTCTTTCAAAATAAATAAATAAAGTTTAAAAAAATGGATAAGGTCTGAGGATATAACGTAAAATATGGTGACTATAGTTGTGTGATTGAAGTTGCTAAGAGAGTGGAACTTAAATATTCTCACTGAAAAGAAAAAAAAAGAAAGAAGGAACAGAAAATTTGTGAGCTGATGGATGTGTTAATTAACTAGATGGGGAGAGTCTTTTCACAATCTCAAATCACCATGATATGCACTTTAAATATATTAAATTTTTTTTTTGTTAAGTTAAAGTTAAGATGTGAAAAGAGAGTGGGAAGGGAAATATGATACCATAAATTTGGGGCAATGGTACAAAAAAGAGCTTAGAGTAGAAAGTGAGCATAGTATATTTAAAAGGAGAAAGGGGCTCTATCTCAGCTCATGCTGGAAAGCAGTGAGATCTAAAATTGTACATTTTGAATTTTGAAAAGATTTTGAAAAGACAAGTGAGTCATGGCAACAAATACCCTATGGGTTCTTGTCTGCTCTGAGAGCCACTCATCTGTTATGATGAAAATGTTCTGCATGTGTGTTTTTGTATAATCCTGCTTGTTATGTTTTATAGATTGATGTTAGGCTTAAAAACAGGCTCTTTGTGAAAAAGAGGAGTATTATGAATCCCAGTGTTAAACTGCCAGCGCTCTTTAGTAAAATTAAAATGCTAATCCACACTCTGAATTTTGTCACTCTTAGTAAACCCTAAAGTAGGTGATTTAGAAAAGAAATTTGAGAATAATTAAGGAGAACATACCCAAAGTGTGATAATCTATTCTCATAGTAGCTGCATAGTCTCCACATTGGAGGAAATAGTTTTTGAACAAATGTGGAAAGGTGTGCTGGTTAAAAGAAGAAAAGAAGTGATTATAAATTCTTCAACCTACCTCTATTACCACCTGTGATTCCCAGCCATCTGCACCAAGCAATCAAAAGGCCTGCTGGTGCTTAGTCAGAGAAGGAAGAGTCAGCTTCCACACAGTGGTGGTCTAGACCAGAGGTCACAGGACCAATTATGATTAAAAGGACTTTTCAAAACACTGAAAGGGAATCCTTATAACCCCAATTAGACTAGAAAGCCTGGGTAGATTGCTTGAATGCAGCAATAATTAAAAATTGCTTTAGTAAGAAGCAGATTATTCTCAGAAGTATTTTAGTATTTTTATGTTTTTCTTTTTTTTCAGTAGGCAACCTATCCAGCCAGACAAAAATCTAAAAATTTTGGCCAGTTTTTCATTACAAGGTACCATTGGGATGTAGTAGGATTTAACAATATTACAGTCACCACTATCACAATGATAATTGTTTTGAACATAGATGATGAACCCACTTGAATTGTTTAATTTCAGTAAATATTAAGAATCTGCATGTTTTCCCACATAAACAATAAATTATTTTAAATTTCAAGGTAATTAGAAAACATTTTTATAGATACATCAGACCGACACAGTATTCTGAATTACAATCTTTGCAAAGAATTACATATATAACATTTAAACTTGTAGAGTTATATGAGCATATAACAGTTTATATTGAGATGAAATTAACAAAATACATAATAATATTTAATTACTTTTTAAAAATCATAGGGTGGAACTCATTATATTATGCTTCAGTAGCAAAGAGACTGACATGCTATAACCATATAGTGTCATAATTGCAAATTTATTTCTTACAAATAAATCACTTAATTAAGTAAATTCCTAGGACATGTCACCCTCCAAAGAGTAGGTAACAATCCAATTGTTGAAAAAGCTCAAGAGAATTAGAAATGCATACTTTATTCAGAGATATAAATATTGAGATTATTCTAACAACCTCTAAGTGTCTTCACATGGCAGCAATAAACGTGTACATAACTACTTTTATTATTATTGAAACACGATGTTTAAAAGATCCTAGAAATAGAACAATAATGAGACAATAGCACTATTTATTTATTTACACCTCTGATTCTACTCATTCCCTTATTTCACCCTGACAATAATCTTAAGAACAAGATATAATTATTTTACCATTTAACCCATTCTCTGGCATGGAGAAATAGACCAACAAATATATATGAAGTGAATCCCCTTTTTACTATTAATAAAGGCCATGCTCAGCTAGATGATGCCACAGAACTAGTAAATGGTAGAACTGGGTAAGAATGCTGGTCTATCAAATTCCAAATCCCACACACTTTCCATTATAAAATACTCCTTTTTTCTTTTCTATCCACTTTGAAGTGTTATTCAGTTATTTTCTTGGGTGTTTTCTTGACTGTCACTTCTGTGAGAAGAGTTATAATACCTTCCTTGGTTACCCACTTTATTTGGAGCGCTTCACACACTGAGAAATAATATAAATTCTTTTTGGTTGACCTCAAGACTCAGTGCCCTACCTTTTCAGTTTTGTGGGTTTTTGTCACCTTTAGTGACTTTTATCTTCACTCAGTCTTCTTCTATACTCCATCTTATCATCATCTGGAAACTCCTAACCAATTAAAATTTGACTTGAAACATTCCTTTCCCAAATCACAAACCAGCTATTCATCTCAGTGAGTATCAAGGTACATTTTCTTCACCTTTATGAAGTCCTTCTGTTGCTCAAACCCTCTATCTATTTTTCCTTTCTTTCCCTTCTCATAATCTTTTTCTTCCTCATCTAAGATTCCTCACCCATCATGTCAAACATTCTCTGATTATTTGTTTTTTACCAGTTCCTTTTCTCTACAGGTTTTTAATCACAATGCTTGGGGGGAAATGTGCCCACTTTCCCTATATGCACACCTAGCTAGTAAGCACTCCTGGAGATGCTTGCAAAATGAGGTAGATTTGTGATACTAAGGATTTATGACACCCAACCTCACCTTGAAGTTTAATCACAACCTGTAATCTTTTCACAATTCCTTCTTCACTTCTTGCTCACATTCTTTAAAAGAGCTATTTAAATATGTTTGCATAAATCTCCATAAATCTACTGAAACTCTCCTCAAATTCCCCTCTTTCCTTTTCTCCTACATTCAGTAATATCTACAATAGTGTAGATGACATAATTATTGAATTAAAGTCTTCACATTAAATAGATCAGTCCCTACTTCTGCCACCACACTAATATACTAATCTGCATCTAGACTGTTCTTTAACTCTCCTATGCCAAAGGACATAATACTACTTCTCAGTTTTATGCCTTTTCTTCTCTATTCTTCATATGTTCATTCTTGCCCTCCCTGCTGATTCCTTTCCATTAACTTGTAAACATCGAGTTACCAAGTTATCCCACTAAACCCCCTCAATCTGTTGGCTTTCTAGTCTTACCATAGTTTTCTTCTCTTCAAAGCATCTCAAGAGTTTGCTGTGGCTTTCTCAATTTCCTTATGTCCCTCATTCAAACCACAACAACTCCATCATTGCCACAGCATTTCAGTAAAATTTCTTTCAGTAAATTCCCCCACTCTGTCTTATTTCCAATAGAGAAAAATTAATGTTCTTTTCACTTGACCTATTAGCAATATCTGAAGTTGCTGGATACTTTTTATACGATGAATTATTTGTCTTCCTTCTTTTCTTTTTGATTATTTCCCAATTTCCTTTGTGGGCTACACATTCTGTGCATTCTGTAAATGGTTCTAAGGATTTTTTTTTTTTTGGAATTTTCATTGACATTTTCATTTCCAACATAGAATGTCTACTGTTACATTTACATTAAATAGCACAGTGCCTAGCATCTGGGAAGTCCATGGTAAATATTTGTTGAAAAATTAAATAAAGATTATTTTCATCTTTTAGGATTCACTGTGTGCAATGCCAATCTGGTTCAGAAAATTTCTACTGCTTAAGGTCATATTTTAGAGATGAGTTTCTTTCTTTGAAGTGTAGAAGAAACTGTGCTTTTCAGACTATTTTGATATGCTATGCTTTATTTTCTTTCTTTGTCCTGTAGGAATAAAAGAATATAAGCAGGACTATAAGTATCTTTGTAAAAAAGGAGAACATATCACAAAAATGTATTTTCCTTTTTTTATACACAATAAATATACAGAAATATTAAATGATGATTAAAACTTGGCTCTATTAACATAAATAAATGAGTGTGTGGAATTTTATATTTTGATCTAATCATATTTATCCAAACTCATATCAACCATTATCTTTAATATCTTTACAGGGAAACACTTATTAACAATCATTTGTAAATCGATGAAACCTACATAGAGTTTATTGTCCACCTTTGATAAGATTGAAAATTTAAGTACATTTAACTTTACCACAAAACTAGAAACAAAGGTAAATTGATCCCCAAGGTACAGGAAGATTTTTCTGAAATGTTGATATGCTGTCACATAATAAATACTATCAATATGTTTCTCAAACCTCTTATGGATTAAATTACCATGAGATGCAAAACAAGAACAAAAGAAATGACTCCAGCATAAAAATGCCTTCTTCAAATGAGCCTTTGTTCTTACAAGGCCATGGCTTAATTATCATCCTTATTCTGAGCATCTGGTTCACTGCTTTGATTTAGTGAAAGGTTAGTTTGACCCCACACTCAGAAAAAAAAAAAAAGTCTTTATAAGGTAGTGGAAGTAATATTACCTGGAGATTATTTATCAAAAGCAGGATTTTCAAAGATGAAGCCTCACCACTTATCAAATAACTGACCTTGACAAGCTAGATAAAGTTGACCTAAACTTTAGCTCTTGTAGATATCTTAAGGACATTACATTTTTTCTCTTCAAAATGAATGCTAAATTGCCCAATAAAAACATAACTCATTCTTTAAAAGTCCTTGCATCTTAACTTGATAAAATGAAGGTTGAAGATCCCAAATATAGACTCTTAATAGTTCTTTATTTCCCCCAGATTAGTATTTATGTGGTAAATGCCATGTAATTGCCTCATTGATGTCATTTTAATGCCTGAGGCATTTCTAAGAAAGAGAAGTTGTGAGTTAGCCAGTGCTTGAAGAGAAAACTTCACTCTCCATTTTTCAGGATTTGTCAGCATGTGTATATATTTGCATATGTATACACAGAAATACATGTTTGTGTTAGAGATAGGTTTGAAAAGATCAGTGGAAGAGAATCACATTAGAAGAGGAAAATAATCAAAGTAACACTGATTGAAATTACCTGCTCTGTGGAAGGGATGTACTTGCTGATCATTTTGCCCTCTCCCCAAAAGGAGAGGAAAAAAATGTTGATGTTATATTTTGACCATGATTAGTAGGGCAAAACCATAAAGTTAGTTCGGGTTTACACAAGCTATAGAGTAAGGAGATCTTTCATCATCTCTACCCCTGCTCTCCATCATTTCTGCTTTGTCTGAAAGAAGGATTGAAGGATCAAGGCTTGGCAGGGAGAAGCCATGAGCAAGGTACTGTCTCTTGTATCATGCCACTGTAAGCAGAAGGTATTCTCAGATAAGAGCGTTAGCTAAGGTGTTAGGATAATCAGCTAATTAACAATTTCGTGTGTAGTGGAAGGAGGCAGAGTCTTACCAAGCTCTCAAGTGCAGGAATATTGAAGCTTCCAAGTCCTGAAACACCAGAGGTTATCTATCAACAAAACCACCAGCAGCTAAAGGGACTGTTTGCAACTCTAAGTCCCAGAGTAAATATTGCAGTTATGCAATGGTGGGAACCGGTGTTCGTATTCTAAATGAGAGAGGAACGGCTAAAAATATAAACAGACTGAAAATGCCCCAGAGGTTGTAAAATCTATTTATTTGCTCATGTTTTAGGTAAATGTTTCAAAAGCTGTTTTGGAACATGTTGCTCTAAAGGGAGAGCGCTATTTCTAGTGACAATTAAGAACTAGTTTCTAACTTGTAGTTTTATATTTTGCCACTAGCAGTATGATTTCTAAAGACAGTCCTACATTCTCCAGGCATCACTCATGAGCAAAGCAGGCTCTGAAGGTCCCACATGTGTCTGTCTATTTCACAACGTGTCTAGCTGGGCCAAGTACTAATAGAGTCCACAGAATCCACTTTAGAAAGGTTCCATTCTAATATTCAAGCATTCATTCTTCCATCAACAAATGTTAGTTGAGGACCTACTAAATTCTGGACGTTGCTGTCACTCCCAGACCTGCCTTCTAAGCTGCCACCTAGGCAGGATTTCATCATGTGGGTTTGACTGCTTCTTCTCCACTGTGGCTGATTGTCTTGGTACTTGTGTCCTATGAAGGACTCTGGGAGTGGACAGGAGCATTTGGAGCAAACTCCCCTATGGTTTTACCTCTCTAGAGATTGCCTACATATTAACAACTCAGCTCAACTGGAAGCTTTTATCACTACCTTCACAAATAGGAAACTCCTTAGGTTAGCTTTAAACACATTGTAGGAAGTGACAAGTGTTAGATAATGCCTTGGTACAAAAGAAATGCAAGTTCTATTCTAAAGAGGCTCTGAGTTGTGATGATTAAGCCTTGACCTGAAATTTATCCTCAATCCATTTTAAAAACAAGTAAAACAAACGATCAGAATCAAGCTTTTAAAAACTTTCTCAAAATCTTAAGAAAGGGACATATCAAAAACTTCAAACATATCTATACTGATCTAAGTCTTTTTTGACTTTTCCTATTTTGAAATATTAGAGCATGCATTCATTGGTAATCATTTTAGCTTAAAGAATAAAAAGAGGAGGCAAAGCATTCACAGATTGATTGATAAAATTATTCTTAAAATATCATGATGTAAGTAACAAATATAAGGTACGAAATCCTATAAAAAGTTTTACATTTTAGGGGCACCTTGGTGGCTCAGTCAGTTAAACGTCCTACACTTGGTTTCGGCTCAGGTCATGATCTCACAGTTCGTGAGTTCTAGGCCCACATCAGGCTCTGTGCTGACAGCTCAAGGCCTGCTTGGGATTCTCTCTCTCTCTCCCTCTCTCTCTGCCCCTCCCCTGCTCATTCTCTCTCTCTCTCTGTCTCTCTCTCTCTCAAAATAAATACATAAACTTAAAAAAGTTTTACATTTTAATCTCTATTACATACATTGTGATGATTATACCATTATGCAAATATGTATATTTCAGACATTTGATTTAATACTTATGTTTACATTTTTAATTAAATATCAAGACTATAAAATGCAAAAATCAAAGTTTTTCTTGCTGCATAATATTTATATAGACTTTTAGGGAAAAGCAACTACAGAGCTTTATTTTTTTAATTTTTAAAAATTTTTAATTTATTTTTGATACAGAGAAAGACAGAGCATGAGAGGGGGAGGGGCAGAGAGAGAGGGATCACAGAATCGGAAGCAGGCTCCAGGCTCTGAGCTGTCAGCACAGAGCCCGACGCAGGGCTTGAACCCATGAAGGTGAGATCATGACCTGAGCTGAAGTCAGAGGCTTAACCGACTGAGCCACCCAGGCGCCCCATAGACCTTTATTTTTATAGATCTAAATCTGTGGATATGATATGCATTGCACACCTTGTAGGGCTTTGATGTAGCAATGAAGTCTTTCTGCAAAATGTCTCAAGAGACTATTATAATTATCAAATTTTCTATGTGACTCCAGTACTTAGCATAAAACTTGTCTTTAGTAACTTAGTATTTCTTTAATAAATCAATGAACTGTATCTCTCCATATCGAACATGTATTTTGGTAGAATTTTTAGCTCAGGAAAGGATTAGAATATTATCAACAGGTTTTTTGAATGTACACTATGTTCCATACATTGATATAATATAAAGATATGTTCTCATCAAATCCCAAAATAGATTAAACTGATTCACTTATTGATGTTTGTATTTTGTAGTTTTTAAACTAGAAAGCAACAAAGATATTTTAACATGAGGTTACTCAATTTGAATAAATGAGACATGCTGCATAATAATCCAGCAGGTTTCCGTTTCTCATAATAAATACTTACAGTTTGGAATGGCACATGACAGTTCAGATCACAAGTGATTCTCAACCAGGAGGGAGTTTGCCCACAAGAGGTCATTTGGCAATACCTCCTTGTCTGAAGACATTTTGGTTGTCACAGATAGCAGGGAATCTACTGAATAGAGGTCAGGAATGCTGTTAAACAGCCTACCATATGCAAGACAATCCCCTACAACAAGAATTATCTGACCCAAAAGTCAATAATACCGAGGTTCAGAAATCCTGAATTAGCAGAAGCATTCATATGATTTGGGACCTCAAAGTAGGGAATATAAGAATTTGTATTTAATAGAGTTTTAACAGTCCTTTTTTATAGGTACTGATGGTAGTGACTAAGTAAGAGGATTTCCACATCTCTATATCTTTGTTTAAAAAAAAATGCAGCATGGCTGATGCAAGTTACAAGTGCAGATGCTGGTACATGACAGGATTTCAGTCTATATTTTTTCCCCTATTCAGACGTCACATTATTTTAGAACACAAACTTATATATTATATCTTTTAGGGAGTGATTTTTGCCTTTGTTATGGTTATGTTTGTTAATTTAACAAATAAATCCCCCAATCTCAATGGCTTAATCCTATAGAATATTTTTTGCTCAGCCAAGAATCCAGTGCGACTTTTCTTATTTTGGAGTAGCCCTCCTCCATGTGGTGATACAATGACCTACCTCTGCTCCATTTTATGGTTGCAGCATCTCTAGTATCTCAAAATCTCTACTTCAAACTTGCAGAAGGCGAGAGCACAATGCAGTTGCTTTTCAAAAGCCCTGGACCAGGGATTTACTCATCATCATCTGCTCACACTCCATGGGCGAGAAGTGGTCTCTTCCCTACACCGGGCTTCAAGAAGCGCTGAGCAGCCATGTTTCACTTCATATATCGTTAGTTTCACTTTATACTAGGAGAGAATATATTTTGTGTGTGTACAGCTGACTTTTTTTTTTTTTTTACTAGAATCCAATTCACTTATTCCATAATCAAATTTTAAAAGCCTATTAAGTGCTGGGCACTCTACTAGATTCTAGAAACACACAGATATGAATCGTTCTTGACTTGGAGGGAGGTACAATCTAGGAGAGGCTTTTAACCATCTCGGGTAATTCCTGTGAACTAAAATCTTGTACTTGAGGAAACTCGGCAGAGTACCTTGAAACATTTCTATAGCTTGGTTAGTGTAAACGTTTTCTCAGTGCTTGCCATGGACTGATGGGTTGTGTCCCCTCCCGGGTTGAAACCCTACCTTCAAGATGTTAGGAGGTGGGGCCTTTGGAATGTAGTTAGGATCTGTTGAGGTCATGCCAGTGGAGCCCTCATGAGTGGGATTAGTATCTTTACTAGAGTCGCACATGAGAGATTCCTTCTTCTCTCTACTTTGCTATATGGAGATCTTACAAGAAGTCAGCAATCTTCAACCTGGAAGAGGTTTCTCGCCAGAGCTTGACCATGCTAGCACCCTGATCTTGAACTTGCAGCCTCCAGAACTGTGAGAAATAAATTTCTGTTGTTAATAAGCCATCCAGTCTATGGTATTTTTGTTAGAGCAGCTCAATCTGACTGCAACAAATACCATTTATAGTTATCTCTAAGTGCACTTCAGGGAAAACCTATAAGGCAAAATTGCCCTAATTAGTATCTCTGATAGAAAGATGTGGGGGCGCCTGGGTGGCTCAGTCAGTTAAGCATCCAACTTTGGCTCAGGTCATGATCTTACAGTTTGTGGGTTCAAGCCTGGCATCAGGTTCTATGCTGACAGCTGGGAGCCTGGAACCTGCTTCAGATTCTGTCTCCCTCTCTCTCTATCTCTCCCCCACTCATGCTCTCTCTCTCTCTCTCTCTCTCTCTCAAAAATAAATAACCATTATAAAAATTTAAAAAGAAAGATGTGGCAAAAATTTCAAAAACAAAGAATGTTATCATTTATAGGGGTCCCCTCCTTGCATAGGAGTAACTTTAGACTTAGAGATAGTTCAAAGCATTTGCAAAAGCTTCTTTCAAATGTTTAAATATGAAATTACCTAAGAGAATATATTTTGTTATAACCATTTCTCCTTTTCTTTGATGAGGGTATATAAATGAAAATGGAAAAAAATGAAATAAGACCTGAAAATACTGCCATTTCTACACTTCCACAGACAAGTACCACATTTTACTCTCCTCTAAGGTCACAGAGATAGTCATTTGTTAATTGCAAAATTAGTTCTATGCCTCTAAACTGGTGTTTTAAAATGTAGGTCGTTAGTGATACCAGTTTACTATTTTCTACTGTTGCAGAGAACTTTATCTGCCTATGACAAACTCTTTTATCCTGTTTCAATTAATAACAGATTCATTTTTCACTCAGAACTTTACGTCTCGGAATGAAAGACTGCATTTTCCAACTTCTTCCTAGGATAATTGTGGCCATATGACTAATGAGATATAAATGGGAATGTAGCTCCCATTAAACAATGGTTTAAAGGGAAATTATTCGATATAAGGGTCCACTTTTTTCCTTTTGTTTTGCTTCCTTTTTCCACTCAACAACATGACTCTGATAGCTGTATTTTCAGCAGTCATCTTGGAGCATGAGGAATATGAAAATTGAGCCATATGCCAACTTCATACACCATGATACAACCAAAATGGGAGTTGGTGTCTGGTGAATAAGTTGGATCTGCCTTGAACAACTCTCTAAATTTCTTCTTTAATGAGAGAGAAATACATTTTTATCTTGCTTAAGCTACACTGATTCATTTGCTCTTTCTTGTCTCTTCTCTTTTCTTTCTTTTTTAAAAATTTCTGCTTTGTTATTTTTAGTTAAACTGCATTATAATAGATACTGCTATCAAGATGAGCTATAAAGAATTATTCCTATACTTTTTTCAAGACTCCATTTAATCTTCATATTTTCCACAAGCCCTTGCTCAACTGCTCTGGGATTAAGTTAACCCTTCTGTAGACTCATGTAGAAGTTGCCATTATGTTTTTTAAGATTATTTATCTATTTTGAGATAGAGTGCATGCACACAAGTAGGGGAGGGGCATAGAGAGAGGGTGAGAGAGAATCCAAGCAGGCTCCACCCTCAACTTGAATCCTGACACAAGGCTTGAACCCAAGATAATGGATCATGACGTGAGCCAATATGAAGAGCTGGTCACTTAACCAACTGAACCACCCAGGCGCCCTGAGAAGTTGCCATTTTTAGGACTTCACTTTGTGACTGTTTTTCTGGTTCAGGTAAACTATTCATTGAAGGATGACATACAACCTGAAAGGTGAACATATGATCATTGCACAGCTCAATTTATTTCCAGAAAGCAAATATAGCTGTGTAACCATTTTCAGTCATCTAGAAGAATTTTTTTTGTAACCAATTTCAATATCTACATGCCACCAAAGGATAATCATTATCCAGGCTCTTAACAAAATAGATTGGTTTTGTCTGAACTTTAAATAAATAGATCTATACTGTACATACTCTTTCTTAGACCTGTGTTTTTTCCTTCAATATTAAATAAATGAAGCTTTTTCATATTTTTGACTGTTGTATTTATTTTTTCATTATCATTACTTTATAGTATTTTCTAGTATACTATGTCCCAATTTATTTATTTATTTTTAATTTTACTCTGATAATCCATTGTGGTTGTTTCCAGTTTGGAGCTATTATAGGGCTTCTACTGACATTCTTTTACCAATCTTTGGCATATGTTTTCATTTTTTTGTTGTTGTTGTGTAGCTAGAAGTGGAATTGCTGGTTCACAGGATATAGAAATGTCTATCTTCAAGTAGTAATGCTAAATAGTGTTTCAAAGTGGTGATGCAGATTTACAGGCTTACCAGCAGTCTCTAAGTAGTACTCTGTTACTTGTTTATCATGAAGTCTTACAGCAAGCTAACTAACTTAGATATTATTTGTGCTTACTCCTTATTACTTAAAATGTATTGTGAAAGGGTACATTGTTTCTATCTACATGTTTCTAACCTACCACTTTTGGAGTATTTGTCTGTGACGATAGTCACAATGTTACAGTGAAAAAATGTATTAAACTCTTAAACAAAGATATTTACAAATTAAAATGAATTAGGTAATTTTCTCGACAGTCTGAGGCTATTTAGTATGGTCTGTTATTATCTAGCAGATATTGTATTTTATTTTTAAAATTTTTTTAATGTTTATTTATTTTTTAGAGAGAGAGAGAGAGCAAGGGGAGGGGCAGAGAGAGAGGGAGACACAGAATCTGAAGCAGGTTCCAGGCTCCGAGCTGTCAGCACAGAGCCCAATGCAGGGCTCAAACCCAGGAATCGTGAGACCATGACCAGAGCCAAAGTCGGACGTTCAACCAACTGAGCCACCCAGGTGCCCCTGTCGAGTAAGTATTTTAGTTTTCTTATTATAAGTAAATATATTTTTACAAATAAATATATGACTTTACTAAGAAAAATTTAGTACTATTTCAGAGTACTAGACAATAGATGTTTTCACACGACATGCATGCTAACTGGAAGATGTTGCAAACACTAGGAAAGTCAGTTTGGTGAAAAGATATTTCTGAAAGTAAAGGAGAATGTCCTACAATATAAGCCACCTTTACTGAGTACAATGGTAAGTGATCTTGTTGGCATAACTTGTCACTGGCAACTTTCTAAGTTTTTCTCAGCCCTTGAGAAACATGGTGGCTTTATATTACCTAGCCTTTGACCTCAACACTTTTGGCTTTACATGTATTATGAATTCATGGCTTTGTGACAAAAGCATGGCCTTCTGAGGTATGTGTAGTGCTGTGTGCTAAGGAGAGGAATTGCTCTCTGGAGCAGAAAGTGTTATCTTGGGGCTAGCAAGAAGGAATACAAACTGACAGGGGAAGTGATCAGTCATTAGAAATCAAGTATAACAGATCCACAGTAGAGATCTATAGGAGTTCTATGCTGGAAATTGAGAATCAAAGGCAAGGTGATCTTTGTGGAACATATCAAGGGCAATGAAGATTGGAGATAAATGGGCTCTAGATACAAAGTTGGGTTATACCAGAGACTCCAAACAAAATCCAGACCATGAGAAGAGGTCACCCGTATGAAACAGCACCTGCAAGAGTTAAGTTGGGGGAAGTTTGCAGGTCACAGAAAAATAAGCAAATATGTTTTTTGTTTGGGTGACAATATTCTGTGGAGACAGGGAAACTTTGGGAGCCAAGAGATCGAGTCCAAATCATTTTCAGTAGATTGTATGGCCCTTTTGCATAGGTACCTGACCTGGGAAAGGGAGGACAGAAGAGAAGGAAAGGAAAGTTTTGAGGCAGGGAGAAGAAGAACAAGTACATCACTAAGTAATTTGTTTAGCGAAATGAATTTAATATAGTTACCATCCTCACAAAATTTATCATCTATCAAAAGAAACGGACTCTTATGCTATAAACAATAATATAATGTAATGTGTTGATATTAATATTATGAGAGGTAGGCTCATAAAGGGGAAAGACCACGATAATCAGATTCAAAGAAACCTGGAATTCAATGCCAGGACTATGACTTTAATTCAGTGTTCTTATATAAAATGAGAAGACTAAATGCAACTTATACAGATTTTTGTTATGATTAAAACTCAATCAATTGAAGTGGCCTTGATAAAACCTAATATTATTTTATTATTGTTGTAATTATCTTGTGCCAGCTACTGGTCTAAGTTCTTTATATATATTAACTCATTTAATCTTCATAAAATTCCCATGAGTCAGGTATACTTATTACCTAATTTAATATAAGGGGACTTAATCACAGAGAGGTTTAGACACTTGACCAAGATCTATCTGGGAAATGGTTGAGCCATATTCAAATGGAAGTTCTGGGCATCTTAGGCAATTAATATAAAATAGCTTAACAACAACGACAACAACAAAGTGCAGTGGGAACACAGGTATATTTCCCACATTTCTTTTGTTCATGGGTATAAAAATCCCAAAGTATCATAGACCAGAAGGAGTTGATAATTAGTGCATCTAACTGAACTCCAGAAATGTCAATGGTAGATATGGCTTAAGGATGTTGGAAACTTGAATACGATCAGATCTCCATCTTTTGCTCTTGTCTTTGCTTTCCTCTGTGCATTTATTTCTCAATACTTGAACCTTAGCATTGTCAGCCCAGTGCTTGTATCCTCATTGCCTTATGGCCAGAGAGGAAAAGACACTTTTTCTCCCTAAGTTGTGTTTGAACAATACCAGAAAAGGGCTCTGGTTGGCAAAGACTGAGTGAAATTATGCCTAAGAAAGAGCAGATGGGAAGAGCAACCCAAACAAGGTTACTGGGTTTACAGGTGTGAGGTACACAGCTATTAAAATTCTTGTCTCTTACAAAGGAGGAACTGAGTAAATTTGTGTGGGAAGAGAGAAAGGGGCTGGTGATGTCTACAATGGCTTTAATTTCCTGAAAATTATGCAAGCTTCATTTTATTCTATCATGTAACTTTAAATGAATTCATTATATCCCTAATTATAGTTTTATTTGATACATTTTGGAAGCTTTCAATATATTATATATGGCATTTGATGGCAGGAATTTGACTAAAATAAAGATTTCTGCTTAGAAGATAGGCATGAAAATGTAAAATACCTTCAAAGGAAGTCTTAATTCTTCACAAAAGGTTATCCGAATGATTTTCCTGAGTATTTCTATCTTTTAAAAAGGTACATATTATGTGGTAATTGTTCTTTTAACTACTGACACAATTAACACCTAATGCATGAGAAATATAATTTATGGTTTTATTTGGCATGTACTTACGCACCTGCATAGCAATTACTGATGTGACATTTTTGTCTGCACTATAAAGCATTGCACATCCTCCCTTTCATCAGTTTAAAATTGAAGCAAAGAGGCTCGCTCTTTGGGGAGTACCTGCCCTGATCTTATCTGGTAGAATGAAAATATGATTACCTTACTGACACTATAAATTATGCTTTCCCAACTCGAGGACCCTTTTGCAATAGAAATCTACACCATTAGTGTGATTTTTTTTGCTCTATAGGAAGTTGTTTTACCTTTACAGTACTTACATAGAAAATCTTTCTTCTTTTATTTTTCTGTCTCAACTTATATGGCAATTGAACACCACAAAGAAGTATTTCTTATGAAACAAGTTGTAATATTACTCCTTATTGTAGTGATGAACATAGGATCTGATTCAAATGGTGAGTGAATATCAAAACTCTAAAGTTGAGTGAAACTATATCAATTCCTTACTTTGAAATAAGTGGTTAAATGGATCTCTTGGGTGAACTTTTTCTTTAACTTTTTCCATTTACAATGAATTGGAAACACAAATAGCCAATAACTGTCACTTGCCTTGAAAGTTAAAGTGAAATCCTTGTTTGCGTGGTCTCTGTAGACATTTCATGCCAAAGATGGTGATTTCTCCAAGGTTCTTGTTATATCCAATAACCTCAAATGCTTTGGGATGAAACTCTGCTCTGGTATCTGGTTTTTCTTTTTAACTGATAGTATTCAACTTCTAAAATTATATATATATATATATATATATATATATATATATATATTCTTTTTCTTGCCCTTCTGTTATGTCACTTGCTTTTCCTTCTATTCATTAATTTCTTTGGAACTAAAAGGGGAAAAAAGGCATTTTTACATTCACCTAAAAATACTTTCCCATCAAACTGCTCTTGAAAAACCTATTTTTCATGACACATTGCAGAATAAACCTATGGTTAATACCTTATTTACACAAACTGAAGGCTGTTATATCTGTGTTTGGCGACCTTGAAGCTATATTGTGCTCAGTGCCCTTTTTATAACCTTAATTACTGGGGAATACAGAGCTTTAAAGAAAGACTAACATTTCACTTTAACATCCACAATAATCTATTATAAAGCCAGCTAAGCCAGTCCCCAAATACAGAGAAATGTTATTACATGCTCAGCTAGCTGTCAAGGGGCCATGAGTCAGTGGCTTACAGTTATCAAAAGTAACAAGGTTGTTCAGAATTTCCTCCAACAAAGCCAGCCAGCTTATGGAAGGATTAAGCTCTCTTTGATTAGAACAACTGGAACATGTCCTACCCTTTTAATTAGCATTCCCTTTTGCTTGGTGAAGGCTGGTAATTTGACACTCACATTAGGCATCTCAAGATATGATTTGGTATTTTGTCCCACTTATGAGCATTATTAGAGCCATGGTATATACTTCTGCATCAACTAAATTCGAGCTGCAGAAGGATTTATGTTCAAAACCCTGTAAAATCCCAAGGGCACTATGCCTTTAATAGACAAAATGTAATAACACTCCAATATAATGTGTGGCAGGAGACTTGGTTAGCCTTTAGGCATAGTATATTACCCTAAGGCCATGCTCTTTTTGCTTTCTATCTTTGGGAACAAAAAGTTTTATGTCAGCTTTATTGATATTTTACAGGTTTACATTTTAATTCATACCTTAAGGCAATTCAGTGAGAGAAGACCTCTACGTATGCTGCTGGATTACTTAGTTGGTAAGTAAATATAATTTGTCATTGACCACACTAAATGGAACAGAGTGGAGGCTTCTAGAGTGAAAAGGGGAGACAATGGCATCTGCCTCTGCTCCTCAAGGACACAGATCCGTCTGAAAATAAATTTAGGCATAAATTTCCCCTTTCCCAAACTTACTTTCAGGCTGACTCTACTTCCATCATTCTAGCATTTCTACATTCCTTTATTTCCTCTACTTCCTTTTAACTTCCTTTTCCATTTTTCCTTGTCTTATTTCTTTCCTCTCCTTCCTCTCTCACCCCTATGCCACTCTTTAAGTAAGTCTTGTATAAGAATTTTCCTATTGTGAGATTTGCCTAGTATTTTTTATCTGATTGTTACCCATAGCAAAAATGGCAAAATTCAGAAGGAACTCGTGGAAATGGAGCTTCTGTTACTTCATGTAAATCTCCATGTAATTGAGAAAGAGAAAAGTAAAAATAAAAAAAGTAACTCAACTGGACAAAGACAGACAACCTAATTCAATTTTTTTCATCTTTAGTACAATCTTCTCTACAATTGAGTAACTATTGCATCTACTTTATTTCTAAGGGGACATTCTATGTTTTACTTCTAAGCTACCCAGTTTAGATTTAAACTTCAAAGCATTCTTTTTCAAATCATTATCAGAGAATTATATATCAACTAAAGATTCTTGTAAATTTTCATCCTTCAAAATGTATCTAAGTATTTCTGGTGTTTATACTTCAATAGTAATCATTTTGATCAAGCATTTATGAGGCACCATGATTAAGAGAAGCACAGAGGATATTAGAGAAGCAAAATGAAATACTCGTCAACCTCAAGGAATTGAGAAAACAAGGGTAACTTCTAATAAGAGGCATCTTACACAATTTGCAAATATGACCAGTTTATTTAGAAGCCATAACCCTTCTTTATCGTTAGTTGTTTTTGGGTAGTTTATGTCGTGAGGTGAGTTGGAGGGTATGCTAGGTGGGAAGAAGGGGTTCCATGAATTCTCCTAATTAAGGTGAATGGAATTGACTATTCATAGTACCTCTTCTTTCGTTGTGAAGTAGAAGGTGAGAATCTTAAGTCAGAGTAGAGCAATGGGTTTGGAGATTTGATGAGAGCAGAGAGGTTTCGAAAGGCTTTTGGATATAATGGGAAAGAAACGGACTATGTAAGTACAGAAGAACTCCTGTGCCAGAGTGAGGGGCTAGCATTTGAGCTGGGAAATCTCCCCCCACAGCTCTCAACTTATCCACTGTACACAACAAAAGATTGATTGAGGATTAAAAAATTTCCAGGTTTATCCAGTGGAAGGAAAAGTTACCTGGGAGTTGATTAAATTAGAAATGGATCAGTTTAAGAAAATACTAAAAGCAAACTCATTTTCCTATTATAAAGGCAACACCAAAAATAGTACTTTAATAAATAACCTACTTTTGCCATTTGAATAGTATATGGAGCAAGATGTGTCCTCATCACAGGGTAAGCATATCTTTCTGCGGCTTTCCACGCTTTTTCTTTGGTCTTGAATTAGGACTGACCTAAGAGAAGCTTCCAAATAATTCTTTGAAGTTACAAGTATAAGATTTCTCATATGTTTGTTTTGTTTTTAATTCCCACTGCAGAAAAAAAGTGGTATAAGTCACATACCAACAACAGTTATTCTAAAAGTTATTATGTGGATTTAGATTCACCATATGTGTGATTTCCGAAATTATTTTACAACCTCCAGGGCCACACATCTTTGAAGAATATACAATATAAGTCCTAACACATGGAAGCATTTTCCCTGGGCCAAAAAAGAAAAAACAATGCTATAGAGGACAGAGTTATTTGTTTTACACTCTAATTCCCTTATGCAACATGTTAAGCCACTTACAATGGGAACAATGGGCCAGATTAATCCTACAGATTTCATTTGTTTGGTCAAAGTAGCATTTAAAACTTTTTCAATTTGAAAAGATTCTCAATGGGCATACACTTTCCAGTTTACAAATTCTTCATCTGTTTATATCATTTTGCACTTCAGATTCACCCGATTTATATTGCTTGCCTCTGTAGATATTTGAAATCAGAAATACTGCATTCTTCCTCATATGGTAAGAGAATACTAGAATTACATTGCTGTTCTTAGCAATAGTAAGGATAGAGAAAGCTGTTTTGTTTTAATTGAATAATAATACTGGTCATGATTTAGTAAGTACAGATGATGTACAGATGTTAAAAAAAAAAAAAAAGCCCAAAACATATTTCTCACAATCACCATATAAGAAAGATGCTTTTATCTATATTTTACAGGTGAAGAAATTGAAGTTCATTGAGGTTAGAACAACTTTCCACTGACATAGAGTTTATAAGGGACAGACCTGGATTTAAACACTTTGGAGTCTGTGTGCTAATAGTGCTTATGACATTAATCTCATCTGTGTCACAAACTTAGGGGTTTCAAAAAAAATTTCTTCAATCTAGTGAAAAGCACAGGTCCCAGGATTATTTTTTAACTTCTCTTATAAAGAGAAAATCAAGTCTTATATTCTAATAGACCTGAAAGTGCTTTTTTTCTCAATCTTCACAAATCCATGGAATTTGAAGAGATTAAATCACTGGCTTAAAGATATAGTACCTCTCGGTAGGAGAATTTGGACTTCAATGTATCCAAGTGGCAAAATACACACCCCAGTAAGTCCAGTAAGACTGGATAAAGAATGCTTACTTAGACCTATCAGCATTAAAATGAGACATTCCATTGGCAGGCCATCTATCAATCTAAAAAGTTCCACTCTCACCTTGTGGCATCTGTGGTACATGTATTAAGATGACAGATCGAGTGTTAATGACAGTTGGATGAAAGAAGAGGTATTAGATAAATATGTGAAATCCAACTAAAATTAACCTATTAGAAGAAAGCTGCTAATCTCATAGTCATTGCATATATAGATAGTTTTAAGCTATTATTTTAGTTATTCTGTTATTTTAAACAGGCTTACCCAATCAGCAGCCTAAGGGTGACTAGGCTTAGTCTTGATGCTAGCTGAGGGAAGGTTGGACATTTTGGAAGATCACACTATATCGAGACTCTACGATTTTGTTTCAGAAATCTATTTCCCAGGTGCCATTGAAAATAATTCTGTTCAGTTGCTTATGAAGATGTCATCGACAAGAAAATGCAATCAGCTTCTTCTTTTTCAACTTTCAGTGTTTTCTTCTTCACTTGTTCACAACAATTGCATTAGGCAAACATACTTCATTCAAATTTGCTCTTGAATTTGCATTTGCTTGTTATCTGGACTCAGAAAATACAATTCTATGTCTTCATGTTTCAGGCAGGTCTGGCTTTCTTTGTCCATTTCCTGAAAATGGATGTTATTAATATATGAAAGATCTATTTTATGAAATTCTAGATTGTTTATGAGACTGTAATTATTGTTTTCTGATAGAATTTGATTGGAATTTTAGTTTAGCCACATTTTAGATGTGTGATCTTGGACAAACAGTTAACATTTCTTGGTTTTTGGACCCAAAATTGCAAAAATAAACATGGAATTTTGTGAGTAAATAAGATAATGTATACTAAGTAAGTAGCATAGTTGTCAGACTATATAAACAACTCAGAATAATTGTATTTCCCTATTGGCAGGCTTTGTCTTTTTCACAAGGGCAAATTAAAGGCTGTGAGATGATAACAACTCATGTCCTTTTAGAAAAATGTGAAATAGGATGGAAAGGGTAGCCAACTGAATTAAAAAAAAAAAGAGGAGAAACTAATGATTGTTGAGTATCAGCTATGTGTACTGATTTTGCTCTATATGCCCATTTCCTAATCTAATCACAAGGCTGTGGGGTACAACTATCATCCACAGTATACAGAGGATAAAGCTGAAACATTGGTCTCACACATGAAATTGGTAAATATAAGCTGCAGGATTCTTAAGTCAGTGCACCTTCAGCAAAATTAGAGTTCTTTTTCTTGTCCTTCCAGATTCATGAAGATCTTCTCAATGAAAGAATGATTCTAAAAGGAAAAGAAAAACATTTCTGTACTCCATTTCCCCTTATACATGAATAAAATATTCTTTGCTTATTCTTTTTAAAAGACTAGAGCATTTTTCTCTCTGCTTATTGTATATGTGTGTCATCAATCTAGATATGAATTTTCATTAATAGCTGCTAATAGAATGACTCTTCCTAGCAGAAGTTTTTTAAAAAACAAATTCTGCTTTAAGCAGCAGAAAAGATTTCTGAAAATGTAAGTGTTCCTACAAGAAGGAAGCTAAAGTTTACGTGTTTCATATAACCATCACCTAGAACTATAAACTCATAAACAATCTAGAACTATAAAAATCAGCAAAACATGTTTAGCCTTGATATTGCATAAAATCAAAGGCTTATTATATCAGCCACGTCAAGTAAACAGTTGGGACGTTGTCAGTCCCATTCTTACAAACTAAAAAATTGATACCTTCTCCTTGACCCATATGAAAATTGAGGTTGCAGAGCAAACTGACACCCTGAAATTTGGAGAGACAGGCAAATCTTTGGAGTCACTCTCAAGATCTGCCCACCAGGAGCAGAAGCTGCAGAAGTCATGAACCAGTAAGAATTCCCAATGTTAATTTTCATAAATGTGAGAATCTGAGTATTTGACCCTAGTTTGAGAGTGAGAAAATCCTGGGGCTGCTTTGTGGGAGGTGACACACTTTCTTGAGCTTTTTCAGGAAACCAACTTGATTCTCATGTACATGCTTTTCCAACAGGAGGGTAAGAGGAATCATTGTGAAATACACCCTGAGCCCTCTAACAAAGGAGTCCTCTGCAAAGGAAAGAACTTTGCTAAATAAGCATGAAAATTAAATGTACTGTTGGGTTCTTGATCCTAGAATAAAAAAGGAGGTTAGGGTAAAACTAAAAATATCTGAATTAAGTAGTGACTTTAGTTAATGTGTAGTATCAATATTGGTTCATTAATTATGAGAAATGTACCATATGTACCATACTACTATAAATGTTGATAATAGGGAAACTGTGGAGTACATGGTATTTCTTTGTACCATCTTTGCAATCTTTCCATAAGTCCACAGCTATTCTAAAACAAAACATTTATTTAAAAAAATCATTAAAGAAACATCAGGAACAGAAGTCAGATCCAGGTGGCCCACAGGCTATGATAGTATTGTTTTCCTGAAGGAACTGCTTAATTTCCATACAGATTCAAGCCCTTAACTCTTTAATAGTGGATAGTTTATTTTCTCCTTAATCTAAGAAAACTCCAGTAGTAAGAGAGAGAGAATGAAGAATATTTTCTTTCTTTCTTTCTCTTTCTCTCTGTTTTATTATTTTTTTAATTAATTGCATGTTGTAGAAAGACTGGAATATTCGAAGCCCTGACCATGTCTATCCATTCCATTGTTGCACCTTTGAGGCCAAACAGAATGCTTACTGAATCTCAAGTATCCAAGATTTCCTCACATATTTGTTCCATGAAAAACTAAGTAATTATTAATAAAATTAATAAAAAAAATCTGAGGGTGACTATCTCTACAATAGGTGCATTGAATCAATAAAATGAATACTTTCTCCAGATAATTGTATTTGCCTTTAGATATTTCTTTTTTTTTCTCTGTTCTTTCTCAATAGCCCTACCCTTTCTAAAAAATGTGATCAAGGAACATGTTTAAAAATCATTGTTTTAAACAAATGAGTGCAAGGAAACCCCCAAAAGTTAATAAGTTCCTTCATAACTATTTACTGAAATAATCTAAACTAGAATCTAGGTATATTGACATTCAGAGATTTTCTCCAGTTCTGTAACATTACTCTTTCTTTAGAATTAGTTATATTATATAATAAGAAAGTGGTGATATCTAATGAAATATTTTGATATAAATTATCACTTGATAAAACAATTCAGGTATAGATCTTGGAAAGAGACCTCAATTGACACCAGAGGCAGTTGTTAAAGATATAGGAAACTGATGCTAAAATTAAAACATATTGATCATCAGGAGGCTATAGAAATATTTTCCCCTAAAATATTTAAAAGAAATATATCTTTCTTTTGAAGCATGATTTAGGTAAAATCATGAGCATGGGTACATTGTACTTTTGTTAGTTTAAATATTTTCTGATAGAAAGTAATAAGCATTAATCATAATAATTTTAGCAGTTCAAAAAAGTGACAAAGCATTAAAACAATTTATTGGAAAGGTTTCAATTCTCTACCATACACTATGGGGTATTCTGGCATGCAGTTAACAGTAATTAGTATGGAAAAATAGAAAATCTTAAGTCAAAATGCAGCAGATTGTTATAAGTGAATACTAGGGATCTAAATAGTTTATGGCATTAAATGCTTAGTCCAAAATATCAGTGGAATTACCCGAATGTTTTCTGTGATTATTTGTGTCACCTGAGAATCTCCTATTATTGCTAAAAATTACAAATAGGGTATAAATCAGGTATTTTTGTTCTGATGTTTCAGTCTGTGATATTTCACCTCTCAGGGCTAATGTTTTCTAACATTGTATTTAGTCATTCAATAGCTATTAATTATGTCCCTACAACATACCATCTAATAGGGATACAAAAGTAAAAAAAAATGGCAGATATCACTGAGCTCATGAATTTTAAAAGCTATGAGAAAGACAAACAATAAATGATTTAAAAAATTTAAATACATAGAATGTTAGATGCTGATATGTGCTAAGGAGGAAAAATAATGCAGGAAGGAGAACTGAAATTTTAGGCAAGGACCCCACAGTAACTCTCTCTATATGAGAAAGTGCTTTTATAAAGAACTAATATGGAGATGAACAACTGAGGAGAAAGAAGAGAATAGAAGAAGAGAAGAGGAGAGGAGAGGAGAGGAGAGGAGGGGAGAGGAGAAGAAGAAAGAGAAGAAGGGAGAGGAGGGAGGAAAGGAAAGGAAAGGAAAGGAAAGGAAAGGAAAGGAAAGGAAAGGGGGTATGATTGAAACTCCCAGTGGTTGGAGTGTGCATGGCTTGTTTGATAAACTGTGAGATAGTCACAGTTTAGGGAAGTAAGCTAGGGAGAGAGTAGTAGGAGATGGAATCCCAGAAATAAGAGGAGGCAGGAAAATCATGTAGGTACTCCAAAGTCATTGAAGAAATCTGTTTTTTCCTTTGAGTGATCTGGGCAGACATTGGATGGTTTTGAGCAGAGACATAACATTAGCTGTCTTATATTTAAATGGTATCACAGTGACTGCCATTTTGAGAGGACTGAAAAAGGCAGAAGATGAAAGACAATTTAGAAGGCTATCTCAGGAATCCACATAAGAGAAGTAGCTTGAATCAGAATGTTGGCAGTTGTGATGTGACAAGTGAGCTTATCTTGAGTTCATTTTTGAAGGATAACTGTTATGTGCTATCAGTTCCTGGGTTTGAGGAGCAAGGAAAAGGTGAGTCAAAAATGACTTAAATATTTTGGCCTATATAACTGGAAAAATAAGGTTGTCATTAGCTAAGATTAGACTATCAGGAGGTAAGAAGAAATTAAGAAGGAATACTAGAACTCAGTTTTGGACATGTTACAGTTAGCATAATTATTACACCTCTAAGTACAGATAAGAAGTAAAAAGTTTAACATACAGATTTGAAGTACAGAGTAGAGGACTAGAATAGAGATATAAATTAGAAATCAGCATATAGGTGTTTTTTAAAATGTTTTGTTTATTTTTGAGAGAGAGAGAGAGAGAGAGAAAGAGAGAGAGAGATTGAGAGAGAGAGAGTGTGAGCAAAGTAGGGGCAGAGAGAGAGGGAGACACAGAATTCAAAGACAGGCTCCAGGCTCTGAGCTAGCTGTCAGCATAGAGTCCAACGTGGGGCTCAAACCCACGAACCGTGAGATCATGACCTGAGCCAAAGTCAGACGCTTAACCAACTGAGCCACCCAGGCACCCCTATAGATATTTTTAAAAGCACAAAATTAGATGAAATTGCCCTAAGAGTTATATTAATATTTAAGATTAAATTCAAAGAGGAAGTCTTAGAGAAATCTAAATTGTAAAAGCTGGGGTGATGGGAGGTAAGCAGCAAGAATAAGGTTGATGGAAAACAGGTCAGATCCCCTGTAAACTAAGTGGAGAAACTATTTAAGGGAAGAGAGAGTGATCCTCTGTGTCAAAGGCTACTCATAGGTCAAGAGAGATAAGGGCTGAGAAATGAAAACTGGATTTATAATCTATTAGTGAGGACTTTGGTAACTTCAATAAGAACAGTTTCTTTGTAGTGATATGGGAGGGAAAAAAAACCTGATTGGAATGGGTTCATGAGAAAAAGAGAAGAAAGAAATTAAAAGTACCCAGTAGAGACAATTCTTTCAAGGACATTCATAGTAAAAGGAAAGAGAATGGCATAGTAACTATAAGAGAAAATGGGCCAAGATAAAGTTTGCCATTTTTGTATTTTTTTATATGCGAGAGATAAATACCATATTTGGATACTATATTCATTTCCTATAACTGCTGAGACAAATAGCCACAAACAGGTGGTCTACAAAATACAGAAATTTATCCTCTCATGGTTCTGGAGTCCAAAAGTCTGAAATCAATGTGTTAACAGAACTGTACTACTTTGGAGGGGTTCTGGGGAAAATCTTTCCCCCACCTCTTCCAGCTTTTGGTGGCTCCAGGCGTTCCTTGGCATCCTTAGCTCTGTCACTCCAATCTGTATCTCCATCCTCTCTTCAGAAAACTTGCCACTGGATTTAGGGTATACCTGGATAATCCATGATGCTTTCGAGCCAAGACTCCCAACTTAATTACAACAGTATAGACTCTTTTTCCAAATAAAGTAACATTCTCAGTGTTCGGGTACTAAGATATGGAATGTCTGTCTGGATGGCATCATTCAACCCACAACAGATACTGATGGAAATGGTGCATCAGAGAAGGAAAAACTGCTGATGTGGGAGATATTTGCCTAATTGATATTCTTGAGAAAGTAAGAGGAGATGTGAATTAGTGCATGGGTTGAGTACATGATAGTCCTTCCATTTTGACGGGAGAAATCCTAAAATATATGGGTAGATAGATAACTAGATGGAGTGATAACTTGTAGAACTTTTTCGAATTCTTCGAAGCCATTGTCTTAGGTTTGTTTGTTTGTTTGTTTGTTGTTTTCCAGAAGAAGCCTTGAGCTGAAGATTTTTGTGAAAGCAACTTATTAAGGAAGTACTCTCAAGGGAGATCATTAAGAGAGAGCTGGGAGGAGGCCAGGGAAAGAGTAGAAGTCAAAAATGGAGGAATTTCAGGAATAGTCCCATAAATCTTCAGCCTGATATTGTAGGGGAATTTTGGAGTGTAAATTATGCCTAATTTACTTGCCCTGACCAAAGGCAAGTGAGCTGGACTTTCACACAACAATATGCATCAGTCATTGTTTAAATGTTTTCCAGGGGTGGCAAATTCCCAGTACTTCTGTTACGAAGCAGACTCCATTTGTCTGAGATAGTCCTCTGGAAAAAAAAAAAAAAAAAAAAAAAGCCGCAGGTGCTGGTTGTGTGACTTGAAAGCACTCTGCAGTTAAGGGCCAACAAACAAACAAAATGGATCAGGATGTTTTTCAGAGAAGCATGACATTGTTCAATATAATCATTGATTGAGAGTAGGAATGAGAAACAAGATATTGGAAATTGAGAGAGAAGAAAGAATAAAAGATTTGTCACAGTGGGTAGGTGTGGAACGGACTAGGATGGTAGAGCAAAACAGTTGGAGAGACCTAAAGACATGCTACATTTTGACCTCTCACCAAAGTGTGAATTTCCTCAACCACATTCAGCATGGAGTAGGGAGAAAGATGTATTTAGCTAGGGTTGTGGTTTCACCAAAAGAGTATGACAAAGACAGAGAGGAGTGATGAAATGGATGGTATATGCAAAGAGATTTACTGTGGAATTTAAGGTGGGTAAAGTGAGAAGACAGGCCATGTGGAGAGTGAGGAATCATGGATAAGTTAGATAAATTGACTGAAAGTGAGTTCAAAGTTGTTGGTGTTAGAGTGTTAGTGGAAATAATCTAGAAAGACTGGAAATAGCAACAGAAAAGCTGAATATTTTAAATTGTTATTAGAAAGGTATTGAGGGGAGCCAGAGGGGCTCAGTTGGTTAAGTGTCCACTCTTGATTTTGGTTCAGGTCATGATCTCACAGTTTGTGAGACTGAGCCCCATCTCGGGGTCTGCTCTGGCAGGGCTCTCTCTACCTCTCCCCTACTCTTTCTCTTTCAAAATAAATAAATAAAAATTAAAAAAGATATTAAGATAATGGTAAGACAGAGTCAGAGAGAGGATCACAGAAAGGAAGTGCTAAGATAGAATGGAAGATAGAATAAGAGAAAGACAGAAGATTAAGAAATCAAGATGTGAAGACATCAACAGGAAGATGTATGTGGATTGAAATCACCAAATATTATATAATAAGAGTAGTATTGGAGAATACGACATTAAGCCTGGAGCTAAAATCTTCTAGGAATATGAGGGAGTAACCCAGCTGGTAATTCAGGAAGCTGTAATGAGAGGTGTAGTTTGATTACCTGAGGTTTAAGGCTGGATATGCTGAGGAAACAAAAGCCAAAATATTCTAGATACTGTAATGGAGAATAAGAACAGTAGTTACTTGGCCTCCAACCTAGCCATGTGAGAGCTTTGGGAGAATAATAATTCCTATCTTGGAATTGTTTGAGGAGAAGCAGCAGCGTCAGAGGAAGCCAGACTTCAGTTATGTCAAGAAGAAAAAGAGGGGTGCCTGGGTGGCTCAGTCAGTTAAGCTTCTGACTTTGGCTCAGGTCAGATCTCGTGGTTCATGGGTTCGGCCCCACATCGGGTTCTGTGCTGATGGCTCAGAGCCTGGAGCCTGCTTCAGATTCTGTTTCTGCCTCTCCCCCACTCACACCCTCTCTCTCTCTCTCTGTCTCTCTCTCTCTGTCTCTCTCTCTCTCTCAAAAATAAACATAAAAAAAAACGAAGAAGAAAAAGAGAAGGAAGAGAAGTAAAGAAGAGTTTGATGACAATTTACCTTGAGTTTCAGAGAATATAGTGAGAGTTTTAGGTCAGAGGAGCAGTTGTGCAGAAATAGTAGGAGAATTAGGTTTGAGAGATGAAGGGAAATCTGAGGGTGTTGAGCTATTTGTGTAATGGTCATGAACACGTAGGAGTGGTATGAAGACTTTAGACCAAAGGGACATAGACAGTGATGAAAGGAGTATGAATGCTGAGTTGGGGAAGGCTATTACCAGAATAAATAAGAGATTCGGGCTTCCACTTGACTTCTACTAATGTTGGTGTAGACAGACGAGCAAAGGAAATATTGTTTTCTGTAGAGAGGGGCCCATCAAGCATGAGGGGTCCCTCTTGATGCCTGCTGACAATGGCCTGCAGAGACAGGGTTCTTACTCTAAACACTAACTCTCTTTTGGACTTGGCTGCCCATCTATAATTTAGAAAAATTGGATCAGATTAAATTACAGAAACTTTTCTTTCCTGAGAAAGTGGTACATTCTTTAATATGTCATGACAAGCGGGTACTTAAATTTTATTCTTGCTAACCGATTTCTTTTAAATATATATATTTAAATTTACCATACAATTGATTGCATATACTGAGATTTCCAAATCCTGACTCTGGGTGTTTCTTCTATAACTAGAACATTACCCAACATCATTAATTCCTCTAAGTACTGTAATTTGAGGGAATCATCGTCTTTTCTGCTTGCTCTATTAATTTTGATTCCTCAAGTGTTAGTTCTTGTGTTGGTTGAGTTGTTTCTCAGGGCTGGCTATCGGGTATACTTATTTTCCGAGGTGAGATATCCATTTATTAGACTGTCTTGCCTGTAGTATCCTTTGCGCCGCCTGCTTGCATGTGAAGACCTGGCATCAAGGGCTGTAGCTTTTGCTTGATCTGTTTTCCCAGAGAGTGGCAGAGGGGTGGGAGAGGCAGTGGACACAGTAGGTTAGAACCAAATCTTCTGGGAGTGAGTGCCTCATTTCTGCTCAAATTCCTAAACCCTGTGCTTTTGCCTGTCGGTGTCTGCCTCCATGGTTATTGCCTGATACAAGTTAGCAATGGACAGGAGAGATTTTTCCTGGCCACCTCTGTGGGGGTAATCAAACTCATGACAACTTTGGCTGCCACTGCATCACCTCCTGTCTTTGCTGCAGTTTCTCTCCACCAGCCTTTACTTACAGAAGTAATACTTTGGCACACACTTTAATCTCTGGATATCTTCTTTATATTAATTTTGCCTAGTTCTCTGTATGAAGGATTATGCATAGTTTATGAGACACTAACTTCTCTTCTTGCTTTCCAAAGCAGGTAGGTGTTTTAGAATTTTTTAAAATTATTTTTTAGAAATTTGGTGTTGGGCAGGCAGGCTTAACATCTGCTTGTTTAATCTTTGAGTACAGCTGGAGATTGTCTTTCAAGAAAAGGGTGAGCACTTTTGCAAAGCTAGAAAAGGGAAAGGTTTTCTATTCAGGGAGAAATTCTGTAAGTGATGTACACAATTTGAGCTGTTCGTACAGATTTGGAGGGAATGCTATCATAACTAATTATAAGCAGAGCTTTGTAGACAGCACCCACTAACAACCTCTACCAATGTTCTTTGTAGTATAATTTAGCAGTATTTTACTTTTTTGTAAACATGTATTAAACAAATGCAGGATAGATAAGAAAGAAGGCATCCGTGATCATTGTCAGCCACTGTTATGAAAGCTGCTGAGGCCATACTGAATTAAAGAAAATCGCAGTCTTTATTTTAAGTAGTTATCTTATTTTAGAAAATTAGTTTTTATTTATTTTGAGAGATATAGAGAGAAAGCAGCGGAAGGACAGAGAGAGAGGTAAAAAGAATCCTAAGCAGTCTCCTCACCATCAGCGCAGAGTCTGGTGTGGGGCTCGAACATAACCGTGAGATCATGACCTGAGCTGAAATCAAGAGTTGAATGCTTTAAATGACTGAGCCATCCAGATGCCCCTTAAGTACTTTTTTTTTTAATATAAATAATAGTAGTAAAATGTTAAATTATAGATTCAACCCTTTGTTTCTCAACCAGTATGGAGATGTGATGAAAAGCAATTAGACTGCTCAACATTTTATATCATATTAATCTTATGAAATGATTTCATTGCACAAAAAGTCACATTGGGGTATGTTTCTAGTGTCTTTTACCACTCAAGGAACAACAACAACGAGAAAATAAGTCAGAGAAGTAAACGTATTTAAGGAGCCATCATATGGAGTAGATATTTTAAAAAAGTGGTCACCTTTCCCTAAAATAGGAGCAGACTTGGGTAAAATATTACCTCTAAGGTTTACTTATTTATTTGCAGTGTTCTTAGAACTCCAGATCACTTATATCCCAGAGAAGGTAATAAATATTGGGTTGAAGAAGTCAACCATAGAAGTGCATGGTATGGAGGTCAGATCCAAGAGGAAAGGCTCTAAAGTAGGAAGAACAGGATGAGAAGAAAGAAGAGAAAAAAATCTACTGAGCACATATTTTGTGACATGGCACTTACATATATTTTCTCATATAATTCACACAGCATCCGTGAATAGCAGATACAACTGTTATGAGTTTGTCTTTCTAGCAATATCTTTCATTTGGCAGGCCACCTTTTAATGTTGATGACAGCTTTTCCTATATGAAGAGAAGGTATAGGGATTTTGAAAAATTCGATGACAGTAAGAAAAATTGTTCCTTTTAAAAGCTATCTACATTTTGAGCTGGTTGGCTTAGGGAAAAAAATACTCCTGTGGGAGAATGTCTCTTTTTGCCTCAGAAAAATATTAATGAGTGTTTTTATTTAACAAAGGCATGGTTGTTAAACCATGTGTAGATGGGAAATGTTTAAGCAAAAATAAGAGTTAAAATAATTTGCAAAATATGGATACATGAGTTTTGGAAGTGGCTGCTGGTATTGTAAGGAAAAGAAGGTAAAAAGAGAAAGGTCCCAAAAATATGAGAGGGAACCAGGGTTCATGAATTGAGAGCCTTATTTTATAGAATAATGCATCTAATATTAAATTCTCTCATTTCATATGTTTACTATAGTTACTCTCCAGGGCATATTCTGGTTGGATGCCTATCAATCTTTTTTTTCTTCCTGGGAACACCTGCTAACTACATTTTCCAGTCTTCTTTGGACGTAAGATGAGGTATGTCACTGGTTGTATAATGTAGCTGGAAGTCAAATATACCCCTTCTTATCCTGGCTATAAAGTGGTTTATGTCATCTTCCATACTTAATTTGCTTTCTTGGGCAGTTGACTACAAAGCGTTCCCTGAATTGTGTGCTGGATGATGTGGATGGCGCTCCAGGGGGCAATGGAGTGAATATGTAAATGGAACTTGACTTTCAGAGTTACTTCTTGGTGGAGAGGCACTCAGAAGAGTCACCTAACTCATATAATTGTGAAGAGAGCTGAGGCTTATTGTGTAAAACCACTGAGATTTGGAGGTTTTAACAACAATTAGTGTTAACATCATAACTTAAAGTTGTAACACATTTGCATTACCCTAAGTCTTTAATCAAATATATTTTCCCCCAAATTCTTATTTTTGTGGTACTTTGGGGGAATAGCAAAAGAAGTTGGTAGCCTGGGAATTCTCTGTGGTTACCATCAGGAAAGAAAGTGGAAGTCTAAGCTTGTACACAGAGTGGTAACATGGAACCAGTTAGCAGGAAAACAAACGAACAAAAGGCCACTAAAACTCTGGGACCTGTAAAGAGCCAGAAAAAGAAAACAATTTCTTTTTTCCAAACTGTATTGACAGAATATAATCCTTAAAGGATCATAGCGAGAGAAGCTAGGGAAGGATATTTATTCCTGCCTTTATATGAGATGAGGACTTAATCCATTTTACACGAGTTTTAAATCAAAATGTGACCCAGGAATTCGAAAGGCACACTGACTTTTAGATAGGCAGAAGCTTTACAATCTCATTTCTACCTTCACTTCTGGGATCTTCATGGAAAGTGGGTTACATGATGCAACAACTTGTCTTATTTCAATCTTTATGAAGTATTCATTCCAACATGCAACTCTCCATTTGACTCAGAACTTTTCCTAAGATGTCAGACTCCTAAAGTTTCAAGGTTTATCTTTTTTGTGCAAGGCATGAGGGAGACCACCAGCTTCATGCTTATGTGATCTTATAATCAGGATACCAGCTATATTGGACCATAGTGATGTACCATGAAATGGTAGATGTTCAGTGTCTTGGCAGAAGGAATTATATCACAGCATCAGAGATCTAACATGGTCCAGAAGATATGATACAGGTATATTGCTGACTCTTCCAGGTGAAAGCACACACCTTTTGATGTTTCTCTTTTTGTAATAAACAGAATCTGTTAGAAGAAGAAAATTCTTGGTTCTAGGCACTCTGTGTTTTTACTCTAGAAAAGAAAAAATAAATCACATCTCTAATGGCAGCTTCAGCAGAAGTCATTACCTGATTAAACTTATAATAATTCACTGTCATTTTCTAAATTCATTTGTCTTTGGTATAAGTCAAGTCAAAGTTTTACATAAAATATGATAGGAATCAGCACTCCTATTTATTTCAAATCTTCAAGGGTGACATGAACTTTAATTGTCTTACCAAGGTTACTTCGTTGCTTTTAGTTTACTATTCAGTGTGAAAAGTCAAATCTACTCTTTTTACCATACTAGTGTTTACCCACAGATCAGGGAGGTAAATGTGAGGACTCTTTCAGTGTTGAGTGTGTGTGTGTATGTGACATATACATAAATTTTATATATATATACACACACACATTAGCTGTTATAAATTATATATATAATATACAATAAATATAGTAAATGTTATATATATACATTAGCTATTATAAATTATATATAATATACAATAAATAGTAAATGATATATATATATATATATATTAAATTTACTATTTACTTGGAATTTGCAGGGAACAAAAACACAAGATTGGTTTAAAGACCCTGTGAGAATGAGTTAGTAACCATCCAGAAGTCCCCACTCTGACCAAAAGATCAACATAGGCATTTGTGATCCTGATTGATTTAGGATTAAATCAGAGCAAGTATCAATAATCTTGCAGAGTTCTGGATATTTTCTTTTCCCAATGCACAGCTACTCTTAACATATGGCTAAAGATTATTTGGGAGACTACTAGAAGTGAGATTTATAAGATATTCTTTAGAGGTCATTACTGAGACCTGCCTCAAGACACTTTAACATTCATTTCATTTAATATACTCTGTGTTTGAACTCAAATATTGTAATTGCATGGAGGTCCATGTATCTGTATTTTGGGGGTCAAGTAAGGCTGTCATTTTTTTCTAGTCATATAGTTTTTTTTCCAATGAAAATCAAATCTTAATGGGATGCCCGTGTATTTTTAATCTAGAGACACTATAATGAGTTAGCTACCACTGAAGATCTTTTCATAACCAACTGTCCCAAATAACACTCCAGTTCTGCTACTAATTTTGCTATGGTGATTAAGTACTGCTTTTTGATCATTGTGAATTCATACTACTACCAAAAACCCTGTAATTGGGACTATCAATGGCAGCATTTCTTATTTTCATACATGTTACACAAAATAGCTATTTAAGCAAATGGTTAAAACTATTTTTAAATAATCGATTTAATATGTGAGATCCAGAACCTCGAAGTGTATTCATATCAAGAAATTCATCCAGATCTAAATTTACATTCTTTATTTCCTAATTTAACATCAGCATCCTTAGAATACATGCCCACGCATTTCCTCATGTTTTTAACAATATTAATAAATAAGAAAAGTGTATATACATATTATATCCATGTAAAATATATAGATACATAATATGTATATATGTGTATATAAAATATATGCAGGTATATAATACACAAAACATATTTGTATATATTCTAAAAATAAAATTTTGGAGGAAGAAATAAGCAAGATTCTCCTGGGGAACATTTAAAAGAGACAGATACATGAACTTTGCCTCAGAGAATCTGGTTTAAATGGTCAAGACAGCAGGATATTTTAAATAGCCGCAGGTAATTCTAATGTGCAGCTAGGTATAGTTATGAGCTTGGTGACTATGCAGAATGGTATAAGTGGGACATGAGAAAAGTTTGTATCCCTTTGTGAAATAACAGGTATGGTCATTACAGAGTTTTCAGCAAGAGAATCATCCAATAATTGAAGAAGAACCATTTCTACAGGGAAGGGAAGCTCAGTAAATTTGTTCATTTAGTGTATTCAGAGGCAACTGAACGTCTCCAGTGTATCTTTTAATTTCCCACTCATTCCTAAACAGTGTTTCCATTTTCCTATAAAAATGCTGGAAATGCTGTGAGTATATCTCATGGTGTATTTCAGTACCACTGAAGTGTAGATACAATATCTGATATTCAGCCATTGAACTCTGCTTCTACAAGAAGAAACCCGGTGGTTCTCTGACCATGCTTTTGTTCAACAATTTAATTAAGTGAGTCATTTTCTTTAAGCTCTCCGTCAAGCTTAGAAGCAGCCAACTCACATCATAGTCTTTCAAGAGTGTCTATTGTGACAGTCATTCAAAGTTTGCTTTCAATAGGCTTTTCATTCCAAGTATCCATGTTTAATCATTTAAATAATGTTTCATTATTGTATGCCAGAGATTATCAGTGTTTCTTCAGATTATGTTAACCAGATTTTCATTGCCTTCATACTCTAGGTCAGAAAAACACTTTAGAATCTCATTTATTTTAGCTTATGTTTCTTGCAACCATTCCTTTCACCAATTACTATATTGGTCACTGAGTTGTAGGTAACAGAATTCCCTTAAGATACAATTTTGAAGAAAATAATAGACAGCACACAGAATTTCTAGGCGTGTGTTAGAATTTGAATGATAATATAAGATAATACACCTAGAATAAATGTCTATTCACAGCACAGGATTGTTCTTGTTGGGCAAGAAAAGAATTTGGCATCCCTCTGAAAGGTATCTTCCCATCTATACTGACATCTGCTCTCCTCTTTACATCAATGTCCTTAGGAAGTTGACACTGGATCTTATTTCACTGATGTTTTACAATATCTTGAAACTGAGTGTAATAGAATATATATATTCTTGAACTCAGGTTCAAGGATATATATACTTACATATATATAATGACTAAATGCCTCTTTCTTTGGCCTTGATTTCCTTAAGGAAGGTTCAAAACTTGCTCATTTTTGTCTCTTACATCTCGTGTGAATGACTGGTGAAACAATGAGAAAAAAATAACTGTTAGTGGGTCTAGGAAATGTAGAGCATTGTAGCCTCCATAAGAAGGATTTATGGAAAAGATGAATAGGAAGTTCACTGAATTGAAGGAAGGATGAAAACCCCTGAAGAATAGAAAAAATACCCTTATTACACTTGATAGTTCCCTTAGCTAATACTTCAGCACTTAAAAAATTGTTTGCTTTAACAGTATGAAATACCTGAAGTACCCAGGTGTCTCTGAGGCCTCGGACTCTGAGGGGTAAGAAGGCCCTGCTCCTGCTCTCCATGTGACCACCACTGACACCATGGAAGGGATGTGGCCTGGTTACTGCTAAGATGCTTAGAGTCCCAACTGTCTAATCGGTCTCCTCTGACACCATACCTGCAGGCAGGAGAAGGTTGCCTTAACTAATGGGTGGAGTTGGAAGTCCCAGCTTCTCAGAGGGTCTCCATTCATGCCTTAAATGGTGGGAAGGGGGCTTGTTAACATTTGGAGGGGAGGAAGTTTTCTCAACTCTCAACTTAGCCTTCTTTGACACCACTCTGGCAGATGTATTGGGATACCTCCACCACAGCCTCTGCAGGATGGAATTCTAGGCAACCATTCAGAATTTCCTGGTGTGGATGAGGGTGAGGCCACAGTTTTTTTCTGTGGTATTGGCTAAAGCAGAGTAGTTATTGTCTGAAAGTTTACTGTCTTCTTTTTTTGTTTTTAAGTTTATGTATTTGTTTTGAGAGAGGGGAAGGGCAGAGAAAGGAGGAGAGAGAGAATCCCAAGAAGGCTCTGTGCTGTCAGTGTGGAGCCTGATGTGGGATTTGAACTTACAAACTGTGAGATCATGACTTGAGGCAGAATCAAGAGCAGACCCTTAAATGACTGAACTACCCAGGAACCCCAGTTTTCTGTCTTTTGAGGCTATTCCTTTCCTTTCCTTTGGTTACAAAAAACAGTTCTTTTTCTACCTCCATTGGCATTTCTGGGTTATCAGCTTTTCCAGTTTCTAGTCTAGGGTATTTGAGGCAAAAAAACAAAAGAAAAACAAAATTCTGGAAACTTTTGTGATGTTTCTTTTTTTCCTCATTTTAAAAAAATGTTTATTTATTTTTGAGAGAATACAAGTCAGGGAGGGGCAGACAGAGATGGGGGCAGAGGACCCAAAGCAGTCTCTGCTGACAGCAGAGAACCAGATGTGGGGCTCCAATTCAGGAACTGTGAGCTGAGACAAAGTTTGATGCTCAAACAACTGAGCCACTCATACACCCTTTCTTCTTCTTCTTTTTTAAATGTTTATTTATTTTTGAGAGAGAGAGAGAAAGAGAGAAAGATTGCAGAGAAAAGGCAGGAAGAGAGGGAGAGAGAGAATCCCAAGCAGACTCTCTGTGCTTACCACACTGAGCCTGACGCAGGGCTCCATCTCACAAACCATGAGATCATGACCTGAGTTGAAATGAAGATTTGGACACTTAACCAACTGAGCCATCCAGGAGTCCCATGATGTTTCTCATACTGATGTCCCTAACTGGTCTACCTTCTTCTCTCCAGTTTTCAGTCTTCCTTTGTTTGTTTTGTATATAATATCTAAGGGATTAGTTGTATTTGGCAGGAGGAATAAGGAAAGTTATGTTTTCTCCATCTTCACCACAAATGAAGTAATCTATGTTTTTATCATTTTATCATTTAAAATATCAGTCTGGCTTCAAGCAGTTAAGTTGGGAATTTTATTTTATGTATTTTTGTTTATGTTTATGAAATCTTTTAACAATTTTTTTTAGTGTTTATTTATTTTTGAAAGGGGGGAGGGACAGAGAGAGAGGGAGAATAACTGAGGGAGGCTCCAGGCTCTGAGCTGACGTGGGCCTGAACTCACAAACAGTGAGATCATGACCTGAACTGAAGTCAGATGCTTAACTGACTGAGCCACGAGGCATCCCTGGAATCCTTTTATAAAGGGATACTCTTATATATCTATACTTCAACCTACCAGTTGAAGAAAATAAGCAACAGAGAAGTTAACTTAGCCCTAAATCTCACAGATAGTATGTATCAGGAGCAGATGTGAAATTGGAAAATTTGGCTTCAGAGCCTTTTTAATTGTTTCTCTGTACTCTCTCTCCCATCATGATGGATTACCATTGGTCTAGTGAAGGGCAGGTGCCCACCTTACACTAGTAAATATTACTTGAAAGGTGGCATCTGTTAAAGAAAGAAGAGAAAAAGAAGTTCCTATGAAACCCAAACAAGGCAGGATAACAAGTCTTCACGTCTAATAGGTGCCATGATTGGTTTACAAACTTCCACATTCTTAATCTATTACTCAACTTATAAAAGTAAGGTCTTCCACATTCCTTAGTGCACATTTTACTCCTATAATTTACTGTCTTATATTTGATTTCCTCTTCAGTTTATCACTGCATTAATTTCTAACCCAAAGTTTTAAAATCTTCTTCATGTATGTCTAATATCACTACACTGTTTTAGATTATAAAAACTGGCTGTATCCTACTGTACTATTTTCTTTAAGAATTTTTGGCACAATTTTCAAAAACAAGTAAAGAGAACATTTGAACATTTGGAAGACCACTTTGAGTTTCTTCAATGATGATATCTTTCTGTTATAGCTACTTGTTTGTGGAACCAGCTGTCATTATTTCAATATTATGTTTTTAATGTTACACAGTACTGTTTGTAAAAAAAAGCTACAATAAATATTTACTACTTTTTATAGGTAATTGGGGATACTTTTCTTGATAGTTTATTTTCTGAATTTTTATGTAGTTTTTTTTTGGTTCAAGTTCTTTGTTACCTTTTCATAATAATTATACTTAAATTGAATTTGATATTTCCTTAAAGATCCAAAGATATCACTCAAATCTGCCCTTAACTGAATATCTACTATATCAAGTACTGTGTTCTAGGATAAAAGAAGAGAAAGCATATTTTATCTGTGTAAGCCAACACTACTTTGATTATTTATTTCGTTAACACAACACACACATACATACATGTATGAAATAAATAATTGATATAATATTAGCTTGCCATGAGGAGATACACAAATACATACCCACACATGAATGTATATATGTGTGTGTGTGTTTATCTATATCAGTATCTATATATCTCCAGTGGTAAATGGATAAACATGCACATATATGCAGACATATGTTTACTGTTCTTTAGAGATATATGCTCATAATATATGAAATATACATTAATTGAAATAGATATCAATATAGATATAGATACTTATGTGAAAAAAAACCAGTTGAAACAGTGTTAGTGTGTATATACATACACAGTGATATATATATATATATATATATATATATATATCCAAAGAATTGAATAGAGGTTACATCTTTATTGCAAATTATATAAAAAAAATATATTATATATTTATTTATTTTAATATATATGGTGTGTGTGTGTGTGAGTATATGTGTGTATGTGTATGACAAGAAAACAACAGGGATAGTTTTAATATGCCATGAGGACACACACAAACACACCCGCATGCAAATATGTAAAACCAAATAACAAAACAATTTTTCTTCTCTTCTATATTTGATTTAGAAAGGATGAACTGGATGCTTCTAAAAGCTTTATGTATAGTAATGAATTTATGAGAAACGTCTTTAAAAACACCTTTGCATTTTTCCTCACACCTTGCTTGCTTGCTTTTTTTTTTTTTTTAAGCTCAAAACACTGTTAGTTATAGCTGTGGTTTCCCTGATGAACTTTTGTGTGAAGGGTGATTCACACAAACTTTGAATCAGTTTGGTGTGTTTGAGTGCAAACAAAGAAAATCTAAAGGTGTCTTAGATCCTGAGGGCGCATGTTGCTATGCTACGAAATGTCTACAGGTAGTACTCCCAGGTTTCATTCAATGGCTCAAACATGTTAAGGGCACAGAAAATTTTTTTCCAACTGGCAACAACTGTTCTCCAGCATGTTGGCTTGCTTTCAACATCAGAGAAGCAGCCTGGCCCTCACAGTTCCCAGAGTCATGCCTTTATTCCAGCATCCCAAGCAGAAAGGAAGTGGGCAGACAGAAAAAGTGAGGTCTGATATTATCCATTGAAAGAACCACATTCCCTATATGCCCTCAAGCAATTTTCCCTTACATCTGAAATATACATGTCCTTTGGAAAATATTCAATTCTCTCAGATGAATAAGTCTGTAGTTTATAAACATAGGTAAAACTCTTTGAGGCATTTTCATTATAGATAAGTAACTGGTAAGCAGAGTTTGTTAGACATAAGCAGAATTCATAAGATATGTTACTTACAAGATAAGTAGTTAATAAGTACAGCAGGTGTGTGTTAAACATAGATAGAAAAGGATGGAAGGACCAAGAGATACCTAATCTTCGTGAGGCACCTGCATACTAAATATTTATGATATACTAAATACATATGTGACTCAATATACAAGCGTCTCAAAATATTCAGACACTAAATATTCATGAGGTCTTATTTGGCCATCTACTGGTAAAACTCATTCTAGCCCCATGAGTTCTTTGCTAAAAGAAACACAAATACATCCTGTGCTATTCTTCAGGATGTTTGTCAAGCTACCACTTTGGCCTAATGTCCAAGTGTACTTTTTCCCCTAAGTCTCCAATGGAGCCAGTATCCTGGGCCCAGGACACCTTCTGTCTTTTGGTGCAGCTGCTAGAGTCTCCACTCTGCTCTTCATAGCTATACCATCGGCCGATGGTACAGCTGTTAAAGTCTCCACTCTGCTCTTCATAGCTATACCATCGGCCGAGAAGCTCGATGTGGTAGAGAAAAAGACAAGACCTACAAACTTTGCATCTATAGGATTCAGATAATATGGTCGTTCTGCGTTGCTCATGTTTGATAATCCCTGAGACTGAAGCATTTTGACTTGGTTTATACATCTTTCGGTTCCAAGGCTTCCAGAGTAATGTACCTGGAGTGTATATAGAGGCTACCATTGCATCAAGGTTATTTCCCACATGACAACATATAATGCACCAGGGATGGGTCCCAGAGCCATTCGAACTAGCAAGGGAGATTGAGAAAGTAAAGAGCTGTCAAAGAAAACCTATTTGCTAAGATTGGCTCATATCCAGTCAGGGCTTATTCCTTGCAACCAGTCATAATATTACAGAACAAACCTGGGGTTCTATTAGTGAGAAATTTGACTGTGAAATGTCTGCTGGTAGTCCATGTTAGTATCTGTCATAGAATTATCCTCTTCATTTGTAAGTTTGTGCTTCCTCCTCTAGTTTACTTCTTTTTCCATATGGAGTGAAATGAAAATTGAGTAGAAATCTCATGCTTTTGCAGATGAGGAAATACAAACATGGAGATATATAAGTAACTGAAGTTACACAACACTTATTACCAAATTTAAACAGGCATAATTTTGTTTATTTTGAGTTAGCTCTGTTACTCTACATTTTATTTTATATGTTTTTTCATAGAAAGTAATTTCATGAAATTTTAACATTTGTGATTAAGAAAATTTCCTGATATGTAATACCTTTACAATCCTTGAACGAGGTAGAGAATATACAGAGCAATGAACAGACATGTTTTATGGCTCCATAGAGATTGTTGTGTATATGTTATGAAGTTTTAAAGGAAATATATAAAAGTACACTATTGTAGGAGATTCCTGATTTGTGTATAAAGTCTGAAGGTTAAAATAGGGATAAAAATAGCTTACAGCCTTATTTTAAGAGCTGACTATGAGATAATGCACATAAAATACTTAGCACAGCACCTGCTTCATACTTGGGACTAAATGAATGGGTAGTTATTGTTATCATTATTAATACAATTGTTGTTATTAATGAATTTCAATGTCATAAGAAAAATGCAATTTAGAAAGAAATACAGGTTTACTGTAGAATAAGAAATCTTAAAACTTACTAAATGTCATTTAAGTCACATTTATTAGCCACTTAGAAAAATTCACTTTAGCATTCCTTTCAAGTAAGCTACCCTCGTGCATTTAATATACTATTAATTTGTAAAGCTGATGAGAAAGAGCAAGTGATTTGGGTAGTAAAATCGTAAAAGGAGTGTGTGGACATTTAGTAATTGTGCTGAGGGATTAAGGCAATTATAGAAAAAATGTAGGCTAAAAGTGCCATTGAGGAGAATTTTTTTAAACATTTATTATTCAGACGACTCATCTAAAATGGATAACTGCTCTGACTGATTATTGCTCAAGACTGTTTAATTTCTTTAAATGACTTAATCACTGAAAAACTTCATGTAGAAGTTTGGATTTCAGGTAATTATTGAAGGAGAAAGAAAAGTTGCTTGGCAGTAGATCTCAGTTTGAAATTAGGAATAAAATGAGAACAATAAAACATGCACCATGAAATTTCTCTCAAGGTTAATGATAATTCTGTTTTAGGAACTATATATTCAGACATGGCTGGCTCTTCACAGGTCTAAAGTAAGTGAAGTTTATCTTTGGTGCATCCAGTCATTACTCATTACCTTTTGTTTTAATCTAGGGAAATCATGGTGCCCTCTCTCATCCCCCTTCGACTTACCAATGACAACCTTCCACTGTAACCTGAGAATGTGTGTCCTAATCCATATGTTCTCCAAGAGTATTTGCATTTTAGGTATAAACTCCAATCGTGGAATGACAGTCTATGGTTTTAGCCAATATATTTTAAGAGAAGGAAGAAAGATTTTTTTGTTGTTTTGTTTTTCAGGAGGAGGAAGAGGAGAGGGAGGTAGAAGGAACTTCTAGGGCTTTGAAATTAAGTTTCTAGGTAGAGTGACCATATGTCCTAGTTTTCCCAGAAGAGTCCCAGTTTACCTCCATTATTCTGCCCTAATTATTAATTATGTCCTGCTTAACATTAAAAAAAGTCAGGGTTTAGAGAATAAATTATATGGCCAACTAATTATAGAAACATGTCTATTTTTTAGCCTAAAATTAATGAATCATTCACACACACAAATTTAATCATACTTTACTTAAATATTTAAACGTTTTTTAAATTTGTTTTTCATTCAAAGAAATTCTGAAAGAGTCTGAGACTCTCTAGGACAGCTCCTAGTTGCAATTAAAGAATTTGTCTATCTTGTGCTTCCACAGTGGTCTAGAGTTGTTTCAGGAAAAGGAGCGCAGAACCTGGTACATGGTGAATCTTTTCATTGCTTCAGCCTGAAGTGACACTTATTACTTCCACTCATGATCCATTGGCCAGAACTAGTAACAATTCTGACCATTCAATATGCCTTTCTACCTTATCAGCATGAAAGAAAACACTCATCTCCTCCCCAGGAGAGATAATTCTGAGGTTCCATCCCCTCACTGAATCAGGCTCAGAAGTCCAGAAACTCTGGTAATACACAGTGGTGTCTACGTCAGGTCAAATGTAGCTCCATCATTTTATCTCCCTTTGTACACCAAGCATTCGGTGGTGAAACAAGGATAGGAAGATTGCAAGGAACACTCTCATTCAGGAAGAAGAACAGAAAACATTCCACAGCCATAAATCCATAGTCACTTTTAAATCCCACTGGGAAAACATTGCATGAGGGATGTGGTAGGTGCTTTGATTAAGCCCTGATTCTGCTCTCTGTGAGATACCCTCTTGCCCACTGTTCTCTGTGACCCTTGGCCCCAGGCTCTGGCAGGTTCTTTCTTTTCTATTATCTCTCTTTATAATAACTGAGATGAGTTTTCAGCAATGTGCCTTTTTGGAGGCTATCTAGCTTTCTATGCTTGTTTCATATTGGTCTAAATTTCTTGCTTTAGTGGAGTTAACCTGTTAAAAGATAGTAGATAATGGTAGAATAATGGGTAAGAGTGTTTTCTATAGAGTGTGTTTTTGTTATCAAGCCATTATCAAGCCATTTGAGCAATAGGTCTAAAGCCACATGTTCAAATGCACTTATCAGTTAAAAGTTGACATCTCCATCTCTGTTTGTGGGTCTCCTATACGGCTTATTTTTCACTTAATTCTAAACTGAGAATGAAAGAAATAGTAATTATTTATTTCCTAAAATCTCATCAATGTTAGTTATGTATGTTATATTCTAAAGATATTAAATTTTACTTGCGCATCTAATAAAGATGATTTTGTTAATCATGTCTCCTCAAGGCTGTTAAACTACTTTGAAGCATGTCTATCTTATTGGAAATTTTTTGACAGGTAGAGATTTTTCAATGTTACAGTACATTAGGCTCATTATTTTCATTATTCACATGGGTATTAGAAAAGTAAAAATAATTTGTACATGTTAAAGTAATTATTTTGTGCATTTCTGATGAATTACTGTTATTAAATATAGTATAATTTTGATGAAAAATGTATTTGTATATAAAGAAAATAACATTTAAACAAAATTAAAATACAATAACATATAAGCATCATATAGTATGTTTTTATGAATTTTACCGGTGTCTTGATCTAGTACTTCAGTTAATTTTTAATAAACATTTTCCAAGGCTGTTTCTGGAGACTATATAGGATCAATATCTCACATAGCTAATGGTATCATTTCCACCCTGGAGAATCTTTAGTTCTGATGTAAATAAACTAGCTTTTGGCAATAACGTGCTACTAATTTTGTGACTCTTAATAATTATAATAATTTTCTCCTTTCCTGGTTTATATCATGAATGAGAAATATCTTTCTTTTAAATATGTATATTTTGGGGGTGCCTGGGTGGCTCAGTCAGTTAAGCATCCGTCTTCAGCTCAGGTCATGATCTCATAGTTTGTGGTTTGAGCCCTGCGTCAGGCTCTGTGCTGACAGGTCAGAGCCTGGAGCCTGCTTTGGATTCTGTGTCTCCCTCTATCTCTGCCCCTCTCCTGCTCACACTTTGTCTCCCTCTCTTTCAAAAATAAAGAACATTTTAAACATATGTATATTTTTCTCCCTTAAAAGAAAGACCTAATTTCAGAAATGGGAAATGTGTGTAGTTACCTGTCTCATTCAAAAGTTCTACTCTTAAACATACTTTTTCAAAAATGTTTCAATAGCATTGAAAATACCATCTAATAAAAGAAACATACAAGAATGTATTTAAAAATTCTTTATCAATCTCAGTCCAATTTTGTAATCTATTTTAATATTTACTAAGAAACTTTTAAGATACGTTTCTCTGCGTTTTTCCTTTGAAATATTTTAAGAACCTGTTGGTTAAGAAGAATAGTAATACCTATTTAACTGCATCTTCACAGTTGATACTATGAGATTTTTGATAGTTCTGTAATAGTAATGACTTGTATTCATTCAGTGCCTTTTCTAGAGTGATTACTGGGCCACTGAGCTGAGACCTTAAAATAGATTGTAAAATTTAATCATCATAACCACTCAAGGGATTAGACAATATACCTCCACTTTATGCTAAAGTATCTAACTCCTAAGGAGATTATGTAATTGGACAAAAGGAATGCAGCCAAAAGGCAGACAGGATTCTATTGCAATTCTTTCTAACTTCAAAGCTATGCATAAAAATTTATGTTGTGTTGACCCATTGGACCAAACACAGTGCTCAGTGCATGCTGAGTGCCTAATAAATGGAGTTTGGTTTACTAGAACTGAGCAAGTCATATATACCAAGAAGTAGGATTTTCAACTTAGAGTTTAGTAATATATTGACTAATTTGTCTTCTAAATTATATTAAAAATCAATGACATGTTTGCAAAAGTCTTTGGATTGAAAAGAACTGTATAAAGGAGAGCTAATATTCTTCTGTGTTCTCTAATGTCCTTTCTGTAACAGTCAAGGGAATAATTGATTTTACAGAGCTACTGTTCTAAAGCTTTCCTCTGCCTATAGATAGGCATCAACAGCTGATTGTCTGCAGGTATTTGCCTGGGGGGAAGCTATTGAATGTCAATGCAAATGAGGGCAGTTTCCTCAACTGTAGAAAGTTACTGGCAGGAACCTTGCAGGCATAGGAATATTTTAAGACAGTAGGACATCTTAAAATTGTGTCAATAAGTTTATATTACCAAATAACTAATCTTTGACCTTAATATCAGTTGTTTTCTAATTTATCATACATCTTATTTTAAAGCATATTAGTAGAAAGCTAAAAATGTTGATGGCTGTGGATAAGATTTAAAACATATTTATAGGATTTTAAAAACATAACTTTCAAGTTGCTAGTATTATAGTTTTTGACCAAGGTCAATATACAAAATTTGAAATAATACTCATAATAATAATTATAGCTTAACATTGTGCTAAGTGTTTGAATGCTAAATTTAGATATTCTTCTTATAAGATTACATTTTATAAGTACATTTTGATTTAAAATATATCAGAAATGGAATCCTAAACTAACATTATCATTTGCATATTTTATCTGTTACTTTTTGTTCTTCAAAAGAAATGGTATAAGTTTCTAATGACTTGGGACCCAGCCACCTGTCATTCTAAAGAATGTTTTCCTCTTCACAAGTAACATAGTGTGCTAATTAACTGTTAAAATTTGGGGTAGGGGGTTTAGAAATAAAAATCATAATGTGTTATAGTGAAAAAAATCCAAACAACATTTTTCTATTTAGATGCATTTATTTTACTATTCCTAGCAAGACAAAATTCGGTGGAAATGTTATGCTAAGAAGAAACAATGTCACCTTTTAAATTACAATCTGGATGAAGATCTATGAAACACAGGCAGTTGCACCAAAATTAAGCTTTCTTATTCTTGAGGAAAATCAGTATTAATACCAAGAAATGTATATATATCATATATATATATATAATATATATATAATCAATATGGGAGAGATATTTATATGTTAGATTTAAACCTAAATGTTCAGTTTAAGATACTGTCTTATTAGATCTTAGATTTCATCTCTTCATGCTAAATAGTTATCAAGACATGGAAAGTATAAAACTCACAACATTGGAACCTAAGACTGGTTGATAACTCATTGCCAGGACATGAAAAATATTTTGGCTAATAATACTGCACATGTTTGAAAGCAGGTATGAGACATAGACAAAGGGAGAGATTAGATATATATCATTCCATTTCCCTGGAGTTATAGAAGGATGAACACAATATGATCAATGGCTCGGACATGGAGACATTACAAAGAAAAAATAGATCGTCCAGGATGACTAGGCGTGATGTAGTGAATCTTAGGATGTACAGATTTCACAAGAAAGGATGCTCTGATGCAAGTAGAGGGTTTTATAAGAGAAATTTATTTTCTAGGAAATGCAGAGGTTTTTTCCTCATCATTTTTCAAATCATCACAGAAACACACTGGTATTGGAGCCAACAAAACTAACACTATTTAATTTTGTTCAATGCTGAGAGTTTTGTCAAGAGATGAATGTACTAATCAGCTTTCTAGAGATGGATAAGGAATAGGATTCAGCCAGAACCCTTGGGCAATAAATACCACAAGTGCAGCCTCCATGCCCTTTTAGTTGGCAAAGATCCTGCCTAGAGATATCTCTTCTCATCCAGGAATGATTAATAATAAAAATCAATATGGGGCATATAAAAAGTATTTCAGAATAAAGCAAAGACAATGCCGTACTAAAAATTCAAAGGAAGAATATGCCTCTGAAAATTGTATAATAAATAGATTTGAATTTTAAAATAATTATTTAGAATCCTTAAAAAAGTATTCCCTATAAACAGAAATAGGATGTTACCAGAAAGTAAAAGATTGATAGTGAATGTGAGCTCATTGAGAATTATATTGCAAGAAATCTAAAAACATAAATTAATAATAAAAACTTCCAATGGAGGCAGTGAAAAATAAAATTTATCTCTTGGATCATCATGCCATTGTAAAAGACAAAAATTTAAGAATTTTATAATGTGGAAGAGGAAATCAAGATTTAAAAGTATGAGAGAGAAGTTGATAAGTATGAGAGAAAATGCCTAACAATCCAGTTTAAAAGTTCCAGGAGCTCAAAGAAAAAGAATCAATATCCATTACAATTAAGTAAAAAAAAATTTCTGCACAAGAAACAAAAACATAAATCCACTATTTGAATTATTTTATTGTGAGCATAATCAATAGATTTTCACCCTGGTTCAAGCATGTACAAATTTTTAATTATAAGCATAAAGAAAGCCCTTCATTCAACTAAAAAAATCCAAAATAATATATTTACAAAGGATTAAATTTCATTTTGGCATATAATTTTTTCTGAAACGCTGCATGCTAATATTTATACATGTATGTTATTTGAGAATTTTATGTTCATGTAAGTTTTAATTAATATTTAAAGGCTACATATTGATATTCTCAAAACACAAGGTGATTATTATATCATGTGATTATCATCCTGAAAAAAATATATATACTGAATGCTTATTTCAGTTTCCTGCAGAACAAATTAACATTTAGAACTCAAAATTTCAGAAACTGCTTTACAAGGGATGGCCATGAAACGCTGATACTAGTAAGGTATTGTAATACTTTACATTTTGTATGGACCGTCAGATCTATGTCGCAACCACTGGACTTGCTCTTGTAATGTGAAATGCCAGTAGACAATACATAATTGAGTAAGTATGACCATATTCCAATTAGCTTTATTTATGGAAAATGAAATTTGAACTTCATAAACTGTCGCATGTATGCTATGAAATATTATTCTTTTGTCCCTCTACATTTAAAAATGTAAAAATTATTTTCGCTTCTGTGAAGTACAAAAATGGATGGCAAACCCGATTTGGCCTGAATCAGGTTGCTGATTCCTGGTTCTTTAAAGTTAAGCTTCCCCCAGACAGAATTAACCACAAAAGAGGAAGTTATAAAATCAAGGACACAGAGGATCCAACACAGGAAGAGGCAGGTAGAATCCCCAGGATGATGGTGAAGACAGATCCTAGGAAGACAGGATCGACCACCCAGTTAGGTAGGAACAGGAGGACAGAGAGCTCCGGGGAGATTTCAGCCAAGAAGACAAATTGAAACTAAGCAAAATAAAACAAAAATGATAGACTATCCAATGTGTTCATCGTATTGAAAAGAATGTGAAAGGTTTGTTGGAAAGTTGGAGAGAAGGAATCACGATGGATATAGAAGGAAAAAAGAACAAATAAATGAGATAATGATTCATAGGTTGAGACACACAAACAGAAAAAAGTTCAGTCAAGAAAAACATTCAAGCATCATAACTGAGTTGTATAGATCTGAAAAATAGTTCCTGAGTTATAACAAAATCACAAGATATTGATTTAATAAAAACCATAATACGACTATATTGGAGACACTGTTAGAGGTACGTGTAAGGGTGGGAACGGGAGGAGGTGGTTAAGTAGTTAGAACTGAAAATTCGATAAATAGAACTAGAAGCCTATTATTTAAAAATATGGATGTAACCACTTAAAGAAATAGGTAACAGTGGTAAGTTCCTATTTCTGGGGTGTAGAGGATAAGGAAGGCTGGGCAGAACCACCATTTTTACTTACATGTCATGCAAATGTATTTGCAATAGTGTTTTAATACCAATGCATTTTAATACTGACCCCCCAAATAAATAGAAAGTAGGAAAAAATTAATTTCTGTTTTATAAATGACAGTAACCTAGAGGATGTAATAATCAAAATACTAATGATACAATTATATTATTTTTCTTAGCAATAAAAAAATACATAATACATTAAAATAACTGCAAGAAAGGATTAGAAACATTCCAAAGAAGATAAAAGTGGAAGGAATCTTACATTAAAAAGAAAAGAAGTTTTAACTGGTTCCTCTGCCTGGAATGCCTTGTCCCCAAATATTTGACTAACTTGTGCCTTTCCCAGCTTCATGCCCCTGAGAAAATGCCGCTTCCTTACTGACGTCTCTCCTCATCATCCAACACACAGTTCTGTTTCATTTCCACAGGTTTTACAAACACCTTGACATAGTATGTTTTAATTTTTTTCTTGTTGTTTGTTTTTTCATTGTCTTTCTGTTCTCTTCAGAATGTAAAACTCTCCATGGCAGAGATTTTAACCTGTTTTGCCACTTCCGTATTCCCCCAATTTAGAGGAGTATCTTGGCACATCATAGGCATCAATAGATACGTGTTCTAATGAAAATTGTCTTTTGATAAATTAGACACAATAAACAACACTGAATAGTGTAAGAATTTCAAATTTTCCCAAATTAATTTATAGATATAATGAAATACATATATCACTTCTCCACGGGGGTTTTTGTTGCAACTTGTCAGAATAATTCTCAACTTCAGAATAATCAGTAATTGCTGTAGTAGAAGGAGCAGGGAACTGTCAGATCAATGGTGGCTAGTGTCATTAAATCAGAGGAAAAAAGATAACTTTGAAAAATAAACAAATAGGATTTCACAACAAAATGTTAAAATATGGTAAAAAATAGCATTATTTAAAAAAATCAGTTTGCACAAAAATCTACAAATGCATAAATGGATATGTAGCCTTGAAAGCAACAGTAATCTGAGTGATACTGGTGGGTTAGTCATAAAAAGTTGCAGGAAATAATTACTAGAGGATGTAATAATCAAAATACTAATGATACAATTATATTATTTTTCTTAGCAATAAAAAAATACATAGGTATTTTGGGGAGTTTTTGTTAGTTTATTTGCTTATAACATATACCAAAATAAATTCCAGAGGTTTAAAATAAGTTAAATAACAATTTTTATAAAAACAAAATAATACAAACACTAGAAAATATAGGTGAATATCCCGGACACACAGAAATTATTTGAGTAATGTTTTACCTGGTCTTTTAACGCTGATGTATCAGAAGTCATCACAAATAAAACAAACAGACAACTGATTCTTTAAAATATTTTGAAACTACATTCTTGTAAAAAGCTTGAAGAACTCTTCCAAATATAAAGTATAAGGACATTAAAATTTTTAAAGAGAGCAAAGGACTAAAACAAAAAGAAATGTTTAACTTTACTGGTAAATTTTAAACTACAAATAAAAAACCCAGTAAGATAATATGTCCTTTATTCCTAACTGGCTAAGGCTAAAATTAGTAATTAATACACTTAAGTATTCTCACATACTTGGGGGGAAAAATGAAAATTCGTCCAAGCTTTTTGGAGGGAAATTTGGCTCTCTGATCAGTATTTTTACTTTTAATAATTAATCCTAAGGAAATAATCAAGAATCAAACTGTGTTTGATGCTCTAGAAAGCTTTTCAAAGCATTGATCAAGATCCAACAATAATAGAACAACCTAACATTCGACAACAGAGGAAGAGTTTAATAAATTATGTAATTTAATTAAGCTCAAATAAAGTAAATGAGGGTATATTAATATGATAACATTTTTGTAGTTATTAAAAATCATGTTCAAAGCATGTAGAAAAGTCCTCAGGATATGTTGAATAACAAATAAATAATATTAGCATGATTTTTAGAATGATCCCAATTGCTTTTTCCTATTTATAATACAAATATAATGCATTCTACCTCTCTACCCATCTATCTACCAATCTTCTATTTTATCTATCTATATATCTATCATCTGTCATTTATCTAATTTTAACCTAGGTGTACTGCATTGAACATAATGCACAGTATGAATATAAACTCTCTTTCTCATACACACACTATTTTTTTTTAAGTGATTACGTTTGGTTATACAACTGCAGGTGACTTTTAATTCTTCCATCCACTTTTCTGCATTTTACACTTTGTGCAATGAAGATAAAACATTTGATCATTCAATAAAAGAATTGAATGAAAGTACCCATAAACTTTTCCTGAGACCTATTGAAATAAATCCCCAAATTCTCATAGTTTAAATCGTGGCAGTTTCATGACTGTCTCAAATAAGGAAGTCAGAAAATAGAATGTGGAAACTAAGGGTTGGATGTCACTGCTTTCCTTTGCTGAAAAGCTCTTCTTTCATAGCTGCTCACTGTTTATAAGTGACAGCACAAAAGAATAATTGGGAAGAGTTGCCTGATACAAAGAAAAAGGAAAAAAAAGTCTCTGAAAGTCTTCTGCTAGAGGGTTATTTTTGGAGATCTTTGGTGGGCAGAACGTCCTTCAGCGAGACTTGAGCTACCAAATGCATTTGTGTCTCTATCAGTTTTCTCAGAAAGGCTACAATAAGTACCACCCACCCACCCAACCAAAACACACATAAGATTGTAACATTTTATTCTTTTACTGTGCAACAATACTAGTTTTAAAATGCCAGTTTGCTACTGTCCTTGAAGGGATGGAGAATTGTAAGCAGTGTTTTTGGGGAAAATGCTTTTTGTGACCCGGAGGTGCCAGATTTTGGCAATACTGTCTTGAGAATAGTGTCAAGTCTTTGTCTACACTTTTCTCTTCTGCATAACCTGTCCACTCTCTTCCTCTTTTGTCACCCCTTGTGACATGATATGCTTGTGGTGGCTACTATCACAACGTGTCCATAGATAAAAATGGAACATGACAGACTTGTGAAACAAAGCTACCCCAGAGTAAGAAAACTATTCACAGAACATTCACTGTTTGCAGGTGTTGTTTTTACATCTTTAATTGATTAATTTATTTCAACTTCACAGCAGCTCTGTGTTACACTGTTAACACTCCCTTTGCTCTCAGATTAAGATACAAGACACAGAGAAGGCAAGAATCTTACCCAAGTTTACACAGCTGATACAAAAATGATGAGCTAAGATAGAAACCAGGGATTTTGGCTCTTAAGCAGGGTAGTAAATTTCCTGACATTTTCGTAATGATCTACTGAGTCCCTTTGTGAAAAATCACCCCTAATGTGTTGGGTGCAGGTTTTTGCTTTGTTTTGTTTGTTTTTATGCATGTAAACTCCTACTGTGAAACTAGTTGGGGGATCCTTTTCCTGAAGCCAAAAAAAAAAAAAAAAGTAATTTGAGACTGGAAGGAAGAGGCTGTTTTTTTCCCCTCTCTTCTTATGCTGAAGGATGCGAAGTTTTACAGCAGGTTTGGTGGTGAGGGTGGCGTCAGATCAGCAAGGGAAACAGTGGGCCCCGAGAATACTTTTTCTTCTTTTTGGCAATGGTGTCCCCAGTTGCAGTAAGGGCTCTGCTTTTAATCCACTGTCAGGAAAAGCAGTGATTCTTGGTAAGATAACATCCAGCTCCACTTTGAAACACATCTGAGTTCTAGACCCACTGGCAAGAAGTCAAAGAAATTCTTCCTGACATTTTGGATGTAGGGAAATTACAGGAGATTTGGGAAGACAATAAATTCTGGACATGCTGTCCAAGTCTTCTCCTCATTCCTGGTTCTGCTCACTGTTGTTCTGCCTTTGGGAAAATGGCTATGTGGAAATCCTGAGTTATTCCCTCTGGCTTAACTCTTTTTTCTGGCCCTGAGCCTTTGCTCTGGTTTTTCATAGATTGAGCTCATCACTGAAGGTTTTATCCACTCTTTGGTGAGGTAGGTACAAGCCACCTGGGTCAATCAGCAGAAATGTGCTTTGGTGTTGGAGAGAGCTGTAAACCAAGGGACCGCAGGAGCTGGGGTTAGCCGTAGTTTTTTTATTCAGGTCCAACAGCATATGCTGACTTCCATGTGACAGATGGCACCGTGGCTGCTGTGGCTGCAGCTTAAACAGTGGACTTTCCAGAGGCCAGCATTTACAAAATTTGGCACAAGTGATCACATAAGAATTTCAGCTTTCCTGGTGGAGCAAAGCAAACTGTTTAATGAGCCAATGTAAATATCCTCGGGAGTACTTCAGAATGCATGAGAAAAGACATCTAGTCATAAAGTGGATTTCTTGTTTCTCAGTCACCATGATTTGAATATCTTTATGCTGTAAATGAGATCCTAATATAAGACCACAGGCTAGGGACATCTCTGAGTTGACAATGACAGCCAATCTAGAATTGGTTTGCACGATGATGTCCTTATTGCAAAATCCTCATATGTATCTTTATTCCAAACTCCTACTGCCCTTAGGGATCTGACTCCCATTTTTTTCTGCCATGATTATGATATTTCTCTCTTTAAAGACTATTGATTGATGAGTTTTACTTGCTGATTTCCACTGTTAAAATTACTTTCCTAATTTCCACTGGCAGGGATGATTTCTAAGCATGGAATTCATGACAGAAACGCCAGCAAATAGACTTCTTACAGAGAGAAAACAATAGGGAAGAGTTTCCGTGGACTGACTGTACCCCTGATCCACTCTCTTCTGCCCAAGTGTAAAATCATCTTGAATGAAGTTCATTCGGCTTGAGATTCACAGGTATTTTTCATTTTTCGGATCTATATAAAATTGCATGCTCTGCCCATCTGTATTCTCCCCTGCTAATCTTTATACAATGGAATTCTACAAATAACACTTGATAGTGGGTGGGGAAAAAAGCTATAGCTTTAGCACTGTACTAATTTGCTTTTATTTAAAATCGGGTTTTTGGAATGATTCAAACTCCCTCAAGGGCTTTAAGCAAAAATATCCAAGAGAAAGGAATTATTCCTCCTCCTCCTCCGTCTCTTTTTACTTTGTAAAGAAATGAGCATTTCTGGTGAATTGCCTTGTTATTTGCAAAGCACACATGTATTAACCCTTGAAAAAGTTTCGAGGCAAGAATTACAACAAACATGCAAGTAGGACCATCACCTTTATTAAAATCACACAGAGGGGTTCCTGGGTGGTTCAGCTGGTTGAGCGTTCGACTTTGGCTCAGGTTACAATTTCACAGTTTTTGAGTTCGAGTCCCACAGTCAGGCTCTGTGCTGACAGCTCAGAGCCTGAAACCTGCTTCAGATTCTTTGTCTCCCTCTCTCTCTGCCCCTCCCCCACTCATATTCTGTCTCTCTTTCAAAAATAAATAAACATAAAAAAATAAATAAATGAAATCACACATAGATTTTTAGCTATATGAGAGAGCTAAAGCTTGAAATTCTGGCCCTCAATTTATAAGGTTTTATTTGTTCTGCCTTCTCTGTTTGCATATAGGAATATTCTCAAATATAAATAAGAGTTATAAGTAAATAATTCAAGTAATATGGAAGTATTTAAGGTAAAAATAAAAAGCTGTTTTTCCTCCTCCCAAACCCATGACTCATAACAGTAAAATGTTTACATTTCCAGAAATTTTTAATGAATATATAAAATGTATAAGAATACTCACATGCAGAAGAATATTCACATACATATTTTTTTTCAAAATCTGGTATGTACTAAATATATTGGTTTGTAAGTTTCTTTCTCACCTAATATCTCAAGATTTTTAAGTTGTAGGCATAATGCTATTTTTAATAGTTACATAGTTTGCATTTAAGGGAACAATACATGGGTTTGAGCTGCATGGGTCCACTTCTAGGTAAATTTTTTTTCAATAAATACAGTACAGTGTTATAAATGTATTTTTTTCTTCCTTATGATTTTTCTTAATAACATTTTCTCTTCTTTAGCTTACTTTATTGTTATACAGTATATAATACAAATAACATTTAAAAATACGTGTTAATCGACCGTTTCTGTTATCAGTAAATCTTCCAGTTAACAGGATAGTATCAGTAATGGAGTTTTTGGGGAATCAAAAGTTATACTCGAATCTTCAACTGTGCAGAGGAAGGGTCAGCACCCTAACCCCATGTTATTCAAGGGTCAGTTGTACATATATATGAACATCCATACTTGTATATTACTTATAATACATATGTATATGGTAAATATATTTATACGTTTAAGTCAGAGAATAAAAAGGCTTTATCACAAGACACTATAAAGTATAAGATTGCTAAACGAGACCCTCATCTGAAATCAAATTTTGCTAATAATTTATAAGGACACAGGTAATGGTGAGATACAGATAAATTATGGAAAAGTCTGCAACGGCCAACACATTTCTTCAGGTTCTCTCTCATCATATTAAAACACACTGTAGCCCTGATTGAACAAATACTTCAGCAATGCATCACTTCAATTTCCCTTTGATACACACATTTATTCTTCTGGCATATCTTTCCACTATTTATTCTTTTTTTCTTCTCCACTATTTATCTAACAAATGTCTTCTTTGATTCAACCATTAGATTTTTCAGCCTAATGGTGTGCTTGTCCTTTTTTTCTATTTTCTTCTTTCTAGTTTCATATTGCTGGTATCTTTCTTATCCTTTTTTGCATGTTTATGTGGCTTATTTTTGAATTCTTACTCCCTCTAATCAAATACTTATACTTTTGATGCAACCAAATGTAGCATGTTGTCTCTCATTTGAAATAGTTTTGCTCCACAAATACCTGGTTATTTTGATTTGTAAGAGTTTACTAACTGTTATATGCTTATTCAGCATATAACAATATGGCAATTGTCAGTCAGGCAATGCCCTAAGCTGTGCCAATTCCAATGACCTCAAAGTGTAGCATAGTGGTTTGTATTATGTCCATTTGGTTAAGCTGAACTTGCACTTCCCTGAACCTTCTGCCCTCTATGCTTCTAGATAAGAGTAGGTCAAAAGAGGAATTCATGCAAGATTTGGAAGGTGGGAGTGAAGCAGCCACCATCACTCTCTGGACATCCTTACAGATAGATGCAATGAAAGACACACATGAGGTAACCCAGGGGTCCAGCTTGCCCTTGCCCTCCCCAGCTCTTTTCTCAGATCTTTTTTCAACATGTTGCTTCTGCTGAGCAACAATAGCTCTAGGCCTATCGCTGGATGCTTGGCTGAGGATCCTCAGTAAAAACAGCTCCCAATATACTTCTGAACTATATTCCTCCTTTGCAACCCCCCTTCAGAGTGACTGACAGTAACTTTGACCCCCCGGTTCTTCCTTTCAGATCACTTCCCAGCACTGTCTAAGACAGTTCTGGATAACGTTCCTAAAATAATTCCCTTTCTCTCTTGTACCATAACAAATGCTGGCCTTTCCTACTTGAACCCTGACTGATCCAAGTTTGGGCCGAGTAGGCTGAAGCATGGGAAGCACCAACACCAGAAAACCAGAGTTAATCATTTTAGTAACTCCTCAGATCGAGAGGTTCTCCCTAGCTACACAAAGAGATGCAGAATGAAACGGAGGTCCTCATTACTCTGGTTTGTAGGTATACTCTTGGAGGTATGTAGAAGAGGGAGGTGGTGCAGCCCGTGTCCAAGGCATGTTAGACCCCCAACAATTGCTTTTCTCAGCTCCCCATCCACCCATGGTTTTGTGGGGCTGTGATCTTACTCCAAAGAAAACTTGCACCAGAGATCTGAGTCACCACTGGTGTGGATTCAGGCATTGCTGGTCCCACTCAGCGTGGGAGAAAGCAGAAGCCAAATTCCAACAATCCCTTTCTTATTTTTATTTTCTCACAATGAGGCGGGGATACCTTCTGTTCACATACGTGCTCCTCTGTACACACACCTGCCTACAACGGTCATGTTATTCTCTTAGTTCTTTCCATGTCAGGGTGCTTTTTCTCCTTGTTCTCCGGGGCATAGCTTTTGAAATGCAGCCAGCACTTGGGCTTTCCTGCCACGGGTTTTGATATTTCTGTGTGTGTGTGTGTGTGTGTGTGTGTACGTATGCGCACATGCACGTGTGTGTGAATGTTTCTGGTTTGGAACACATTTGAGGTAAATAAGTGTATATAACCTGCTATGTTTCATTGTAAACCCCTTTGGCTTTGTTTGCACATTGTCTTAGACAACTCTGGCTGCTATAACAAAATATCATAGACAAGGTGGCTTTGACATCAGAAATTTATTTTCAACAGTCTAGAGGCCATAATTCCAAGAGTTGGATGCCAGCATGCTTAGGTTTTAGAGGGAGTCCTCTAACAGGCCTGCAGGTGGCTGCCTTCTCGCTGAGTCCTCACTTGGCAGAGAGATAGAAAGTCTCTGTTGCCTCTCCTTTTAAGGACACCGGTGCTATTGGATCAGAGCTCTACCCTTAGGAGCTCTTTTAACCTTAATTACCTCTATAAAGGCCCTATCTCCAAATATAGTCATATTAGGGGTTAGGGCTTCAACATATGGGTTTTGAAAGGACACAGGACACAGTTCAGTTCAAAGCACAATGGTAATTTCAGTTTTCCCCTTTTACTCTCCATCTTCCATATAGGAACTCAGTATCTTTCCACTGAATCAAGGCCACTCATTTTGTTCTCAGCCCCCCTTGCTTTGCTTTAAGGTTCCCCCACCCCAACATATGACCTCCTAAAAATTTCCATAATCTAGATCTGTCCTTCTTCTAACTTTCATAAATTAGCTAGCCTCTTTCCCAGTACCATTAGCCAGGGAGGATATATTAGTCTCAAGTTTTAGCAATGTAGGTAATAATGACTAAATCTAATTGAAGTGCATATACAGATTAAAAACACCTTAGGAGAAGTTTATTAACAAATATGTGTTGGATAAGTGCTACATCACAAACACTATGCAAGATCTGGGAACAGATAAATAGGAAAACTAAAATTCCAGCTCACAATAAATTTATACTAATGAATGGAATTTGAAGCTCTTCAGTGGTAAGATGTGGGATTAAACACTCATTAAATCATATCGTATAGTCAGAGGTTCCTTAGGTTTTCGCAAGCAGGCCATGTATTTTCCAATTACAGTAGAGACTATGAGCTCAGACTGTGTGTTGTTGAGTGTGGATTTGATCCCATTATCTGGGACAGATAATAAGGATATCAAATACTTTCACTTACAAGTAATCTGTCTAGTAAATATGCTAATATCATTGGTAGTAGGCAAGCATTATTGAGTAACTCGCTCATATCCATAAGAGAAATGACCCATAAAGGCAAAAAATCTTCATTTTTTCTGCACAATTGTTTTATATTTCCAGTGGATATTCATGCAAAATGTCCTGATAGGTTTTGTAAAAACTGGTATGGTTAGAAATATAAAAGAATCACAAAAATTGTATGTGGAATGTCTGTTTGTTGAGAGAGTAGGGTGACCTGAGGGTTTGTCTAATGGAGTGTGTTGGAATAAGTGTTGGAAGATTAGTTGGAGCCTCACAGCAGGGGGTCTTGGATTCCACAACATTATTGACTTATAGGGAAGGTTTCTCTGATATGAAACCATCACAATTTTTTGAGCAATGGATTAATATAAGTGAAGTTTTTCTGTTTGTTTGTTTTTAGAGTAACTTGCTGACAACGTTGACTTAGTCAACTTAATTTTGGATGTATCAAGCTCATATATGAAGTCAGATAGGAGTCTTTTACAAAAGATCAATATTAGTTAGAAACTGAGTTCAGGGGCGCCTGGGTGGCTCAGTCAGTTAAGCGTCCAACTTTGGCTCAGGTCATGATCTCACAGTCTGTGGGTTCTAGCCCTGCATCGGACTCTGTGCTGACAGCTCAGAGCCTAGAGCCTGCTTCAGATTTTGTGTCTCCTTTTCTCTCTTCCCCTCCCCTGCTCGCTCTCTGTCTCTGTCTCTCAAAATAAAATAAAGACATAAAAAAAAAGAAAAAAATAAAAAAATAAACTGAGTTCAGTACAGAAAAAAAATCTCAAATATAGCAAGGTCTCTGAAAAAGTTCAACAAAATATCATAAAATGTTCATGGTCAGTTTAGACTTAAGTATGCATTCATAAAATGTATCTGTTTGTAAATGGAGTCATCAGCCTTTTTAACATACAAACAAACACATTAAGGAAGAGTTAGTTCTGTGAGATGGATGGACTTCACTGAAAAGATATTAACATTTTCCTACCAAGAAGAACAGTTTCCTCATTGTTTCTCTGTCAAGTTCTAGAAGATTGAAAAATTTAAGGAGCTACATAAGACAGAAAGTTACATAGTGTTTTTTTTAGTAGTTTATATGATATAATTTTTACAAAAAAGAGAGAAAATTTAGGGTGCCTGGCTAGCTCAATCAGTTAAGCATCAGAATCTTGATTTCTGCTCAGGTCATGGTCTCACAGATCGTGGGCTCGAGCCCTGTGTTGGGCTTTGTGCTGACAGCATGGAGCCTACCTGTGATTCTCAATCTCTCTCTCTCTCTGCCCCTCCACTGCTCTCTCTCTCTCTTTCTCTCTCAGAAATAAATAATAAACATTAAAAAAAGAGAGACAAAATTGTACTTACAAAAAACATTAATATAAACATTCTGATTATTTTTAAACAAGGCAACAATGTCATTGCATGCAAACAACTGTCAAAAGTTGTTGGACATTTAAGGCCCACAATACAAAGTAAGCTATATTTACATAAATACATAGGAAATTGAAGGAGTTTCCTAAATTGCATAAACACCAGAATTGACTTAATCATTCTGCTTCCATTTCCATTTTAGACATTGAGCTTACAAGGATATAAGAAGGTAGCTTTCAATAAATATTACACTTTATCATATTGGCAAAGTATCAGAAATGTCGGTCATTTGTATTCCAATGCCATGCAAGTGTATTTATTCAACTTTAAAGAATGTTCTGCATGGTATTAAAGAATAGTTCTGGAAATTTTTCATCTGCGATTCATAGGCACAATCTTCACATATATCAATTTGCCTCAGGGGGAAAGAAGAGAAGGGTGAAAGAGAAAGGAAGAGAGAGAAAGGGAGATTGACATAGAGAGATGAGGGGGGAGAGGGAGAATCCATTTGCCTTAAAAATAGGAAATTTCTTATCAAATGGTGTAACATATGTAAAATCAAATTGCAAACTCTAAAGTGCTACAAAAATAAGATGAGATTTATTATTGCATTTTGTCAGTGAAGACTACATCTTTGTTTCTGTGAATGCTATAAGGACATTTGCATCAGAAGAAACTGAATATATTGAATACGATGAATGACAACTTGTGTCACTGACTAGTGGCTGTAAAATTATTGAAAGAGATATATACTTAGAGGGTTTTGGATGGTCTTTCCTGTATTATTATTATTTTGTGCATATGGCATTTCTGAAAAATCTAAACGAGATTTAGTAAATAAAAATAAAATTTTCTGTATCTATAATTTTTTCATAAAACCAATATACTTTTGACATTCTTTATTTATTTTTAATGTTTATTTATTTTTGAGAGAGGATTAGAGTTGAGTGGGGGAGGGACAGAGAGAGGGAGACACGGAATCTATAGCAGGATCTAAAACATGGTCTAGTCTCTGAGTTGTGAGCACAGAGCCAAATGCAGGACTCGAACCCTGGAACCGTGAGATCATGACCTAGCCAAAGTCATATGCTTAACCAACTGAACCACCCAGGAGCCCCTGAAATTCTTTATTAACAGCAGGGACATTGCTTGTCTCTAAACAAAAGCTAAGGAAGAATAAACACTCCTTTGAAGTAGTGATTTTGAAATACAACTATTATAACTGCTTACTTCTTTGCACCTTAGTTTTAACAAATTAAGTTTAAAGGCATGGGATAAAATTAAAACGTGCTTATTTTTTAATTCTATATTTATTTTAAAGGAAGTACTAACATTTGCAATAAATTTATAGTTTCCTAATCATAAGAACTAATAGGGGTGCCTGGTTGGCTTAGTCCATAGAGCTTGTGACTCTTGACCTCGGGGTTGTGAAATTGAGTCCCATGTTGGGTAGAGAGATTACTTAAAAAAAATAATTACTAGATAATGTTGTGGCACAGATTCTTCTTTTTTAATAAAAAAATGTGTGTATTCATGAACTGAAGTCAGAATAGAAACGTGGACCTATGCTTCTATCTCACAACGTCTAGCAGCATAACTGATAATAAACTTTACAGAAAAGACCAGTGACTTTACCCCCAAGTGTAGTACAGCCACCAAACTTTGGGACACATCCTAAAGTCTAGCTAATCATAAAGCACAGTGTGAGGCCCCTCCTGAACAGGGAGTCAGGTCAGGAGAAACTCTGGTCAGGGAGTTCAGCCCGCCCAACCAGGAGTGATTACATAAATAGCACAGTCTGCAACCCTGCCAAATAGGTAATACAACCAGTGGCACTACCTTGCAGGGTAAGAGAACCTGTGACCCTGCCTGACTGGAGGTAATTGCAGAGACCAGTTAGTGGCCCACTTGACAGTGGAACACAGGCAGCAGCCCTGCCAGACTAGGAAGCTCTTCATCAAGAAGATATAATAGTAAATATGTACATGTACCCCAGCATCAAAGCACCTAAAAATATAAAGCAAATACTAATAGAACTGAAAGAAAAAATAAATAGCAATATAATAACAGCTGAGGACTTTATTGCCCAACTCTCAAAAATGGATAGATCATCCAGACAGAAAATCAATAAGGAAAGAGTGGATTTGAATAACACTAAATTAACCAAAAAGGGGCACCTTGGTGGCTCAGTAAATTGAGTGTCCAACTCTTGATTTTGGCTCAGATCATAACCTGATGGTTCATGGGATAGAATCCTACATCGGGCTCTGTGCTGAGAGTGTGGAGACTGCTTGAGATTCTTTCTCTCCCTCTGTCTGCTCCTCCCCCTCTTGCACTTTCTCTGTCTTTCAAAATAAATAAATAAACATAAACAAACAAACAAACCAAATAGACCTAACACACATATATAGAGAATTTCATCCAAAAGCATGAGAATATACATTCTTCTTAAGTGTACATGATATATTTTTTAAGATGGATCATCTGAAAAGCAATAAAACAAGCCTCAATAAATTAGAGAAGATAGAAATTATATCAAATACATTTTTTGACCAAAAGATATAAAATGAGAAACCAGTAACAAGTGGGAAACTAGAAAATTCAAAAAATTCTTAATAGTATATTAGTAAACCAAATTCAACAGCATATATAAGAGGATCATACACCATTATCAAGCAGGGTTTATCCCTGTGATGCAAGAATGGTTCAACATAGACAAATCAATAAAGGTAATACATGGCATTAATGAATGGGAGATGAAATCATATATCTCAGTAAATGTAGAAAAAGCATTTGAGAAAATTCAACATTTTTTCATGATAAAATGTTGAACAAATTGGATATATAAAAATGTACCTCAACATAATTAAGGCCATGTATAACAAGCCCACAGCTAACATCATACTCACTGCTAATAGTCTAAAATTTTTTTCTCTAACATCAAGAAGAAAACTAGGTCATCCTGTCTCACCACTCATATTCAACATAACACTGGAGGTCCTTGCCAGAGCTGTCATGCAAAACAAACAAACAAACAAACAAGAAAGCAAAACAGAAGAAGAATGGGGAAGAAGAAGAAGAAGAAGAAGAAGAAGAAGAAGAAGAAGAAGAAGAAGAAGAAGGAGGAGGAGGAGGAGGAGGAGGAGAGGAAGAAGGAGGAGGAGGAGAGAGAGGAAGGAAGGAAGGAAGGAAGGAAGGAAGGGCAAGTCTCCAAATTGTAAAGGAAGCAGTAATATTGTCTGTTTGCAGATAATAGTTTTTTATATATACCAAACCCTAAAGATTCTATCAAAAACCCTTAGAAGCAATAAAGTGTGTGTGTCCAACTTGATTTCATAGAAGTCAACTCAGTGAAGTTGAAGGATATAAAATGAACATACAAAGTCAGTTGTGTTTCCATATACTAACAATAAAATATATGAAAAAGAAATAAGCAAAACAATCCCACTCACAATAATATTAAAAACGACAAAATATTTAAGAATAAATTTAACCAAGGAGCTGAAAGACCCATAGAGTGAAAACCATACGATATTAATAAAAGAAATTGAGGAAGGGACAAATAAAGGTAAAGCTATTCTGTATCCATGGGTTGAAAGGTTAATATTGCTGAAATATCCATATTACCCAAAGCTATTTATAAATTCAATGCAAAATAGCAAAATTCTAATGGCATTTTCTACAGAAATAGAAAAAGATAATCGTAAACTTTGTAAGGAACCACAAAGTGCCTGAATAACCAAAGCAATAATGAGAAAGAAGAATAAAGCTGTAAGTATCACAGTTCTTGATTTCAAACTATATGAACTATAGTAACCAAAACAGTTTTTCAGTGACCTAAAAACGGACTCATATACCCATGGATAAAGATCGAAAGCCCAGAAGCAAGCCTACACATACATGGTCAACTAATATTTGAAAAATGAGCTAAGAATACTCAATAGAGGAAAGATACTCTCTTCCATAAATGGGGCTTTGAAAACTTAATATTTATGTGCAAAAGAATTAAACCCCTGCATTACACACTCACAGAAGTTAACTTGAAATTGATTAAATACTTAAATGTAAGACCTGAAAACAAAACTCTTAAAAGAGAACATAGGAAAAACTTTCTTTGACATTGGTCTTCATAATGGTTTATTGGAGATGACACCAGAAGCATAAGCAAAAAAAGGAAAAATAAACGGTGAGAAAGTTGGGTTTATTAAAGATGTATGCACAATAATCTCTTTAAGTATTATATATATTTTAAATGTAATAAATATTTTAAAAATTGAATGGAAAAGAAGAACAACAACAAGAACAGAAAGCCAATTTGACAGCAGATCATATGAATAGTTGAGCAGTAAATGAGGTTCTGTGGTAAGGAAACAGCAGGTACAAAGGCTCTGAGAAGGAGCTGAAATGTTCAAGAAACGCATTTAGTACAACATAACTGATTCACTCCTATACAAATATTTATATATTGCATATAATATATTCAGTGTTAATAGTATTATGTACAAAATAAGAATAAAATTAAAATAATTCAAGTAAGAAGTCAGTAGCACCATGTGTTAATTCTTGTTTGTCATCTAATAAGTCATGGATACTTTTGTGTTCCATTGTCCTAATTTTCCATAAATCCATAAAGATTTTCTCTAAATCTTATCGAACACATTTTTGCCCTTAAATGTAATCCTACTATCAGTTTAGACTCATGATAGGAACTATAGAAAATTTAAAAGATGTAAGTATATAAAGTAAATATTTTTTTAACAGAAAAATTTTCTTACATTAAATTATTTTCAGGTATGAAGTAGGTAAAAATCAATATAGACTGATTTATTATTTAAAACATTTACTTCTACCTGGTAGATGTTGCTCTAAGTTCTAAATTTGCATAATTTATTTTCTAATAGACTTTAAAAAAAACAGCATTAACTTTCATAAAATAGTATATCTATTCATTTTCTACTGTTTCTTCCACCCCTCCCAAAAAAATATGATGATGATTTTATTTTGGACTATTCTACTAAAAAAATTGCTGGGAATTTACTTATGCAAATATTTATTAAACTACACATTTGTTAAGGTTCTTATTGCAATAGTGGAGCCCTGGAAGCCTTTTATTGCAATAACTAATTGCAGTATTTAATTGGGTCCTGTGGTGATTTCTCATCTGTTTATACACTTGAGAAAAAATGTTTTCAAAAGTCAGGATTTAATTTTCTTTTGACTACATTACATAATTGTAAAACAAGTATAAAATAATAATTAAAAATGATAAAATTATTTACCCAATTCAAAGTTGTTGGAATAACTTAATGTTCTTGTTCAAGGGTCAGCAAGATTTCTAGCAATGAGAGGGGAAAAAAAAGCAACTGCTTTTGCCATACTTGAAAAGCAAAGACAAAGGAAAAGAGGAGAAAAGGAAATAGTGCAAGAACAAGGAAATGGAATAGAGACAAAGAAGAGATTTTGAAAATAATGGAAGGCATATAAGCAGTAAAGTGAAGTAACCCACAGCATATTTCCAGAATAGCGAATCTTAACACATTTATACTACAATACTACAATTTGTCTTCTTCTCCCCTACCTTAATTCAAACCAGTTTGCTAAGAAATGTTAGAAGTAGAAATAAGATTATTGACTTCTCTAGATTTTGAAAAGATTCCTAGGAAATTTCATGTGGAATTTTTCTTAATGTAATTTATTTGTATCTCTATTTTAGCATATCACATTATGTTCATGGTGTCTATTTACTTACTGGTCCCTTATAGTTTGTGCACTTTTTAGGAAGAGAAAATAATTTATATTTTTATTTTTCTGTCTAGCATGTTGCATAGTAGGTGCTAATAAATGGTAATATACTGAAGTTTACAATGCCAACGGCAACATGTAAGACATATGGTGTGATTAAAACGTAATAATTTTTTTGTTTTTTTTATCCTGAGACATGGATAATGACTTAAGCTATCATATTATCCAATAACTTCAACTTCAGCAGTGTTTAAACAGGTACAGAGAATATCATATCCATATTTTCACAATGAAGGGAAACACGAAAGGTAGAAATACTATAATGTCTTTAGTGAATAAATTGAGGTACTGGGAGTGCATTCATAGAAATGTCTCTCATATTATGTTGATTTAGTAAGCATGACAATTAATTTATTTTATTTTTTATTTGAGTATAGTTGACACATCATTGACTTCAGTTGTACAACATAGTGATGTGGAGAAACAGGAACCCCCTTGCATTGTTGGTGGGAATGCAAACTGGTGCAGCCACTGTGGAAAACAGTATGGAAGTTCCACAAAAAGTTAAAAATAGAAATAACCTATGATCCTGCAATTATACTACTAGATATTTATCAAAAGAATATAAAAATACTAATTAAAAAAACTAATTTGAAGGGATACTGGCCCCTCAATATTTATAGCAGCTTTATCAACAATGTCCAAATTATGGAAAGAGCTCAAATGTTCATTGACTGATGAATGAATTAAGAAGAGGTGGTACGTGAGTATTTATATGTGTGTGTGTGTGTGTGTGTGTGTGTGTGTATATATATGTATGGAAAAATGGAATATTACTCAGCCATAAAAAAGAATGAAGTCCTGCCATTTGCAACAATGCAGATGGAATTAAAGTGTATTTTCCTAAGCAAAATAAGTCAGTCAGAGAAAAACAAATACCATGTAATTTCACTCATCGGTGGAATTTAGGAAACAAAACAATAAGCAAAGGGGAAAAGAGAGAAAGAGAGAGAGAGAGACAAACCAAGAAACAGACACTGAAGTACAGAGAACAAACTGATGGTTACCAGAAGGGAGGTGGGGATGGGGATGTGTTAAATAGATGACGAAGTAAAAGAGTGTACTTGTTGTGATGAACACTGGCTGATGTATGGAAATGTTAAATTACTATGTTGTGCACCTGAAACTAATACAACACTTTATGTTAACTAATTGGAATTAAAATAAAAACGAAAAAATCCAATGAAGGAGATTACGGTGACAGAAATACTATCATATCTGAGGAAGGATTTAATGAACTGATAACTAATGACTAATAAAATGGAATGTGCAATAATGCCAAGAGTTACCTAAAATTGTAAACACTAAATTGAAACTAAAATTATCAATGATATTTTTTAAAAAATTAAAAATATAGCAAAGAAAAAATGAGAAATAAAATATTGGAAAAATACATTAGGCATAGATTAGTCATAAGAAGGCAAGTGTGTTTATAGTAATGTTAGGAAAAATAGACAAAATTCAAACCAAAATACATTGCTGAAGACAAAGAGGGAGGTCATAATTATAAAATGATTAATTCCTCAGAAAAACAAAATCGTTTAAAAGATGAATTTACCCAATAACATCACTCCAAGATATACAAAGCAAATATTGACAAAACCAAAAAAGAATAGTTGTCACAAGAATTTTATTCAGCCTCTTCCAATAGGGTATAAATGCTTATATATTCCCTTTTGCCAAAATATAGTCTTTGGAGAAAGAGTTTAACATTTTTACTATGAATTTTCAGCAATACTTCTATGATAAGGAATGATTTTAGGTACTTCATGTCTACTTTATTTTTTTTTAATTTAATGTTTAGTTACTTAACATACAGTGCAATATTGGTTTCAGGAGTAGAATTCACTGATTCATCACTTACATGTAACACCTAGTGCTCATCACAAGTGCCCTCCTTAATACCCAAACCTATCTCCCACCCACCTCCCTCCATCAACCCTCAGTTTGTTCTCTATTAAGAGTTTCTTGTGATTTATTTCCCTCTCTCCTCTTCACCTCTCCTGCCGCCCCCATATGCTCATCTGTTTCATTTCTTAAATTCCACGTATGAATAAAATCATATGTTGTATTTGTCTTTCTCTGATTGACTTATTTTGCTTAGCATAATACACTCTATCTCCATCCACGTCATTATAAATGGCAAGATTTTATTGTTTTTTTTATGGCGGTGTAATATTCCATTTTGTTTGTTTGTCAGTCGATAGATATTTGGGCTCTTGCCACAGTTTGGCTATTGTTCATTTTTTTCCTTAAGTTTATTTATTTATTTTGAGAAAGAGAGAGAGCACACACATGCGCCTGTGCAAGGAAGGAGGGCAAAGGGAGAGGAAGAGACAGAATCTTAAGCAGGCCCCACACTCAGCATGGAGTCCAGTTCAGGGCTCAGTCTCACAAACAGTAAGATCATGACCTGAGCCAAAATCAAAAGTCAGATATTTAACAGACTGAGCCACCCAGGCACCCCTTTAGTTTGGTTTTTATTGATAATGCTGCTCTAAAAATTGGAGTGCACATATCCTTCAGAATCTGTATTTTTGTATCCTCTGGGTAAATACCTAATAGAATAATTGCTGGATCATAGCATAGTTCCATTGTTAGTTTTTTTGAGGAGCCTCCATACTGTTTTCCAGAGTGGCTGCACCAATTTTCATTCCCACCAACAGCAAGAGGGTTCCCCTTCCTATGCCTAGCCTCAGCAATCAGACAATAAAAAATAAAATAAAATAAAAGGCATGCAAATTTGCAAAAAAGGAATCAAACCTTCACTGTTTGCAGACAACATGATAATCCATGTAGACAACCTGAAAGACTCCACCAAAAAATTACTAGAACTAATACAGGAATTCAGCAAAATTGCAGGATATAAAATCAATGTACAGAAATCTTTTGCATTTCACACAAATAATAAAACAGCAGGGGAAAAAAAAGAACAAGGAATCAATCCTTTTTGCAATTACACCAAAACAGTAAGATACCTAGAAATTAACCTAACTAAAGAGGTAAAAGATCTATACTGTGAAAACTATGGAAGACTTATGACAGAAATTGAAGAGGACACAAGAAATGGAAAAACATTCCTTGCTAATGGATTGGAAGAACAAACATTGTTAAAATATCTACAATATCCCCAAACAATCTACATATTTAATGCAATCCCTATCAAAATACTACCAGCATTTTTTGCAGAGCTAGAACAAACAATCTTAAAATTTGTATGGAACCACAAAAGACCCCAAAGACCCAAGAAAATCCTGAAAAAGAAAAGCAAAACTGGGGTATCATGATTCTGGATTTCAAGGTATGTTACAAAGCTATAATCAAGAGATTTTGGTATCTACTTTAAAAGAATATTACAAGCCAATATTAATGTCTATCAAAGAGACCTCAAAGGTTTAAGAATGAGAAATTTATTTTAGGAAGAAAAAGACAGAAATTATTAAGAAGTTCTGTATTATTCAGGTGCCTTTGATGGAATAAGGAAATGACCATTAGCTGCATGAGGGGAGGGGAGATTTTGTATTAATTTCTTAGTCTATTCCTAGTGATTACAGTGGACCTAGCAAGTGGTAGAAAAATTAATAAATGATTCTTAAATAAATGAATAAATCTCTTAATGTGCTAATTTCATAATTCTTGTTAACTTCTCCAACAATCTAATCTTTTTTTAGTGGGAAATATGACTATACATGCATAACATGTAAATGTAACAAATCACAAGAATATAAATTATCTACTAAAGGGAATAGACAAAAGAGTTTTTCTATCCTGAAGTTATGCTGAAAGAGAAGCTTAATAATTAGAAAGAAAAAAACAGAATAGTTAATAGAAATACATGTAAAACTAATGCATTATTGAGTTATATTCCATAGGGAGTTATATACTTCAAATTTAGCTCTTGAAAAGATGAAGTGCTTACTATGAATTATTGTGCTGTTATGTACACCATGATATTTTTGTGGCAGCACTAAGATAATATATATGAATATATGAAGATATATTCATGTGTATATGTATATATATGTGTAATATAATATGCGACTTTAGATGAAAATTTTTTTATGATGGCAGTGGTGTTAAGAATTTACCTCTAGTAAGGGAGAATTGGAGCATTTCAAAACTTGTACTAAAAAGAGACTTAGACTAAATAAAATATAATAAGACCCCACGAAATAAAAATGAATATATAATATTTTTCTCCTCAGTTGGTTTAAGAGAAAGAGATTTTCCAATATCCTACTTTTTATTTTCCCCCATAGCTAAGTGACATGATTTGGAAAACAACAAACAAATCAAGAACACCTTGCCCTTCTTTGTCTTACTTATTGTTTCCAGAATAGAATCATAATATTAGGACTCCTTATTACATCATCTGAATATTTCTTTAGGATGTCCAGTAAGACTTAAAGAAATCGAATCCTTGGACAAAATGGCAATTGGAAGTGCAAAGTCTCCGGGCCCCTGGGTGGCTCAGTTGGTTAAGCATCCAACTTCAGCCTAGGTCATGATCTCTCCATTCCTGAGTTTAAGCCCCATATCCGGCTCTGTGCTATCATCTCAAAGCACAGAGCCTGCCTCAAATTCTGTGCCTCCCTTTCTCTCTGCCTCTCCGGTGGCCCCCGCCCCCCACCATGCTCTATCTCTCCCTCAAAAATAAGTAAACATGAAGGGAGGGGGGAAAGGGGAAGGGGGTGATGATCATGGAGGAGGGCACCTGTGGGGAAGAGCACTGTGTATTATTATACGGAAACCAACTTGAGAATAAACTATAAAAAAAAAAAAAAAGAGTGCAAAGTATCCAGGCATCTGCGTGGCTCAATCGGTTGTGTTTGACTCTTCATTTTGGCTCAGGTCATGATCTCACACTTTGTGATATCGAGCCCCTGCCTCAGGCTCTGTGCTGACAGTGTGGAGCCTGCTTGGGATTCTCTCTCCTTCTCTCTTTGCCCCTCCCCCACTCTCTCTCCCTCTCAAAATAAATAAATAAACTTAAAAAGAAAGAAGTGCAGCGCGCCTGGGTGGCTCAGTCGATTAAGCGTCCGACTTTCGGCTCGGGTCATGATCTCACGGTTTGTGAGTTCCTGTGCTGACCGCGCAGAGCCGGGAGCCTGCTTCGGATTCTGTGTCGACCTCGCTCTCTGCCCCTCCCCCACTCATGCTCTGTCTCTGTCTCAAAAATAAATAAACATTAAAAAAAAAAAAGAAGTGCAAATCCTTGGGGCAGGTGAAAGACTTTACTGGCCAAGAAAATAGACATTAAATGATGTCCATTGAACAGAATGTTATCATACTGGATGTTGACCTTTACATGGGGTCATTTTAGGTAATAATAAAATTTTGGAAGGAGAAGAATGGACTTTGAAACTAGATTGCTGTGTTTTAAGTTCTAGCAATTTATTAATTAGCTCTATCACCTTGGGCAATTCATACAACATATATGTAATGCAGAAATGGTACCTGTTTCATGTTTTAATTTTGAATTTTAAATGGGTGAGTTCAGATCTATAATCACCTACCTAAAACCCTCAGGCACAGAAGTGTTTTAGAATTCACAATTTTTCCAATTTTATGAGGGTGAAATAGTATTTACACTGAAATATTCCCAATAAGTTACAAGGCAACTTGACACTTTTGTAGTGAAAGTTGCCTATATTCGTATCAGATGGGATTAATAAAGACTATAAAATACCCCTTCATGAGTCAAATCGGGTTTTGAGCAAAGAAGTTTGCACCACTTATGAAAGAGTTTTTATTTTTCAGAGGTTTATGGGTTGCAGAACTACAGAAAAGGGATCTATATACAGAAGGCATGCAGAATCATGGATAGAGAATGAAGGTATTTATTAATACAAAAGGATATATTAATCCTACTGTACTAGGTGGGAATCAGGTCACATTTGGAGTATTCTGTCTAGCTCTAGATACTTCAATTTTGGTGTAACATTACACACTAGCAAATGGCACATGGATATCTTTATAATAACTGGAGACTAGCTGAGCAGGAGGAAGCACAAGTATGTTCATTCTAACAGTGTCTCCTTAAACTATGTTAACCCACGTTTCTAGTTCAACCTCGCTAACTAGTCAAAAAGAGTCCAAAATGTGTATTGTGTCCTGTAGGAAACTGCCTAGAAACTTACTTTCTACCTACGATCCAAACTTTCTTGGGCTTCCTCCCCATGTAACTGCCAAATGTGGGTCTGCACTCTGCACTACCACCCCATCTGTCCCTCCATGGGAGAGAATGGTTCTGATCCCTTTCTGCCTAGTTTTTAGCTTTGCCTTCCACTCCACCCTTAGTTTCCATATCGAGGGGGGCAGGTCCCTCGAAAACTGCCCCCACCTCTTCTTCCTCTGTCTTTCAGTAATAGTTACCATTTATAACACGCAGTTGCTCAAACTGTGTGCTCATGAGGGTAGTGCAGGCACCAGAGTTGACATCATAGTAATGAACAATGTCGATTTTACTTGATGTAAATAAAGAACATAAAGCTGTTAATAATACTGCTCACCAGTTGAGGTACTTCTTTCAATGGTTGTATGACCACCGGAAATTTTGAATATTGACTATGTACTTGGTTATTAGATTGGATTTTTACTTTCAGATTTCCTACGAATATTCTATAGTTCTAGTAATAAGCTACTACATTATACAATTTATTTTTTGATTAATAATCCCTAAAATATTTCCTTGAAATATTTTGTAATTATGTATCAGTAAAATGTATACATTTTTCATATTTGCGCAGACAGTTTCAAGTTAGCCAATGTCTAAAATTTAGGCTGAATCAAGTTTTTGTGTTTTGTGGGAGGTAAAAGAGAAGACTACAGATGAATATTTATTCTAAAATGTGGACTGGTGCTGTTTTGGCATGACATCTGTACATGTTCAGATAAATTTGGCCAGTATTGATTTATTCAAGCACTAAATGCCTAAAACAATTATTTTGACCCCACTGAGAATATTAAGATTCCTGAGAAATGTAAATGCTGAACCTCTAGTGAGATCCCTGTGGGAGAAAGAATGTGAATTTCCTTCAATGAAGAAAGCCACTGCTGTGAACTTCTTTTCTGTCAACTTGGCTAAATTTATTAAGTGAAATTTAGTGAATAAGGTAGAAAAATAGCATGTGGTTGAAAATTGTTTCAAATAAGGAATTGCATTTAATACCGAAAACATGTGAAGGTAATTAAAGTAAATTTTTTTAATATTTGTACTCATTCAAGTCTGAGATTCTTGACAAATATTGTTTGTCTTTTCTAGTGTTGAACAACTCAGAAAATAAAGTAAAAAATACTTAAAAAGGAGTCTAGATTAATGTTAACTTTCTATAACATAGGATTTTTTTAAAATGTTTTTATTTATTTTTGGGAGAGAGAGACAGAGAGAGAGCACGCGAGAGAGAGAGCATGTGTGCTAATGCGCAGAGAGAGAGGGAGGCAGAGGATCTGAAGCTGGCTCTTCCCTGGCAGCACAGAGCCCAATGCAGGTTGAACTCAGGAACTGTGAGATCATGACTTGAGTCAAAGTCGGACGCTTGCCCGACTGAGATACCCAGGCGCCCCTATAACATAAGATTCTTAAAAAAATTCTGTAAAGTGAATACTCATTATACCTATTATTACATTTTGTGCCTAGTTATTTGAAGTCTGTTCTTGAGAGGAGAAGTAAAATATATCTTGTTACTTCTTAAAAGAACAAGGACAAAAGCCTTTTCTCTACTCACCAGATAGCATGACACTAGTATATCCACATTATTAGAAAAATAACTGTCCTGTTTGCTACATTCCTCATGAAGAATGGGTGTGCTGACTGCCAGCCCACTAAGAGATTTAAATATTTAGTGATTGTGTTTTTCTTAATGTATATTTTAAATCAACTGTTTAATTGACATTCTCCCCTTTCCTCATGAGACAAGGGATGAATAGTGACCTTCCATGAATCTGACTGTAAAACAATGTTTTATCTTTGTGAGATTCATGCTACAAATCCTGTACTGAATAGCGCAAACAGTTCTAGAACCTCATTTATAATAGCCATCTGTTTCCAGTTCAATGAAACTCACCTAAAATGCAGTGGAATTTCATGTCAAAATCAGACTGTATATAACAGTCACTTGTTTTCATTTTATCTCTTTCTATATAAGAAAATTAACTGGAATGTTTGGATAAGGCACTAAGAAATTATTCATACTTGTTTGGGACCAATGTAAAGCCAATCTCCTTTACAATTTAGACACCTTGGGGAAATATCAGAGGACGGAGAGCAGAAGATTTAGAATGAACGAATCTATCCACAAATCAAGAGGAAAGAATAGGGGAATAAGCCATTTCCACAGCAGAATTTTACTTTTGTTGGGCAGTATCTTTATTACTTCTTTCAAAAAGTTAGAATGACAAAAGCTATATATGGCATCACTTTGCAGCTAATGATATTTTTAAAAAAGAAGACAAAAATTCAAGTTAGAGTAATAAAATGGTCAACATAAGGTGTTTCATTTATGTTAATTTTTAAGAGTAATGCTTCCATTATGATAGAAATTAACTATATAAGTTATATATTTTGTATTTAAGTATGGAAGTAGCACTCACTGGAATTTCAAAATCAAACGTCAAAAGTCTAATAAATTACAAATTATGGAGTTTGTTTGACACTGATGGTATGTGTCTGCTAACAAAACCAACATTGATAAAGACAATATTCTCTATTTTCCCATTTGTATAATAAATGAACATATTGTAATTCCACAAGATCAGGAATAATTTCCTATTTCAATTTCCTCACCAAACCTAGTATAATATTATATATAGAATGACTAACACAAACTTAAGCTATCTTATTCTAGTGACCTTTTTTCTTGCATTTTGATTTAAAGATAAATTAAAAATATTTTATTTAAAATTTTAGAATAAAACATTCTCTTATTTGCTGCATATATCGTGTTACAGGAGGGCATTTGCTATTTTTCCTCCATTCTATTCTTGTAATGTTGGATTGCCAGTTCTCTACAAAGCTCAGTGAGCTTCCTTTTATCCATCTAGTAAGTAGTAAGCAGAGGAACAGTGAAAAGAAAATATCATTTAATTTAGTTTATGCTGATCAACTCTGTGTTAGCAAACACTGTAATGTTTCTTATTCATATTCTCTTTCTTGTATGTTCTTTTTTTCTCTTTTATTTTCTCTGCAATTATTTTTCAGTCAAAAATAAGATTTGTGACTGGCTAGTCAGACAGACAGATAGATGATAGACAGACATTTGGATATGATTATGCTTTTGTTTTTCTCCTTCTGGTTACCAAATTACCGGAGTATAGCTGAACTTAGTTGGTTTTACAATATTGCTGTTTTCATTCCCTTAAACTTTTGTTACACATTTCCATGGCTTTGTACATGAGGTATCAGGCTTACCTTAGTTTATCTGGAAAATTCTTATTCATCCTTTATCACTAAGTTCAGATATGTCTCCTCCAGGAAGGAATTCTTTCTTGAAAGCCAAGGTGAGTTGAATGTCTTACTTGCGCATCGCACTACAGGTACATAAATCCTATCACAACCTTTCCAAATGGTATGATCTCTTTGAAAGTATGTTAAGGAAAAGGACTATATCTTCCTCGTCTTTGAGGCACATATGCACAGCAGTGCTTGAACATAGCAGGTTGGGGGTGCCTGGGTGGCTCAGTTGGTTGAGCATCCGACTTCAGCTCAGGTCATGATCTCATGGTTCATGGGTTCGAGTCCCAGGTAGGGCTCTGTGCTGACCACTAGCTCAGAGCCTGGAGCCTGCTTCGGATTCTGTGTTTTTTTCTCTCTCTGTCTCTCCCCTGTTCATGTCTCTCTCTGTCTCTCAAAAATAAATAAAATGTAAAAAAATTTTTTTTAAAAGAACATAGCAGGTCGTTAACATATACACTGAATTCACTCATTTTGATCTCACTGTGTTGTAATATACTATGATTTATATAAAAACTTACTGATACATTTTAAAGTTCTTTGTGTTCTTCTTTTGCTAAAGACAATTTAGTGTTCCGTTACAGGATTTAAGTCATTTATAAGTGTTTAGTATTTATAAATGTTCCATCATAGGATTTTAGTCAGATATTTATAAAAGTTTTGATATTCTAATTTGATGCTAGTGATCTATAAATTATTGACAATCACTCAAGAAAAATGATAAAATGTGAAAGTATTAATAAACAAAGCAACTAGAAAATTAGAGGCAAGAGGAAAAATTACATAAATGGCATTTAGATCATTAGGACACTTTTGGAAAAAATAAAATAACCCACTTATTCTTTTCACAAAAATAAATTTAAATAAATTAAATACTTTTTAGTTAAATAACATATTTTTTAAAATAGAAGAAAATATGGGTGAATATATATCTTTTGTCTCTACAAGAAGATATCTCTAAATATAAAATTTATACAAAGTTATAAGGACAAATAAGATGGAAAGATTTGTTAGTATAAACTAATGTATTTCCCCAAATACCTAGACAATATTAAAAAATCAAATTACCTAGAATAAAATAAGTGCATCATACATAAACTGAAAATTGCTATCTTTATTTTACTAAGTTCTTACAAACAAGGCAAAAAGATACAAACATCATAAAACAAGAAAAGACATAGAAAAGGACAGGTCATCAAAAATAGACATTGTATTAGCAATAAAAAGGATCCACTAAATCTTATATGTTATACCCAATTGATGAAAGTCTATGCAGACATGGAAAGAAATGTTACTTATCTTTCTAAATGTTAATGATAAGGTAAAAGAGCAAGCAGTCAAACAAAATGCATAGGGTAATTCTAATTTGTGTCTACTTAAGTATTTACATAATTAAATTGATAATAGTAATTGATGAGAATATTGGAGTTCAAGAAGATTTTAATATTCAAATGTTTTCATACCATTATATTTTAATGTTTACTTTATTATTTGTTTTGAGAGAGAGAACCAGAATGCACCCACATAAGCAGGGGAGTGGGAGAGAGAAAATCCCAAGCAGGCTCCGCACTGTCAGTGCAAATCCCAACACCGGTCTTCATCTCGCAAACTGTGAGATCATGACCTGAGCCAAAACCAAGAATGGGACGCTCAACTGAATGAGACACTCACGTGCCCCTTCATACCTTTATCTTTAAAATTCCTACAATAAACACTGATAATAAGAAAAAAATGACTTAAGAGCACATTCCAAAATATAAAAATTCCTACTCTCCATAAGACTTTATTTACATCTAAGTTGTTATTAGACACTAATTGATGCATTAAAGCTTACTGTTTACAGACAATAATCAGTATTTTTATATGCTGTATATGATTTTGAAACACTCTGGTCTTATAAAAATATCGTCTTTTTGTGTCTACTTAACTCATCATTTCTTCATTATTTTAACACTAATTTAACTTCTCTTCCGCAGTACACAAAAGCTAAAAACTTCTCAAAACAGACAGTATCTCCTGAACAAGAAAGATCATATCCAGAACTTGTCGTTTCACTTCAAGATTCAACCTCATAGGGAGTCAAAGATAAAATGCCTAATGCAAGGATATGACTGCAGTTTTGGTAAACAAGGTATCCTTCAGGTTATTTTAAAATTCAGCATTTGTTACATTACTTTCCTGCTCATGTGACGTTTTTATGTCCCCCCTTCACTAACCAGGTTTTGAAAAACTTGTTTCAACAATGTTCAGCTAGATAATAGGTCCCTGAGCAAGTAAAAATGAAGCGGTACAAATATTAAAAGCATTCCGTGCCCTTTGAAAATATTATGAAAGTTACTGCACAGATGGGCTGAAAGTTTAATTACCTCAAAAGAAGAGTGTCAGAGTCATCATCGCGGCTACAACAACTGGAAATGTAGCAACCAAAATATCCATCAGGAAATGACTCTGAGAGTGTATATCAAATACACTGAAGAAACAGCTGCCATTCCATTTATGTCACCCAGACATGAGAATTGCAGGGATTGGAGTAACATGGAGATGCCGCATTGGCTTTTTCTTAATTTGACATTTTCTAGGCATTTCTCAAATGTGCCAGACTGGGAGAAATGTATGAAATAGAGTAACACGCACCAAGTAAAATAACACAAGTTCAATTTCATGTATTTTTGGGGTGCAATTTGTGTGTGTGTGTGTGTGTGTGTGTGTGTTAAAGTTCATTGTTCTATTGCAGGATGTAAAATTTCATTTTTAGTATATTTTTATTACAGAGATAAGATAACTAATATTATCTAAATAGAATTGCTAAGCTTCCTTTCGATGAAAATGTTATGCTCCTTAGGTCTTTATAAATAATCTTTAGTAATGTTATGTACTGTTATATATTATTATATAAATAGTTGATATGAAATCCTATTTCAGCATCATAGCTGTATGGCAGATGTCAGAATGTGTGAGAAGAAATTTTCAACAAAGATTATTTTTTCAGAGTAAACATTCGTTCCTCTGCATCAAAGGAGAAAGTGCATAAAGAGATTGTAAGAATATTTAAAAACTGCTCTTAAGACAACTTACGATAAGTCATATGGCCCACGGTGGCATCTTGCCATTCTCTGCATTCTGTTGTTTCTGGCAATGTTTTAGCCAGAATTCCTTAAGCCTGATTTATTATTATAGATAATGGTAAACTATGTACTTAAGGAATCACAATATAGTTGAAAGCTATAAAAGAGATGTGTGTTCATTTATATTTAGCAGAGTAAGTTTTAAAAGTATAAGAAACAATACCACACATTCTGGAAAATATTAAGGAATCTAAGATAGTATAAAGAGCTGTATATATTAATAACAATTTCTGAGAAGCATTATGATTTGTGGTTACTCAAACCTAAATATGCTGAATCCCAACTGAATTAGTGAGAACTCATTTTTATCTCCCAAACATGCATTTAATATATAAGTCAAATCTTACTTGAGGTCTTGGGAAATGAGAATAGAACTGGGAAGATAGTTACATATAGAGCAGTGGCTAATAAATAATTAGTAGCCTCTGTAATTTGGGCATGTATGTGAGCCTCTATGCCCAAGAAGTTTCTGAAATTTTATGCTCAAGAGAATATGCAGACAAGCATAAAGTAGTTTACAAGGCAATTAACAATTTTGAAGATGTTATAGTTATGTATTTCTTGAAATAATGTCTTAAAATTTTGGCATGATCTAATGGAATCTCATTTCAATAGGTCAAAAAACTTAGATTTTAAAATGTCGTTGTTTCAACTTATAAACCTGAATCTGAGATTAATGAGGAAGGCATTATGTTTGACAGTTGGATTCAAGACTGTTGGGTGGATAGATTTAACATGCTAAAAATACACTGACTTTTATAAATTTCAATTAAATGAAGAATACATATATATAATCAGTGGGCATCTTACATGAAAGAACACCCCATTATTTGTCTGACCTCATGATCTATCACCTGATTCTGTTCCAGGCACACTAAACTGCCATTCCTCCAAAACAGAGGTTCTCCTGTCTCACAGAACCTTTGTACATGCTGATCCCTGCCCGGGAGTCTCTTCCCCAGTAAGATACACACTTTTACTTCCTCATTCTTTCCATTCTTTTTTTTTAAATTTTTTAATGTTTTTATTTTATTATTGAGACAGAGAGACACAGAACATGAATGGGGGAGGGGCAGAGAGAGAGGGAGACAGGCTCTGAGCTGTCAGCACAGAGCCCGATGTGGGGCTCGAGCCCACAGACTGTGAGATCATGACCTGAGCCAAAGTTGGACGCTTAACTGACTGAGCCACCCAGGTGCCCCCATTCCTTCCATTCTTGAAACCACACCATGTTCTCAAAGAGACCTCCTTTGGTCAATGTATCTAGATTTTATCTCCCCATCCTAGCCCTTGCCAAATTACTCTCTACTTTTCTTGCTTAATTTGTATTCTTCTTATTACTTAGTATCCAACACACTATAGTATGTATAGATGTTACCTGACTTGAGTTTTTGTCTGTTTTCCTCACTAGAATATAAATATCCTGAGAGCAGGGATGTTTGTCTGATTTGCCATATTCAGGTCCAGAAGAATATTTGTTGCATGAATAAATGAACAAACTGGCTGCAATACAAAGTGAAGTTAGTGCTGAAAAAATTGATCCAAAGAATAAGTATTCTAATTTTCTCAAAACAATAAAATGAAAGGGCAGATCAGCTAATGTTCTTTTTCAGACTTATAATTCTATGATTCTGTAAGAAATATATTTAGAAAACTATTTTATGCACACAAACAAATTTTGTATCATTTCACTAAAAGGAAATTAATATTCTTAATAATATAAATTGGGTTGGAAGGGAAGTAAACATAGACATCTGGTGACACACTCCAAGGGAAAGAAAGACAAGTCATCTTGTTTAATATCTATGTAAGCACACTGGTAATTGTACCTTCTTGTTAATAGACTAATGCCATTTGCCAGGAGGGGAGCCCTTATATATGAAACACTTAGTCCTTGGTTTAGGATTGTTTATAGTAATCCATCCTAAAATCTATGGATTTAAGAGTTATGGCTCTCCAATGTCACATAAGTTATACAACAATCTGGGTTAAATAATGGAAACATTGGTAGTGTAATCACTTGTAGCTGTATGAGGTGACGAAACCTCACTTAGAAATAATTTCTATTACTTGGACCAGAGAAAGAATGTCAGATGCAGAAAGGAAAGACCTGGGAGCCATGACTAATATCTATGTCTTCAGTTCTCACTGTTTTCTTTGGGCCTCTTTTCTGCTAGTTTCCTTGAAATTATTAATAATGTCTGATAGCTCAGTATCAAACAGCTGTAATGTCTTTAGAGGTTGATGCTGGAGCATAGTTCAAAAGGACTTTTTAAGTAATAAAAAGCTTGAAATTAGGAGACCTGAAGTTCAGGTTTGTTCCCAAGCAGGATATCTTACAGAATTTACTTAACATCTTGCAGCTAAGATTCTTTATTTGTAAAATAAAGATAATACTTCAAAGGTTTTAGACGAGACGTGAAACAAAGCAGCGCACTTGAAATATCAGTTGCCGAGGAAATAAGGGGCATATATTTTTATATGTATTCTTATGTTAGACTTCTGCCTTTTTTAGAACAAGAAGAAAACATATCAGAGATCTTTTTTCCTATCTTGAGCTTTAATTTATTATCAATAAGGAATAGTTATTGGGCAAATCTGATTCAGGGTGAAATAGAGTAGAACCAAGATGTTGTGATTTCACAAATTCATAATGATTTGGAGATAAAGATATTACATTTATTAATAATCAACTCTGTGGCTGGATGTTTCTATACACTATTTCATCTAATTCACAGAGCAATGCTCTGATGTATTGTAATCCTCATTTTATAGAAGAGAAAGTAGCAGTTCAAAGTGATTACATAATGGAAGTAGAGGACTGATTTATATCGTGCATTTGTCTCTGCCTCTAGTCCCTAAGAGAGTGACTTGAACATACAAATTAAGTTTAATACATTTTATAAACAAACACTAACAACTGCTTTGTGGCAGGACAGAAAAGGGTGTATATATATATATACGTGAAACTGGAGACTGACGGAAGACAGCAGAAGTGGTAAATCACTGAGGCTAAACTACTAAAGGATGTGATTGATTCTAAGTTAGGGTTTGTGGAATATTTCAAAGTACAGCAGAAACCCACAAATAACAAGCCTGGCAAATATCAATTAAAGTTGCACAGAAAATGTCAGCCTTTCTTAGTTTACAAAGAGAAGACGAGTCAAGGTGTTTTCTTGTGAACAGAAAGACTTTCACAAGTTTGTAATTTAAAACATAATGCTATACTATCACATACTTAGCTAACTTAGACCATATGCAATCTGTATCTGGATATTTAAATAATAAAACAAAAATAAAGATAGTTTTCACCACTTTATTTCTAATTTAATTACATAGAAAAGTTTCACAGCTGAACTAGATTTTGCTATCTCTTACTTCTTTGAAGACCCCAGAAGATAAAATCATTAAAAATTTTTTCACTTCCAAATGATATACAGCAATGATCAATGGCACATCTTGTCACTGGGCCTCTATGGTTTTTTTCTGATCATGTTAACAATGTAATTGTTCTTATTTAAACATTTCCATTCAGTGCAATATGGTTTTAAAGAAAAAACATTTTAAATGATCTTCTCTAGAGTTCACCTACTCAAAACGATCTATTCTGCAGTCACCAGCACCTTAGCAACTTTCTGCCTTAAATATCTCCAGTGAGAGGAGAAAAAAAAATGCCTTGAACAAATGTCTCTCCTCAAGTGGGAGAGAGTGACATTGCCGGTGAATAGAGGTTCTGCCTCTTATCTGTGCTTAATAACCTCTCTCACTGGCACCCATTCAGCTGCCACTTAGCACAAAGACAAGTCTGCATGTCATTTAACAGGCCTGCATTAATACACCTAACCAATCAATGGCTTCTACCTATTCCACAAGGACACCAGTCTGTTACCATTACTAGACACTGTCAACAGAAAATGACACCAGAGTTACAAAAGGCAAAATGATGTCAGTTTAATCAGAGAGCAGACAAAAAGGCAAACAATGCTACCCAGGATAGAAGTGTAACAAGGAGACTCAGAGGTTGGCATAAGCCACTCTTGGCAGGTCCCAGTGAAACCAGCTTGAAATTCAATGATATAAAATCCAATAGAATGACATAGACAATCAGAACTGTTTTCCTCCATTCAATTAAAATGGGTGACTGCTGTCGGCAGAGGGAAAATCTGTAACAAAATATTGGAGGAAGGTGCAAGTCGAATAGATTTTATAGGAAATCAAACTATTTTTTCCATTCTAAGCAAAGGACCAGCGACCTAAATTATATTATTTTAAAATTTGTTTAATCAATTACTTCAGTTTTCTTCCCATAGAAATTAAATCGATGTTTTAAAAAGTCTTATTATATTAAGCCAACAGCTTTGAATTGGTATATGTACACGTTGACAAGATAGCTGCTCACATTAAGTAGTGATAATAAAGATGGATCTGTACAATTATGCATGTAGAATAGGCCTCAGAGATGATCTGGCCCAACATGCTCATTTTACAGCTGAGAGAACTGAATCTAAGACAGAGTGAGTGAAATGCCCAGGAGCACAATGGCAGAGCCGGGTTCCTGGCTCTCGGTCCAGCTCTTTTTCTGGACACTGTTAAAGGTCCGTGTTTTACAATAATAATGCAATTTTTATCTAGGAAAAAAGAGCATTTCATTAATTTTCCATATGTATGTTATTGTTGAAACAGTGGAAAGGAAATTATTTTAATAAAGTTACTTCAAATAGAACATTCGTGAACAATGCAGCTGCATGTTACTGACCCTGTAAGCCTTGTACGATTCCTCCAGTACCTCCTCCAAATTCTTGAGGATGTGCAATTCCCCAGAAATACACTAGAGATAAGCACCCCAGCGGGGCCAGTCGGAGCTGCCTGAGAGCAGCGAAGACTTTGGCAAAATGTCAGAAATTCTATATCCCGATCCCCCGCTGCCCTGATCTGAGCTATTTGGCTGGCTCATCACCCAGTTTTTGCAGGGTTCAGTATTTTGGAGGCATCTCTGACGTTGTTCTCAGTACTTCTTTCTGCAGAAGTCCAGAGCTCACTGGGCTCCCACTTCAGACACCGCTTTCAGCCAAGTCTGGCTCATCCTTTCTTCCAGTTCGATTTCCCCAGTTGAATTTCTGCTAAGTCCTGTAGCTTGGGGACGGGTGATACATATGGAGAGCCAGGTGGATAGGCCTTTTTTCCCGGACACATTCCAGACAGCTCCCTGCCTTAGGCTGACAGCTTTTCCTGGTAGCTAACATTGAAATTTGGTTTCAAAGCTTACTCTTCCCTTATTATCTAAAGAAGTCTATCTCAACCTTTTAAAATCCATGCCCATTGTGAATAAATAAGATATGTTTCAAGGATCTTCAGCCTCTGCTGATATAAGAGTTAAGGGTTATTTGTGACACTAAGAATAGTGTTACTGCTATCCATGATGAATGTGTTGGGCAATAATATTGGGAGTTCTGTGACAGAAAACTCTCTCTTTACATTCAAAATATTTAAATATAAAATATGTAAAATGTTTATTCAAGCTTCCCAGACCTTCCTCTAAGATTCTACTATGGGCTGACCTCGTTTCCTTCTCCTCACGCCTCAATGCAAGTCTTACTGGTTTAGAGGGGAAAGGTACACACTGCATTATAATCTCTTTCTCCTTTTCCTTATCTCTCACAAAACAGGTAAATTTACCACAAAGCAGTTTCTTTCTCACATAGTTTCATATATTCTTCTACCTAACTTTCTTTTTAAAATATTTTTTTAACATTTATTCATTTTTGAGAGACAGAGATAGACAGTGTGAGCGAGGGAGAGGCAGGGAGAAGGAGACACAGAATCCAAAGCAGGCTCTAGGCTCTGAGCTTGTTAGCATGGAGCTTGATGTGGGGCTCGAACTCATGAGCTTCGATATCATGACTGATACCGCAGTCATGATATCATGACTGACTGAAACACCCTGGTGTTCCCCCGCCTAACTTTCTTTGTCAATAACTGCCAGTAGCATCATTACCTCAGGAAAGTCAGCCTTTTATTTATCCTCTTAATTTTGAGATTAAACACACAAAAACATGCATAAACACACAGAGAAAGAGAGAATTATAATTATCGTGGCTAATTAGTATAAGGATAGTTCCAGGAAAATTTTTAAAAAAGATATTACCCTTACCTTAATATGAGGGAGAATAATCATTGAGTGTTATCAACTTCTGCATTTCTTTAATGTTTCTAAAAATTGTAGCAAAATCCTCCCCCATTTCTGCTTTAATACTTTTATTACCCATATAAATTGTCATTCTGCTTCATTTAGTTATAATGTTGAAATGTTGATAACTTTTTCACTAAGATTATACAGTCTTAAATTCTGCGTTAAACACAAACCTTGTATGTATAGTAAATGCATCCTTAATTTTAAATAATCAACTTATAACCGTTCCCCAAAGCCACCATTTTGCTGAGGATAGTCCAGATAACTGAGGATAGTCCAGATAGGGCGATTTTTTAAACGTCAAAAACATTGTAGAAAAATGGCATTTCAAGATATTATATGGGAGAAAACTTAATATTCATTGAACAGATGAATAAAGAAAATGTAGTATATACATACAGTGATATATTATTTGGCCTTAAAAAAGAAGAAAATGCTACCATGAGCAACAACATGGATGGCCTTGGAAGACATTGTGCTAGGTGAGATAAGCCAGTCACAAAAGGACGAATATTGCATTATTTCACCTATTTGAGATATTTAAAATAGATTCATAGAAGCCAAAATAGAATAATGGTTGCCAGGGGATTAAAGCAGGGAGAAGCGGACCATTGTTACTAAATGAGCATAAAGTCACAGTTATACAGATGAATAAATCACAGAGATCCGCTGTACAACATAGTGACTATAGTTAACAATACGGTATCTGGAACACATACATTTTGTTAAGAGGGTAGATTTTATGTTAAGTGTTCCTAGCACATACACACACGCGCACGAAAAAACAAAGGTGCACAAGAAAACTTTCGGAGGTTGGGGATGTTTATTACTTTGACTGTGGTGATAGTTTCACACGTATGTGCATGTGTCCAAGCTCAATAAATCATATGCATGAAACATATGCAGTTATTTGTATATCAATTATGCCTCAATAACGTTTTAAAAGAGATGTATTCTGCTAAAGAGACAGACTAGGGATAGTAATGATATGTCAAATTTTAATCAAATAAATAAACCATAAAAGGGTTATTTTTCTAATGTGTAACACAATAGGGTAGAGGTTAAGTATGGAGACTATAGTCTGACTAGTTTAAAACCTGGTCCTACTACTAACTACCTTGAACAAAGAGCTTATTTTTTTTCCTCTTCCTCTTTCTTAATCTATAAAATGAAGGCAGTAATACTACTTTCCACCTCAGGTTATTAGAAAGTATAAATGAGATAATACACATTAAGCATTTGGAAACATGCCTGGCATCCACTAATAGTTAGCAACTATAATTCTAACAATAAGGTGTGATACTCCTTTGAAGGGCTTTCTGATTTCAATGATGTCTCCTTTCTCCTGCGCTCCTGATGCCATTCTACACGAGGGAACGGAGGTAATCAGTCAATTCCTGAAACATGAAAAGGCATATACTGGTTACCTGATTCCTTTGCCTGCTAAAGGAGTGACACTTTTAACTCTTGTGGGGAATTATGACCTTTCATATTAGTGACTCACTTAAATGTGAATGGATACATACTTACCATAAGGTATTTAGTAAATCATTTCTGTTAAGACCTCAATGATTTAAATCTTCCAGGTTTCAGTTTGTCAGTTCTGCTTATATCCAGATCATTCGATAATCTTAACTCATCCATCCATTATAGTGTGTCATATCCATGTTGCAAAAAGCCAGTGTCTAATGAGCACAGCCAAATGATATGCTTCTACAAATAAAACAATATTTATAATTTTTAGGTAAGCCACTGGATTTAGTCTGTAGCAGTGCATTTTAAAATTTGATGTGTCTGGCTATCTCGTTATGCAGATTCTAGTTTAGTGTATCTTGGGTAGGGCCCCAAGAATCTCAATTTCTTTCTTTTTTTAATTTTTTAAATTTAATAATAGATGATAGACAATATTATATTAGTTTCGGATGCACAACATAGTGATTCCATACATTACTCAGTGGTCACTACACTAAGTGTGGTTACTATCTGTCACTATATAACATTATTACAATATTAGTAACTACATTCCCTATGTTGTACTTTTCACCTCTGTTATTTATTTTATACCTGGAAGTTTGTACTTCTTTTCTATTCAATGTTTATTTATCTTTGAGAAGGAGACAGAGCATGAGTGTGGGAGAGGCAGAGAGAGAGAGGGAGACACAGAATCTGAAACAGGCTCCAGGTTCTGAGCTGTCAGCACAGAGTCCAGTGTGGGGCTTGAACCCGGGGAACGGTGAGATCGTGACCTGAGATGAAGTCTGATGTTTAACCAATTGAGCCACCAAAGTGCCCCTCAAAGTTTGTACCTCTTAATCCCCTTCACCTATTTCACTGCCCCCCATCCCTTCCCCTCTGGCAACCATCAGTTTTCTCTGTATTTATGAGTCTGTTTCTGTTTGTTGTTGTTGTTTTGTACTTTTCAGATTCCATATATATGTGACACCATACGGTATTTGTCTTTTTCTGACTGACCTATCTCACTTAGCATAATATCCTCTAGGTCTGTCCATGTTGTGCCAAATGTGTATTCATTTCTAATAAACTCTCAGATGATGCTAATTCTGTAGGTCAAAGTCACCATGCTTTTTTCCACAGGGGGATCTATATGGGACATTATGATCTTCAATACATGCCATATTAAACTAATAGATCTAACTTCAATTTCTGGGCTCAAATTTTTGGGGCTTTAGCGTTATTTTACCTAAATTCTAGTTTGCAGTCCTTTGATGTCACATAAAGTTGAATTGATGTTGGATTTGTCTGCATGTATATTGCCTATTTCAAATAATTATATTTTTAATATGATTATTCTAATACTTCACTTGAACTCATCAATCTAGAAGGTATTTTCCAAAAAAGAATATGAGAAATGACGTGACAATAAAGTCCAAAGATTTTAAACCAATGTCACCAAGTCTTGTCTTTTTATGACAAGCCTTAAGATTTAAAGTACAGCAAAATTAAAAAAAATGCCTTTGGTTCTTCTAGTAGTATACGCTACAGTTCGGGAGCAGTCAAACTAGTACTTCACTGCAAATCTTCTTTAAATAGCACTGGTATAGAGGCTGGAAAGAAGCATGCAATATTAAAAATATGACAAGAAGAGAAGAGTAGAGAGGAAAGAGAAATGTCAAGTTGCAGAAATCCATTTGAGTGGAAAAGAAACATGTTCTTGGTAGGGGTACATCATGTTGGGCTTATATACGGCAATGAAGGTGAATAAGGTATGAGAATAAGGTCCTACTCATAATTAATTGAGCTTATGAACTCTTGTGTGTTTTTTCTCTGATTCAGTACATTGATACATTTGTAAAATATAAAAGTCTCAAAGGAAGAAAGACACCCATACGTGTCATCATTCCTTCTGGCTGTAATCCTAAACAAGATATGAGAGCAATTGAAATGCAAGTGAATTTTTATAAGGTCCCATTAGATATGGCAGGAAGGGGACTAAGTGATTACCTCTCTTCTTTTAAATTTTTCATCTTGAGATAATTTTAGATTTTCAGTAGACTTGCAAGGGTACTACAGACAGCTGTTACATGTCTTTACTCAGCTTCCCCTAAGGTTCACATCCTACAAAACCATTTATCAAAACTAAGAAGTTAACAGTGGTACAATGCTGTGAGCTCAAATACAGACTTTATATAATGTTCATCAGTTTTTCCAATAATGTCATTCCTGTGTTCCAAGGATTCCAATCTAGTTTATCTAGCATGTGTTCATGATGTGTCGTCCTGAATCTCTGGAAATTAGGACAACTTCTTAAATCTTTCCCTGTTTTTAATGTCATTGACATTTTTGAAAAGTACTTGTGAGGCATTTTATAGAATAACCCTTAATTTGGGTTTTCTCATTATTAGATTAGGGTTATAGATTTTTAAAAAGAATGCCACAGGAGCGCCTGGGTGGCTCAGTAGGTTAAGCATCTGACTTTGCCTCAGGTCATGATCTCACAGTTTGTGGGTTTAAATTCCATGCCGGGCTCTGTGCTGACAGCTCAGAGCCTGGAGCCTGCTTTGGATTCTGTGTATGTCTCTCTCTCTCTGCCCTTCTCCCACTCACACCCTCTCTCTCTTTCAAAAATAAACATTAAAAAGAATACCACAGAAGCGAAGCTACCTTCTCATTGCATAACATCAGAGAGTACATGATGTCAACATAACTGATTACTGTTGATGTTAAACTTGATCATTTGGGTAGGATGGTTTATGCATGATTTCTCCGCTGCATAGTTACTCTTTTTCCATTTCCACACTCTAAAATTAAATTGGTCACTGAATCCAGCCTACCTTTAAGGGAGGGGTGGATTTCATTAAGACCACCTCCTGGAGGGAGGAGTACTGTGTTATGCAAAATAATGTCCTTCAAAGATGTCCCTTTCCTAATCCTCAGAACCTGTAAATATGCTTTTCTCTGGCTGTCTTCAAGATTTCCTTTTTGTCTTTGTTTTCAGCAGTTTGAAGATATACACCTATATATGCATTTTATATTTATCCTGCTTCTTGGGTTTTATATTTATCCTGATCTTCTTGGATTTTATATTTATCCTGAGCTTCCTGGATCTGTAGTTTAACATCATCACTAATTTTGGAAATTATCAGCCATTATTTCTCAAGATAATTTTTCTGTTTTTTTTCCTCCTTCTGGAATTCTGATTATGTATTTTTTAGACCATTCGATATTGTCCCACAGTTCATGGATGCTCTGTTGTGTTTTCTTTTTTTTCTCTCTCTCTCTTTTTTTCCCCCACTAACTTCTCTTTAGTCTTCAATTTGGGTAATATCTACTGAACTATTTTGATTCTTACTGATTATTTTCTTGATTGTGTTTAGTCTGCAGATGAGCACTTCAAAGACATTCTTCACCTTCATTACTAATGTTCTTGATTTCTAGCATTTCCAATTGACTTTTTCTTATAGTTTCCATCTCTGCTGAAATTCTTTGCCTGTCCTTGCAGGTGTTTACATTTTTTAATTAAATCTTTAACTGTTAATTGTGGCCTTTTAGCTTCCTTACCTGAAAGTTCCACCATTTTTGTCCTATATGAGTCTTGATCTGATGGTTGATTTATTTCTTCTGACTGTGTTTTTTCTTGCCTTTTTATATGCAACATAATTTCAATTGCATGCCAGACATGTTGCATAGGACCATTTATACTGATGTATATCATGTTTATGTTTGGAGCTGAGTATGCCCTTCCTTCCTGCAGGCTTTTAATTTGGGGATATTGTGGTTAATAGTATCAGGAGTTGGGTTTGAAGTATATTGCTATACTTAACATCACTGTACCAGAAGCTTCAAGTTCTTTCAGTGATATCTTGTGTTTATGATATTGATTTATGAGTCGCATGTTTTTCTCTCTGCTTGTATTAAACTTGGTGTTAAGTCTTTCTTTGCTTCTTAGAGAGAGTCTATGCCTTGCAGCCCTTTCAGTCATATTCTACTGTCATTATTTCCTGATAATTGTTAGTGTGGAAGGGTGATGGCAGTGGGGAATGCACTCTCTTGTTTGAGTAAGCTTTAATATTAGGCAATCTGTTGGGCCACCTGGGTGGCTCAGTAGGTAAAGCATCCAAATTCGGCCCAGGTCATGATATCATGGTTTGTGAGTTTGAGCCTTGCACTGGGCTCTGTGCTGACAGCTCATAGTCTGGAGCCTGTTTCGAATTCTATGTCTCCCTCTCTCTCTGCCCCTTCCCCACTCCCACTCATGCTCTGTCTCTCAAAAATAAATAAATATTTTAAAAAACTTTAAAAAATATTAAGCAATCTGTTGAACCCATTAGACTGGATCTTGAACCTGGATCTTCAGGTAAAGCCTACACAATTGTCATTGCTTCTCTTCTACTGTAGGCGTGGACCCAACATATACTATTACCCCTTCCCCCAAGTAGAGAGTTTGTTGTTCGTATCCCCCTCTTTCAGCAGTTGAGTATCCACCAGGCCTTCAGTGTTCATTTCTTTCCTTTCTGTAGATTAAGGCTTTTGTTCCTTAGGTGACATAAGATAAATGGGTCTGGGCAGGATTTCCCTCTTTTCCTTTAACCAGTGAAGATTTCCACCAGAGCACACAGGCTACTGGTTTTTTTCCTTCTTAAATTTTTTTTTCCCTCCTTAGGGCATAAGGATTGGATCTCAACAGAGTATCTGTGGTGGCTACGTTTCCTGTCATCCAGCCAACACCATGAAAAAAGCTTTCTTAGGATTTGGCCTGATTTTCTTATTGATCAATTAGTGGAGTTCCTGAGAGGGGAAGCCTGAACGTGGCTGGGAATCCTACCTATGTCCATGATCCTCAGGTGCCTTACCCTGTCTTTGAGAGCCCACAGTTGGAGGTTTAACAATTTATTAAAAATTTCTCACTGGAGGCGCCTGGATGGCTCAGCCAACTGAGTGTCCTACTCTTGATTTTAGCTCAGGTCATGATACCAGGGTCATATGATCAAGCCCCACCACAGGCTACACGCTGAATGTGGACCCTGCTTAAGATTCTCTCTCTCTCTCTCTCTCTCTCTCTCTCTCTCTCTTTCTCTCTCTCTCTCTCTTTCTGCGCCTCTCCCCTGCTCCCTTTCTCTCTCTCTCAAAGAAAAAAAATTCCTACTGAATCTTCTTCCCTACTTATATGATGGCCAGTGGCATCTGACCCACATAAGGAATTGCTTAAGAGTCATCTACCTCATGGCACTCTCTCCAGATTTCAGGTTAGTTTGTTCTGTGACCTCAGTTCTTTGATGAGCTTCAGAAAACCATTAGTTTGAAGACTGTCCAGTGTTTTCCTTTGTAAAACCGAGAGTGATACTCTTAATTTCTTTATATCTTTGAACTAAAATTGGAAGTGAGGCACCTCACTGGCTCAGTCAGTAGAACATGTGACTCTTGATCTCCAGGTTGTGGGTTCAAGCCCCATGTTAGATAAATAAAACATAAATAAAAATAAAATAGGAATTGAATTATCTCTTTTTCAGTTTGGGAAAATATTAACTTGCAAGTGTTCTTTAATATTGTTTGGTCACTTTATAATAAGTCTTGAAGATGAAGTGAATCCAAAAGTCAGGCAGAAGTCAGGAATATTCTTTTCTTGATTTCCCCAGCTCCTGCCTCATGGGACAGGAAACAATAAGATGCTCATAAGTATTGTTTGAAAAATGTAAGATAGATGTATCTGTCAAATGCATTTGGAAAAATGATTGCTTTAACTCTATTACACAACTTTTCTTCCTGCAAATTTTCCAAAGCCTTTAATATGTAAATGTGTCTGGTAAATCAACAACAATAACAATATGTTTTCAAACTTAGTTCAACAAAAAATGCTTTTTCCACCCTCTGGAAATGTCTGGAAAGTTATTTGTTGGCAGAATATACTTTTTAATACCTGCCTAATGTAATTGAATAATACACAAAGTACACTGGCTCTCATGTTGTCACATTGTGAATCTTCATATCCATTCCTGCTTTGATGGAGCTTTCTCCTCCAAATAAACTCCTGAGGTTTCAAGCAGGTCTACGAAACATGGGCTCCTGATGCAACACCTATGTGGATGGGCCTAATGTGGGAAATGGCTGGGGGGCTTACCTAGAAATCCAGTGGTTACACAGCAAAATCATTAATTTCACTGGCTACACATGAAGTTGACTCTGAAAAGAATTGCCAATTTATTATGTGTTATGTGAACAATGGGGAGAAAATGTGATATCAAAAATTGGGAGTAAGTTTTTCTGCTTCATATTGAGGCATTTCATAGTCCCAGCCTCTGAGACTGCATGAATGCTGTGCTCCCTTTTAAAAGAAAACAATTGTACATTTTTATTCACCATTTTTATTAACATTTCTTAACGAACTAGTTGCAATGATGCCAATGCTTCCTAGGTTTTGATATTTGAAATATGAGAAAAAAGGTTTTTTGGGTGGTAGATAGGCTAGACACACCCTCATTTCACTTTCATGAGAAATTGTCAGATAAAGCTAGATTTAAACGCTGGTCAAACAATGTTAAGAAATCCACCATTGTTATTGTAGCTAAAAAAGCCATTTCAAAAGGCAACAACTTTTTTCCCCCCCACTGGAAGTTGAAAAGGCTTACAGTCAAGAGTTTATGCCTCAAGGACCCCAGGATATGAAGAGATGCTTCATCAGTGGGTAAGTGCTGGCTTTTCAAGGTTAAAACTTGTTTCGTATAGTCATCAATTCATCTCAAATTGGTTTCCTGCAAATGTCAGGTAAGTCAGCTGGCAAGGACAAAGAAAAAAATTTAAAATCCAGATGATCACACTCTCTTCATTTTATTTAATTAGCTCTTTTCTGTAGGAGGAAAGCATCAGAGGTTTTATTTTATGGTCACTTCTGAAGCACTTTGGAGATACCATGTAGAGGTGGTCTCAGGAGAATTTCTTTCCTACTTCAGGCAACCTCCGTAGTTGGCTGCACAGTCTTATATTACTTTAAGAGTGTGTAACTTTTGAGTCAGAGGTTCTCATGGCATGAAAAGCCTGGGATGCCCTCAGGGGATTTGTCACACTTTATTTAGCTCAAGCGTGGACTCAGAAACCTGGAAAATGTACTCTACTTGGCAGCCCAGCACGGCTTGCAAGTCGTAAAGTTCAAGCTATCAAAGAACTTTTCAAGGTGACAATTATATAACATGGTGCGTGACCTTCACAACAAGTCTTAGGTTGGGAAATCTATGCTGAGGGTTTTCCCTCCTGCTGGCATGCACCCTGCCTCCTCTCTTAAACATGCAGTTTGGACAGAAAACAGTCTGGCTATATGTAAACCATTTGTTCTGTGCCATAAAAGCTAAGGTAGGGTTTTCACATTACAAAGATAGTAACACACGTTACCTTCCTGCTACCTTACCTGATAATTTGAAATAATCACAATTCCAAATACCTCCCTTCTGGTTTGTAAGAGATGATAGTGGTCTAAGATTTGCTCACAAAAGGAGTCCTTTGAAAAGATTACGCTGACGACTATTATAATTGGACTATTATAGAGGCTATAAACTGGCTTAATCTACAAAATATAAAAATCTAAGAAGGTATAAAAGGAATGGAGACTCCACTTAATCGCGTATGTGAGCTGGGAGAATGTTATTCAGTCTTGATTAAACAAAGTTGAATTAATTTTTTGTAGATAATTTTTTCCATGGGATTTAATGACTTTGTATGAAGCACATGAAATCATCTAGAAATGTATCTCATATATACAAATACTGTGTTGATTTTTTCACTGTTTTTTTGTTTATTTTGCATTTAGTTTTTAGCACCTTCTTTGATATGAAAAGAATATCAGGGTATTTGATGTCAAAACAATGTCAGGTTTAGAGTATCAATCATTTGTGACCTATATTTTAGTGACTAGAGCGTTGTGAGAAGCATGAACATGCATCCCTTCCCTTGTATACATTTAATGAACACCTACTATATTCAAGAAATGTTTCTCTGGATCACAGCACAGTAGTGGGGTAAAAGATTAAAAAATGACTCTGTTCTTCTCTTTTCTTGTCTTCTTCAAGCAATACTGTATAAGTTTTTTCTTCTCTTTTTGTGAAAACTACAGAAGCTTCACACTCTGCTGTAAAACCACAATGGGCTCTGCAAACCACACCCAGGAAGGCAAGAGATAGGAGATGCCACAGAAGTTGACAGTAGTGTAAAGGAAGTTAGACAGAGTGTTTCTAGAACTCTTTGGTTTAAGTGCAGTCAAGGGTGACCCCCAAGAAGTGAGACAAAAAGAGGTATAAAGGGTACTTTCTGTTAAGAAAGCCCAGGGGACTAGGGTTGAATCCTAAAATTTGATATCCACTGGTATTGCAGGCAGTAGTATTTTACAGGATCAGGGGTTAGAAGAGTCTCTTCTTAACAGAAAATATTTTATTTTTGAAGAAAGCCCCCGCTTTTTTTCTCTTTTCTATTTTTCACTTTTCCCCCCTATCAATCAACATATTGCCTTCCTTATAATGCCATTTTTATTCTGTTATGCCATAAAACAAAACTAGCAAACAAAACTCAACGAAAATGTAACAAAACTACTCTTGGGAATTACTTAAATCACTTGAATAAAGTTTCTGTTATAATTTTTTAGATTATTTTTCTTTATTTTTTAAATTTTTTATAATTTTTTTCAATGTTTATTTATTTTTGAGAGAGAGACAGAATGTGAGGGGGTAGGGACAGAGAGAGAGGGAGACACGGAATCTGAAGCAGGCTCCACGCTCTGAGCTGTCAGCACAGAGCCCGACACAGAGCTTGAACTCATGGACTGCAAGATCATGACCTGAGCCAAAGTTGGACGCTCAACTGACTGAGCCACGCAGGCGCCCCATGAGATCACTTTTTCTTTAACAATTGTTTCTTTAGGCATGTTGAAGATTTTGATGCCACACTCTATTTAGTTGAAGTATACTGGTATATTTTCATTTGAATTCTCTTTTTTAATGTTTATGTATTTTTGAGAGCGAGAGAGAGACAGAGAAAGAGAAAGTGCATGCAAGTTGGGGAGGGACAAAGCGAGAGGGGGACAGAGCGTCTGAAGCGGGGTTTGAACTGACAGCAGAGAGCATGATGTGGGGCCTGAACCCATGAACCATGAAATCATTATCTGAGTTGATGGCAGACACTTAACTAACTGAGCCATGGAGGTGCCCCTATTTTCATTCTAACTCTTAACAAAATACAGGCATCTATCCCTGCTTCAATTAACATGTATCAGCTATACAAAATTTAAATTTCTCATTTTGAATTAATATCTTACAAAAAACTTTTTTGTTTCTAATATAAATGTTTGTTCTTTATCTCAACATTATAATTTGGGGTATTTCCTGATATCTTCCAAAAAGTTCTTGTGCGAGGAGTTCATAATGAAAAATTAATAAGATTCTTCTTGAGAGAACAAAAACCTGACATTTTTATAGCCCCAAGAAAAAATTCTATATGATATATATGATAAAAGTAAAGTTAAAGGCATGTATTTCAGTATTAATATTTTTTTAAGTGAAGGAAACACTCTTCATCATTGAGTCTTGATGATGCACAAAATGCATATATTGTAGATAAGTTTTGACATCCAAACCTTCATTCATACTACACAAACTTTACTTTCTTGGAAATTGATTGATCTTCTGAAGATTTTTCAAGGTCTAGTACTAGCAATTAGTGGAGCTCTTCTCGCAGTGGAAATCTTGGATATAATTGGGAATGAGTATATCCTTGAGATCTGAGATGATGGCTTTGCGGTGTAATAAGCCTGAGAATCTTGAACCTCCAATTTACACTGAGCCCATGCAACAATCAACCAAAACAATTGCTTAAAAAATGATGCTAGTTTTCCTTAATACCTTCCTTTGCCACTTCTTTTAAAAAATTTTTTTTAATGTTAATTTATTTTTGAGAGAGAGAGACAGAGCACAAGCGGGGGAGGGGTAGAGAGAGAGGGACACACAGAACCTGAAGCAAGTTCCAGGCTCTGAGCTGTCAGCACGAGACTGATGTGGGGCTCAAACTCACAAACTGCAAGATCAAAACCTGAGCTGAACTTGGACACTCTACTGACTGAGCCATCCAGGCCCCCCTACCTTTGCCACTTCTAACTGACTCTATGTGTATTACTTTTGGTCGTGTCTCAGCTGTGTCAGTAGGGGAAAGAGTTCTTGGATAGAAGAAAACTGTGTATCCCAAAAATTGTAGGTTCTGGATAAATATCAGTGGGAATCATGAAAACATGGGTGGGAGTGAATTGTAGGTTATAATATAAGGAATATTTAAAGATATGGAGGCAATTATTCTTTACCCTGGATTCACTGGTATAGCCAGGATATTTGAGTGGTTTTAATGATTTGTCTGCCTTCTTTTATTGAGGCATAGAAATGATGATGGATTTATATAAATATGATGTAATTGCTAGAAGTTCTTTGGCGTTTTATTTAGGAAGAGGCAGAAGGCTAAGAGAAGTAAATATATCAAAATGGATTAATACATAAGATCTGAAAATCCATCATTTGCCTGTAGTCTAAGAAAAGGCCCACAAGTCAGGCCCATCTCTAAGACAATAAAGAATGTGCTGATAGAGAGAGACCATTCTTTCATTTGATAAAATCAACACAGCCTATGTTAATTGTCAGAAAATTGTTGATTGGGTATATGTGTTCTTTTGGATTTTACTAACAGGCAGGAACAAAATCTTGTTTGTTCTTGACATTAAAACTTTCCTGACATCCAAACCTTCTTGACAGCCAGTTAAGTGACCGACTCTTGATTTCAGTTCAGGTTATGATGGCACAGTTGTGGGATCTAGCCCTGGTTTGATTTGAGACCCACATTGGGCTCTGAGCTGAGCATAAAGACTGCTTAAGATTCTCTTCTCCAATTGCCCTTCCTCCACTTTCTTTCTCTCTCAAAAAAGGAAAGAAAAAAATCTTGTTTGCTCTCTTATCGCAAGGACAGAAATATACATTTACTTTTTTGCCCATTGTTCACATTAACTCTCCTGATCACCTGAAGATACTTGAATTATATTGGTATTCGGTAAACACGAACTGATCCACTATATTTTTAACATGCATGTTAATTGGGCCTGCCAAGTAGGAAGAATTAAGTATTTTAGGTACCTTAGTAACAAACACGCATGTCAGGAGCTGTAAGATAAATCCTTCAATGAGTCAGGGATCTGCTATATAAGTAAAATCCAATGATACAGGTCTTGCTGAGACACATCCTTTAGAATTAATGAAAATGATTTGAATCTTGAAACATGTACCACTAAAACTCTCAGTTTTAGTCCTTTTGGTAGACCTCTTTGGATTGCCATGGCAACATTTATCATACTTAAAATCTTGCTCAAAAAAATAAAAATAAAAATCCTGCTCCAACTCATTAACCAATTGATAAAGATTTGTCCTGGGGCTGACAACCAGTCTCTCTTCTTGGTCATACCAATGTTCGTGCAATAAGTACGTGAACATAGGCGTGTATGTGCAGGGATGGAGATTATGCATTGGTTCAGAAATATGGAATTAACCTTGCCAAGAATCTTCTAGCAACTGTCAGTGACAGATATCCAAACACCACTAGCAGAGAATGTGACTGAGCTTTGATTCACACTATTACTTAGTAAGATTTACCAGCAGATTGATTAAATAGGCTTCTTTTCCCTTGGAAGGAACAATGATTTTGTCCCTACTGAAACTCACGAAAACTCTGGACATAGATTGCATCCCTTACCTTCAACACCTCAGATTACAGTACCATTCAAGGGCTTACAGAATACTGAAGATAGGCACCACAGAAAACATGTATCCCATTTATGGAAAAATAGACATGTATAATGATTTTATTTTACCGCCCAACGTGCATCAGCGGGAAATATGTAAAAAAAAAAAAACTTATGGTATATTACAATGGAGTATTACACTTTATTTAACATGAATATATTAGATTTAATTCTATCAATAAAGGTTTGTGATAAATATATTATTTGTACATTTTGGCTTTCTTATGTTTAACATTTTGGAAATTAAATATGTGTGTATATTTTTTCCTAGAATTTTCTGAAATAATTACTAGTTTTAAACCAAATGTGGTTACTTACTAGGACCAAAAACTATGGGAAATGTAAAAAATGTTTCCTTGGTAGAGCTTCTTTTGAATTTGAAGCTGACACCAATCAGGACTGAGGATAATTACATTTGTACAGATATTATCAAATTTCCCCAATATGATTTAGGTGAGGAATGTATTAAATGATACAATTCCAAGCCTTACACCTGGATATTAATATTTATTTAGCTATCTGGGGTGAAGCCAAGGATTGTGACTTTGTAACTGAACTAATGTTGTTCATAACATCAGTTCAAATGGGAAAATAATACACTGAATTAGGGCAGCCTCAACAACAGATTGAGGGCATTAAGACTTTAAGCATGGAATGGATAATATTTTTATGACAGACATGTTTAAGTACAGTGTTAATTGCATTTTTTGTTCTCTCTGTTCTCATTTTTTAAAATTAATTTTTATAATTAACTATGAGGTCAATTTATGTTTTATTTCTTGACAATTAAGCAATGTCTTATGTAAAATTGAAACTTGAATGCCTGTTTTTTCCTGAACTCTAATATGTGCTATAAAAATGATGCAAATAATAATGGTGCTCACCTGGCAAAAAGTTATGAAATGACAGGTGAAATATTTCTGCTTAGATATTGAAAATAATGTTAATTATAGACAAATAATTCCATCCTTCCTTAACATGAAGAGTGGATATAATCATCTTAAAAGCCAGAAGATATGGTTGACTTATAACACTTCATTTCATATAGTTAAAAGTGAAATGAAAAAAATAGATATATCCCTCCATACACTGACATTTCAAAGCAGAAAATAATTTCCATGAGCACCTGGGAACTGTTAGGGTAGTTAGTACTAAATTTCAAAGTGATAAACCAGATGTATTGCTGTGGTATGAAGTAATAGATTGTGTCACATAAACACAGGAAAAATATACATTTTATGTTTCTTTGGCTCTCCTTTGCATGAACAGCTTCAGAGTTTTCTGGTTCTTGAAAATAAGGGTGTATCTCTCATAGAAATTTAAAGTTTTGTCTGTTGGCATTATTTCTTTTTTGGTACATAATTTAATATCTCTTGATGATCCTGCATACACAATTCTCATAACACACAAATTTTCAACATGATGAGGTGCCTTCTATATATAAAACTGTTAGTAAAAAATACATTATATCCTGTGATTTCAAGTTGTAAATTCTATAGAAAATGAATATCTTGTTTGTTGTTAAAACACGAGAGATAATATTTTGAGCTAAGTTAATAAAAATCTAGAGGCAACCAAATATTTTTTTACTCTTTTATTTACTAATCAAAGACTTTCTTAAAGCTATATTTTTAGAGTTTATTTTTATATGAGTTAATTTTTTTTCTGTTCTGTCATGAGAATGCCAAAGAAAGCAATTTTTTCCTCATTATCTGACAAAATGAATGCATATGGTATATTCTATACCTCTTCAATAGGGTTTTTTCCAGACAATTAAGAAACACTAATTATGTTCAGAGTAGATAGTTTTAGCACAAATTGCTTTTTTTAATATCTGTAATACAAAGCTTTTAGTATTGAGTGTTTTTTAAATTGAAAGTTAGGTAATTATTCAGTGTGTAGGTCTTTGTGGTGACCCCCATGATATTTTAACCAAATGAAAACACCTTCTTGAAACAGATGACAGTAACTATATAGATCATTAAGTTTATTTCATAAAAAATTATAATCCACAACTCTGATACTTGTTTCATTCTACTTTTCTAATTTTGCCTTTGCCTTTCATGAGTACCCTTTTTCATATTTGAGATATTATCTACCTTAAGATTTGAAAACACTCTTGTTTTATAGTCAAAGGATTTTGAAGTGCTACAATGTCCATAAATACTTGACAATTCTTCATCACATCTGCAAGGTCTCTATGGTAAGTTAGAGGAGGAAGCAGGTTATTCAAGTGGAAAAAGATGAAATTGGATCCTTGCCTCAGACAATATAAGGCACTAGATAGATTCAAGACTAAATGTCAAAATACAAAACTTTAAATCTGTCAGTAAAATTTTTAATTAATTATCTTTTGAATATTGTGAAGAAAAACACTGAATAAGATACAAAAAAGGTTAACAAATTTGACTCTATTAAAATTAAGAACTCTTATTTTTTAAAATACACATTAAAAGAAAGTGAAAAGGGATTCTATACACTGAAAAATATATTTATAATTGTTTTCTATCAAAACTACATAAAAACATCAGAAAATCAATGAAAAGAACACAGACACAAAATTGAATAAAATGGACAAAAGACACAAACATGTATATTACTTAAGCCCAATTAAAAAAAGATGATTAACCTCATCTATGATCAGCAAAATATACAAAAACAACTTTATGACATTCTTTCATATTTCTATTGCACTGGCAAAATTTAATCTGGCATTACCAGGTGTTAGAGACAAGAGGATCCACGAATCTCTTATACCTTATTAGTTGGAAGGTTCATTGATTTACCACCAAAACAGTTTGATTTATAGAATAAACAGCATTATTTTCATAAGTTGATTGTTCTTACATCCTTCAACACAGAAAACCCTTACCTAGGTATGTGCACAAAATGTTCTCTTGTGCCTGCATATCAAAGACAGGCTCAGATGTATTATACCGCTAATGTTCACAACAACAAAAACTTGGAAACAACTCAAGTGCCTGTTCATGGACCTGACATTTAAGAAATAAATTATTGTTGTATAATCAAAACATGGCATATTACATAAAAATTAAAGATAAATATAAGACTATGGATGAATTTCAGCAATATAACACCAAGTGAAAAAATTTCAAAGTGATATCCTTTTGTAGTAAAAGAAAACTCAAGATACATTCTTTAGACATATATGGAGCTGAAGATTTAGAATGAATAGTGGAGGGAGGAAGTGGTATGAGAGTGAAAGACCATTTGGTTAGATATCATTTATTTTCAAAGTATTGGATTTTATTTTGGATGATGTTTAAGATTGTTAATTACACAATTAAAATATACTTGTACACAAACAAGTACATAGAAGCCAATCATATCTAGGCAATTGATTAAAATATTTCATAAATCAAAGATTATGATTAATCAGTTCTGAATAATGAGCAGCCATTGACAATTAGTAACTGTGGAGGAGTAGCTGTCTCATCCCATATCTCAATAACATTTTAAAAATTATTTTTGTATCACAACATTATATTATTTATGGAATTGCATATACAAAACAGGTATTCTTCATTTTACATGGGCTTAAAAACTATCTATCCCTTTTCTCTCTCTCTATTTTTATGATTTTATTTTATACTTCCATGTTAATATCACACACTTGAACATGGAATGAAAGAATATAAATAATTCCTAGTCAGACGGTTTCACCCCCACTGAAGGGTTTTCACACAGGATAGTACATGCAATTGTGCCATTTAATATTACAGCCTTCTCTTTCTCTATGTTGTGGACACAAGAAGCTGGAGGGGAAAAGATAAAACTGTTTTCTGGGTTAGGTGTAAGTTTATGAGTCATATTTATCAGAGCTAATGTAGCACTTTAAAAAAAAATTAGCAGACTTTTTTTTTAGAGCGGTTTTAGGTTCTCCCTGCAAAAATCAGCAGAAAATAGTTTCCATATATTCCCTGCAGCTACACACAACCTTTCTCCACTATCAACTTCTCCTATAGACTGATAGAATTGTTACAATTGATGAACCACATTGACACATCATTATCACCCGAAGTCCACAGTTTACCTTAGAACTCATTCTTGGGGCATATTCTGTGGGTTTTGACAAATGTAAAATGACATGTAACCACCATTTGTTGGTATCTTTTAACTACCCTTTATTATTGAAGTGTAGTTAACGTACATTACAGAGATAAATGGGCTCCCCAGGTGGCTCAGTAAGTTAAGCATCAGACTTTTGATATCAGCTCAGGTCATAATCTCAGTCACGAGATTCAGCCCTATATTAGGCTCTGTGCTGACAGTGCTGAGCCTGCTTAGGATTCTCTCTCTCCCTCTCTGCCCCTCCTCTGCTGGAACTCTCTTTCAAAACAAATAAATAAACTTAAAAAGTATATAGAGAGATGAAATTACAACCTAGGGAATGTAGTCAATAATATTGTAATAACATTTTATAAGTGACAGGTGGTAATAACACTTTATAGTGGTGACCACTGAGTAATGTACAAAATTGTCAAATCACTATTGTACACCTGAAACTAATATATCACTGTATGTAGACTTTTTTTTTAAAAAATGCTTTTTTTTTCTTTTTTTTAAAGAGAGAGGCTGAGACAGAGAGGAGCAGAGAGAGAGGGAGAGAGAAAATCCCAAGCAGGCTTCACTGTGTCAGCACAGAGCTGGACATGGGGCTTGATCCCACAAACCATGAGATCACGACCTGAGCCAAAATCAAGAGTTGGCTCTTAACCGACTGAACCACCCACGTGCCCCTCATTGTGTGTCAACTTTTAACTACTCTTTTGCAAACCTTTGGGATTCTATCATGTTAGATTATACTCTCTACTCTTATAATACATACAGCATTGTCTTCATTTTTTATTATACACTTGTCTTCCCTACTATTATGTTGATAAATACAAGAAATGACTTATACCTTATACTTTTTCATAGCCTCAGAATTTATCAGAATGCTTCAAAGATAGCAGAGTCCCTATTAATGCTTATTAAATAAGTTAGACCTGGATATACAACTCATATTATGCTTATCCTTTTTGATCCACTTCATCAGAGTCTCCAGAGGATTCATAGTTTTAAAAAAAGAGTCAAAGGGTACCTGGGTGCCTCAGTCTGTTAAGCAACCAACTTCGGCTCAGGTCATGATCTCACAGTTTGTGAGTTCAAGCCCCACGTAGGCTCTGTGCTGACAGCTCGGAGCCTGAAGCCTGCTTCAGATTCTGTGTGTCCCTCTCTCTCTCTCCTGCGTATGCCCTATGTCTCTCTCATTCAAAATAAATAAGACATTAAAAAATTAAAAATAAAATTAAATTAAGTCAAGCTAGGACAATGTCTTGTTTTTGACATCAAAGCAGAAATAATTTTTCTCATAACAAAGTGATAAGGACACCAAAATGGAGAGACTTTCCCTTGAAAGAAAAAAAAGTAGAGCTAAGTGTAAAGACTACTGAGAGCCGCCTGTTGCAACAACTGTAGGATGGCAGAGTGAAGGGAGATAGAAGAAGTCAGCACACAAATGTGCTCTAAAAAGAGTTTCCAGTACTTTGTCATCAAAGTCAACTTTGAGAGACGGCAGACAGAGCAAGCCCGCTTGCTGCAATCAGGGACTGTGGAGGTTTTAGAGCAAGAAGATTTGGGCCTAAGGTGAGCCGCAGAAGCAGAATTGCACACAGTGACAAGGTCTGCAAATAACAGCTGCAAATCAAAGAGCAATCTCCATGTGTGCACAGTGTGGAAGGGACTGGAGGTTACAGATTGGTCTTTTCCGCTTCACCCACCCACACAAATAGCAATCACTGACAGTAACATCATCTTTGAATAATAGGAAAGGCCCAGGGAAGTTTATTTATTTATTTATTTTTATCCTTTGTACTTACCGTGAGGCAGTTTTATCAGGAAGGATCCAATTTAATAAATCTAATACATAAAATCTGAAATAAGATTATTTGTGTTGTAAGAACGAATGCCTGTGGCTGATTTTGACCTCTAATAAAAGACGTTTTATTTAATCTGATCTTTTCAAGGCGGTAACTGCTCCCAGCACATAGGTCCAATGACTATTATAATTATATAGCTGTATTTTGAAATGGTAGGATGCTGAATCAAAAACGTCATCTCTGGGGAGCACTTCTGACATGTAACCTGTGTTATGCATCACCTTCCCCGAGACTGTGAGGAAAACTATTCCGTTCCTGGAAGGATAGACTGACTCAGATGCAATTCACATTCAGAGTGCCTCCACAAAGAAGATAATGAAACTATCTATATGGTATCCAAGCTTTCTCAGTGTCTGAAAATAAAAGTAATTAGATATTCTTAATAAGTTGTTACTCTCCATTCCTTTTAGAAATACTAGGGGGAAAAAAAGCACAAAGGATACATTTCCAGAAAGTGATTACTCAGAATTGAAATTATTTTTACTCAGATTCCATTGAAAATTTCCCTTAGGTACATCCCAATTGTGGGGAAGCAAGAGAAGCACCACTAAGTTCAAATTCGTTTTTGGCTTCCATCTCTGAGCAAGTAAATTAGTTAAATATTTTCTTTTATGTAAGCAGAACAAGTAATAAGAGAAATCCATGTAGTCATCATCAGGCATTTATTAGGCACTTAGGTATAGTTCAGGTTGTTAGTCACTAAAGACAAAGAGACATGAATAAACCAACATACCTGTCCTTGTAAAGGTCACAGCCTAGTAGGGGATGACAGATGTGTTAACAAATGAGTACAGTGCATTAAGGAATGCTGTCATATAGCAACTGGAGCCACGGAGGAAGTACCCAATGTTTTGCATGGGTTAAGAAGAGCTAGGGGTTGAATAAGTAAGGCTTTGTAGAAGAGGCATTTTAGACTTCATTTTGAAAGATGAATAGGAATATTCATGGATGAAAAGGAGGCCAGGAGGAAGGGCAAGAACACTTCAGGCTTTGGGAATATGACTCAAAGGCAAAAAGAAACATTACTCATGCTGCATGTGTGTATTTCCTGGAGACTTAAAGCTTAGATCACAAGAATGAACTTTGCCAGTAAATATATTCTTGAAACACGTGAAACTTTTTTTTAAATAATATATTGCCCCCTGAGGGTTGTGAAAACATAACCACCCTTGCTCTTTGAACACAGAGGCATCATGAATAGTGGAAAAAGAGCATCAGCTTTAAGGATTGGTACACTTGAGTTGAGATATTGTCTCGGCCACTTACCAGCCAAGTTACTGTGACATGTACCTTCACTCTGAGGCTGGATTTCCTCAGGTTTTGCTGTAATGGAAGTCCTACCTTGCAAGGTGTGGTGTGAATAAAGGAGATCTTCCTTACAGATCTAATTAGATAGAACACAGGCAAAAAGACACATTAGATACAACCCCTTGCTTTCTCCATCTGTTTACCCTTCTAAATCCATTGCTTCATTGTGGCTACATACTGTGACTTTAAAGCATTAAGATAAATTAGAATATGGTTTTTCAGTTTGTTAGCACAGGTAATACTTAAAGACTTGAAGCTGTTATCAGTCATTTTCATTTTTTTAAAAAACTTTTTTTTATTTATTTTTGAGAGACAGAGACAGCATGAGCAGGGGAGGGGCAGTGAGGGAGGGAGACACAGAATCCGAAGAAGGGCTCCAGGCTCTGAGCCGTCAGCACAGCGCTCGACGCGGGGCTCGAATCCAAGAACCGTAAGATCATGACCTGAGCCGAAGTCAGACGCTTAACGGACTGAGCCACCCAGGCGCCCCTCATTTTCTTTTTTGTCTAAACACGTTATATAAACTTCCTTGTGGGTTCCTGAGTGTCTCAGTCGGTTAAGTGTCCAACTCTTGATTTCCGCTCAGGTCGTGATCTCCGGGTTCCTGAGTTTGAGCCCAGCATCAGGCTTTGTACTGACAGTGCAGAGCTTGCTTGGGATTCTCTCTCTCTCTCTCTTTCTCTCTCTCTGCCCCTCCTGTGCTCGCTCGCTCTCTCTCTCTCTCTCTCTCTCAAAATAAATAAATAATAAATAAATAAATAAATAAAAGCTTTTTAAAAAAAGTTCCTTGGAATCAATTTTGTGTGGAAAAAATGCAGTGGGACGTATGGAAATGTAGGTCTAAACAATGTGATTTTGAAAGTCAAAGGCAAGGTCTATTTCACACCCCTAAATGTCTCATTCTAGGTTTGTCAGCTCTGGCTCCCACAGATTCTCGTTTCTCAATCCAGGTTACTTGTAAATGCTCCTTAAGGAATTTAGGAGCAAAAATCAAGAAATATGGTAATTTGCCCTACATTTACTGTCTTTTGCTTAAATTGCGAATTAGAGGATTAAGTAATCAAGAATTTTGTGAAATAGTTACGTGAATTGTCCTAGAAAATGTACATGCACCTAGGTAATATTTTTACTGGCCTGAAAACTTAAGGTAAATATTATAATAGTGAGAGGAAATGCCTTAAAGTGCACCCTACCTTACGAACATTGGGGAAAATTTGTGGCATTCTGACAATCTGGATGCCTCTGAAATGTTATGTTCTTGTTTAGAACTTGGGACTGCCAATTGTTTTACTTCTCATTTTACTGAAAGAAATGACAGCAGTGATATTTACAGCAGTGGCAATACTTGAATACTTTGCATTTTTATTGTCACATTTAATCATTACAAAAATGTTATGAGATAGCTGTTATTACCCACATTTTGCAAGGAAAGAACTGAAAGGTACGTTTTGTTTGATTCTAGTGCAGAAAATGTCCTTACACTACATCACCTCTTACTCTTCCTAGATTGTTGTGAAAATGCAAGGAAGTAGTGTTCTCAAAGTCTTCCTTTATAGTATTCAATATCGTGCAATATTTCCAAAGTTTTCTTAAAATTCCATGATGCTTTTCTACCCCGTGACTCTATTTTCATTTTCCCCAGAGAGATTCACTGCAAGTTTCCCGGATAGTAAGTTTCTATATCTACTGGCGTAGTCTTTTCTATTATTGTATTATTGTGTCTTCCCCTTCCACATAATCTTTTGGCATGCTCTAGGCCTTTCACTGCTCCAGTGGTTCCTCCAGACAAGTAGAGGATGTGACCGTATCTAGCCAAGGGTGAATACCAACATTGGCCATGTGTAAATGATGTTTTTACATGAGATTCAACTCTTTCACTGGACCTTTGCTTTGGCGTATTTCTTCCTCTCAGAAAAGCTGACTCAGGTTCATTAGAAGACTGTTCTACATAACTTGAGAGACTGCCATTTCATTCTCAAGAACATTCCATCTTACAACTCCTTAACCTTGGATTAAATTTATGCACACCAATTCTCATTCAGTAGAGCAAATGTCTTCTCTGTCCTAATCTCTTTACCTCATGGGTATTTTAAAAACATGTTTGTATAAACCAGATGTTTTAAAACTTGGACCTTATAGGCTGATAACTAATCTTAATAAATTATTTTATGGCTGGTTTATGAGGGCTGAGAACCATAAGAGATTTCAACCCCAATCTCGCATATTTCTGAATATTCTTACTTTCTGTGTATAGGAGCTGTTCTTATGAAAACTATGCTGCATTCTCTCCTCAGGAGTTCTAGCAGGGAATTAGGTCTTGGATAATTTTATTCACCAAAGATGAGATGTAGAATAATACATATTTCACAACTTTAAAGAACTGTTAGTCACCTTAAAGTCACTTTAGTTTAATTATCATTTTTTATAAATGAGTGCGCTGATAGGAAGACCGTTTAAGGGAATAATCCAGTTATATGGATAATTAGTATGAGAAAATTGGCAGCCACCTCTAGCCTTGTTTTCTTCTTAAAATTAGAAAATAATAGTTTTCTAAGAACTCATATACTACTGGACAATGTTTGTGGGCCATATTCAAGAACATTAGAGCCTTCTAACCAATTCAATATCACTCAAAGCAGTACATATTTCATCCTTAAAAAATGACTACAAAACAGAATTCACCAACACATACTGCTTTTTGAAACATTTTTCATCTAAGTTCTATAATTCTATGGTAAAGACAATAAAATATCTTTGCATGGTGATAAAACAGTGTTGATGGATATCTATTCAAATATAATGCAGATTAAATTAATAGTGGATTGATGTTTGGAACAAGTTGCCTTTCACTTTTTATGCTTTATTATTGAGAATTTAATATTAGAAATTCTAATTTCTTAAATTTCTTTAATATCTTAAAATTAGCAAAAGCTTTCTTCACCAGGATCAGACTGCTTTGGAGTTCTCCATACTAACATTTTCAAATGTTTCCATCTGTACTATCATAGACATTTGCTTCTTGACAGTTATAGTGTTCTACCCCCAGAGTTTCTTATGATTGTCTTAAAAAAAAAACAAAACAACAACTTGTAGTTAAACATTAATTGTCTACATGGCAAGATGGGAATCATTAATGAAATGAAACAATATGGCCTATGAAATCTACATTTGTACTTACTAATATATAAAGGGCAGGAAACACGAAGGCAATTGAACTGTGCTATGTTTTTTAAGAGATAAATTGTATGTATCATTAACATATTAATGTAACATAATGTAGACAATAATAATTTGTTTTAAAAGACAAGATACTAACTCTACAAGGTCACTTATTTTATTTATTTTTTTAGCATGGGAAAATAAATATATATGTAAATAACTAAAGATGTTTCAACTATCTTTAAACTCTATTTTGAGCAGAAGATTTTACTAGAACTAGCAATAATTTTTACTTGCCTCTATTATCCTGGGAAACTTACCTGCATATGAAAGCTAAAGGTGCTTTTTTAGCTTACCTTGTTTTTTCTGATGGTAGTAAATTTAACGTGACTGATTTTCTGCTCCAGTTTCTTTATGTATTTGTTCTATAAGCAGAAAATACAGCAAACTAACTTAAAGGTGATTCTATTTTGGAATTGTCTTTTAAGTCACATATTGAATTTTATTTAATTTTAAGTAGTGTTCTCAAACTGTATCATTCATAAGTCTCAGTAATTTGATAAACCAAAATCTTTTAACTAAATCGAGTTTATTTTCAGACAATGTCAATTTAAATCTCATACATGAATGCAGTTCTCAAAAAAATTTATCATAGAAAAGCAATTTACTCTTACCTGAGTCTGATTTATTTCATGGAACTCTTTTGGGCTTGGAAAAGCAATTAGAATGAAAGTGTGTGTCCATGCAGTCCATCTGGATATATGTGTTGCACACAAATTGTCACGAAGGCAGAAATACAGGTTTATATAATAATCATAATTGAAAATTACCAGATGCAATATTGTTTATCCCTTAAATATAATATATGCTATTAGTATTTAATGGATGAAACTGTGAGTGTTAAATAAGTACTAGACCATCTATTGATAAATTTTACTATTGATTCATTTTCTCTCAAATATGGTAATATAAATCAGACCTAATTCAAATCAAGAGATATTTATTAAACAACTACTGTTTTGTAAAAATATTTTTCAAGCATATAAGATACTCTTTAAACATGTAATTCCACACAGACACAAATTTGGATACAGTCATATAGTCAATACCTATTTAGAGCCTTCAACGTGTCAGGCTGTATGTTTAGTATTGAGACTAGTATTAAAAACATCAAAAATATGATCCTTGTTCCTACGGAATTTACAATCTGGGAAGTTTCTTTCTTTCAAAATGCTAAAGAAAAGGAATTTGATGGACTAGAAAAATTTGAATGAATATTTAGCTATGAAATAAGATCTTTACAATCCATTAACACTTGTTATGATTTAACTTTTGTATCTTAGTAAATATGGAATATAGCCTGTCTTCATGTCACCAATCAGCTAACATAAATTACGTCTGTTATGACGAGAAAAAAACATTTGCTTTTTTACTTTTAGCTTGGTGAAATGGCATACAATGTAACAAACTATTGACTACTTATTTGACTACTTACTTGAACAACATTTATTTGAATTTTTCCTTTGATAGTTACCTGTAATATTATTTTGTCACTTACTTGAAGAGCAGTTGGGAAACTTAGAGTTATAAGGTTTAGATGAACAGATTTAAACCATTGATATCATTCTTCTAGGACTTCAGAAATTTAAATTCTTATGAATAAAATGTTATATTTTTACCATTTGTATTATATATGCTATATATAATGTAAATACAGTATTTCCTCTACATTATGTATCTATTTATTATATATTATTATATGTTTGGAACAAATGAAGATCATAAAACATTTTTATTATGCAAATACTATGGGAAATTATTTAATAATTTAATTTAATTTAAAATTTACTACAAGTCTATTAGACCAATACTTCTCACACATTAAAGTGCACATAAATCATTAGGGGATCTTTTTAAACTGCAGCTTCCTGAGTTCAACTCCTAATGATTTTCATCTAGTAAGTTTGGAGGCCGGCCGTTAATCTGGATTTCTTCCTCTCAGGTGATACTGATGCATAGACTATAGTCTTGAGGAGTATTACACTAGACTAAAACTTTTCATTAGATCATAATCTATTTCGGAACCTGTCTTCTGGTATTTTTCTTCTCTAAGCTGCATGTTTTTTCCAAGAAGAGCAGCTGATATACTGGAATGGTTACATCAAGATTATGTGTGTATCTATGAGACCAAACCTAAGAGATCACTAGGTAAAAAAAAATGAAACATTTTGTTGCTAAATATATATATGTATATATTTATATATAACATATATTTATATTTACAAATGTTTATATTTATAATATTTATTTTTCTATATAACATACAGATAGATAGAGTCAGAGACACTATGATGATTCTACTTAAACTTAAGTTTGTATTGCAATATTATTAAGGGTATTAATTAAAAAAAACAATCTACTCCTACGTTTAAAGCTATATCTACTAGGAAGCGTTTTAAAACATTACTCAAGGAATATGAGGGAATATACAATACAGGAATCAGTCTCTGCTTGAACTTCCAAAAACAAAGTGCCTCTTGCAAAATATAAGTGTAGATGCTGAATTTTACAGTTATTAATCAGAATACCCTTGTAAAGAGAAGTAGGAAACATGGAAAGAGTGACTTTGTATAGCCCTTCTGGTTATTTTGCCAAGTAAGTAGGAAATATTCTGCAGAATATTCTCAGAGGAAATAAGGATTTCCATAAAACTCATCTGAAGAAGATTTAGTACTTTATAAATTTATTTTTAAGAAATAAATTAGTGCAAAAACAAAGCACATAATATTATGGGTATTTATATGATTCTTGATACAAACAGCCAACTGGATAAAGAACATTTTTACTTACTCAAAAGTTAATTTATATCAGAATATAGCCTATACTTTCACCAGTATACAGTTTCTAAGTGATTTTTTTGGTGAGGAGGAAATGGACATCATTAAATATGATTTGTAGTTAGTTGTCAGTGAATTTGTAGAAAATTAAGACAAAGTTCAAACATTATTGGTAAGCTTTTTTGACATCAAAATACTTTAGAAAAAAATCAGATATTATTTTGACTTTTGTTTTAGAGGATTCTACTTTACAATTATTATCAGGATATCTGAACAAATACAGTTAAAAACACAACATACAGAACTCAGCATTAAGAAGGCTTATTTCTCTGGGTATGCTGTAACTTATGAATCACTGTAAATTTATGGGTTGTTGTCATTTTTTTGCCTCTCCTTTGTCAGTTGCCCAAAACATTTTTCTGTTCTATAGCTTTCTGTTCTGTTTTACAGTCTTTGAATGTAGAAAGTCATCTTAGTAATACATACTTTGCTCTATTAGTCTAATATGTTTTGTCCTTTTAATTAAAAAAAAAGGCTAAAACCTCTGAGTAATGATACTCAGATCTTGTGTTTCTCTATTCTCATTGATGAACCAGCTTTACAATGGATATGAAGACTAAAAGAAAAACTATATTATAACACAGAGATGTTTCATTTAATAGATGTATAAGTGTGACTGTCAATTTTCTGGTATTTCTGACAACCAATGTAGGAAAACTATAAAACTCAAGTGATTTTGAGCCTTGCATCCACTCTAAAATCTGTTTAATGATACATTTCTACCAAAAACAAAAACAAAAGCACTAATATTGTTGAATATCTGGGTGCTTTTATTTTAAAAATGGGATAGTTATTAGAAAAGTATGTAAAAATAAATGGGGAAAAGAAGGTATCAAATATACAAAATGTGTATTTGTACATTTGTAATGTGTGTTATCACAGTCCTAGATTTGATTCAGACATGCAATTTATTATCTATACCTATAAGAGACAATTATTCAGAAAGCCTTGGAAATTTATCCCATCCATATTAGTCATATGCCATGCACCAGTGTGTCTGAGCATGATCCAACTACCTAGAGGCTCTGTACCTGATTACTAGTTGAGTTGTTTTCATTCCTCATAACTATTAGTTTATAACCTCCTGGTGTCAGAAAATTTTCTTGCTACAAATCCACTGAAGCATTTCAACACCCCCTGGGTAAAAGCTACACATATTTCATATATAAGTGGTTTAACAGACTAGTACAATTAATGTAGGAGCTATACATAGTAAAAATATATGTTGCTGTTATGATATCAGAATTCTGTGATGTTAAATGTGAACCATGATATATTCTATTCAATTTTAGCAAAGGAAAATGGAAGACTGAACAAACCAGTTAAGATGATAGTAAGAGTACGGTTAGTACTCTTAATATATTCATTCTTCAAAAGACCCCAGACTTCTTGTGGGTGGAGGAAAGTTTTTATAGAGGAGAGAAAAGGAAAGGGTGTCAATTTCACACATCCATGTCACGTCTTCTTTCAGTCAACGGCTAAAGTGATTTCTAGATTTATTTCCTATGCTGATTATTTATTATTTCTCCTTTTTCACTCTCTCTCAACTTCTACTGTGTACTGACACATTCATCAGACTTGTGGATGGCCAACATCCAGACGTTCTTACTATGCATTGTTTACATCAAATATTAGACAAAATTATTAGAAGGCTTATAGTTTGTCTATTAACTTTTGGTTTCAGAAATAGTAAAAGAACGAGACATGTTCTGTGCAGGTCTTTATTATCTTCATCCCCATCCCTTTTTTTATACGAAGCTCCTTATTAAGTTAGACTTCTATGCTCTCAAAGACAGCAATACTTGAGGATTTACAAAATCATCTCTTCTTAGGGAAGTGGCATCATTCATACATATTTGAAAAATGCTTCAATAGGCTTATGTCATTAGCTCTATGATCATTTTAATAAACTATTAAGAATTATATGCTATATTTTTGCATGAATAAATTACATTTAATTTATAAATTTGACTTGTCAAGCCAGTTATTCTTATCACAGACTAACTTACGTGTTTCATTTTGGTTTTGCTTTGCTATTTTTGTAATTGTTGCCATAATTTTATGTGTGAGCAGGTTGGTCATCTTTCTGGTTGACAAAACATGACATGCCATTCAACTTTGCTAATAATCCTGGGCCAAGAACTGAAATACTTTATAACAAAACCTTAATGTATCAGACATTACATGAGCAATATTATTAATGAAAAATATAATGAGGGGCGCCTGGGTGGCTCAGTCGGTTGAGGGTCCACTTCCACACAGGTCATGATCTGACCTGAGTTCATGGGTTCGAGCCTGGTGTAAGGCTCTGTGCTGACAGCTCAGAGTCTGAAGCCTGCTTCGGATTCTGTGTCTCACTCTCTCTCTGCCCCTCCCTGGCTCGTGCTCTGTCTGTTTCTGTCTCAAAAATAAACAAAAAAAAATTTTTTTAAAGAAAAAATTGATGAAACTTTACAACTCTGTATGAAAATACATTTTAATATTTCTGATAAATTTGTAGTAATTGTGTATATTGCAGTTCACTTTTTTTAATTGTGGAAGGAATTTCAACAAAGTTTGGAAGCTATTTGCAATGTTTTATTTCTTATGATTTTAAAATAGAAAGTTCAGCAAGAATAGGAAAACATAGTGTTTAAATTAAAGGAATCTAGTTTTTATCCTGTTGACTTACTAATAAGCCTCTAGGTTTTAGTCAAATCCATTATTTAATGGAATGTCAAAGAAATTTTTTTGTTATTTTTGAATAACAACTGAATGTAAGAATGTGTTGTCTCAGAGTATTTACTCCTAAAGGTAATCCTTTTCGACTGAGAAGGTCATTGGGGAATTAGGATCTGAGCTGCTATTAGACTAAACACTTTATCTATTTTTGCAGTATGTTTTATTTGTTGTGATCACTGTGACTGCTCAGATAACATGTCTCCATTTTTATGCTCTGCTTAAACATCTATGTGTCACCTTCTCTATAGAATGTCAGTGGCTGAGCAATCAGAAATGGAGGAATAAAAATTTTCAAACTATTCAGACGAAGTATTAGTGACTGTAAAAGATTATGTTTGAACTTAGTGATATAAATCAGAGTAAGCAATAGAAGGCAGAGGAAGCTGCATTAGCCAGTGCTTATCTAGCCTAAGATTTATACACATGGGTGGTCAAGCTGAATGTTAATATCAGACAATCCAAGATCCAGTAGAAGAACACAGCAAATGCTGGTCCCATTAGATAAGGAAAAGAATGAGGGAAGCAAGGTAGAAGACGTGTTATCTCCTCTGTTCTTTCTCCAACTAGTTTTTTCTGTCAGTATTTTCGTGAAACTTGAACAAAACCACTCAGTTATTTCCTGACTCATGCTGATTTCATGAGTCAGCTTCCATCATTGCAAAGGAAAATGATGATTAGTTTCCATGCTACTAAATCTTTCATCACAGGTCCCCACTTTGAAAACTCAAGAAACTATGCCTCAGTGTACTCATGACCGAAGAAAAATATTTCTAATCAAGGCTTTAATTTAAAACAAACATAACTTGTTTGTTCTCCCAATGACAGTTGGTAAACATTTGCTTGGAAATAGTGTGCAGTACAAGCGCCACTCCCCCATGGTTTTGCCTTGTTGCTTACAACCCTGGTTTTTTGCTATGTGTCTTTGGAACTATTTTGTTACCCTTGAAAAATGGCCATTTTAAAAGTTTGGTTGAAAATGATGTTAGTGTTCAATATGATATATAATAATATGATTGTTATGATAAAAAATAAGTCTAGACAATTAAACACACCTTTGAAGAAATCCAATGAAAAATAAGTTATTTCTTTTCTTAATAATCAAAACCATTTTAGTGGTATAGTACCTTTAAGAGTTGGTTTAAGGACACATCTGTGATTTTTTTTCTCCTACTTTGAGCAACGAAAAAATGTATGTAGTGCAACCACAATTACTTTCAACTTCATGTTAAACTAGTCCATGCATTAAAAATGTATAAGCTACGTCTTTCCCTTGAGGGAATGATTATAGATTAGGGTTTAGTTCTGCGTGGCACCTTAAATTCCTCAAGAAATCACTTGTTACTAGATTTTTCTCCCCAATTTATGGGCTTCTAACCCTGAAGGATGAGGAAGCAGCTGCCTGGCTCCTCGTGTTTTGCTATTTTCCAGCTCCCCCATGCTGTGCACTTCTGTCGCAATATGCTGAGAAAAAGTAAAAAGAATCAGCCCAAGAATGTGCCCACCTGTCCAGCTGCTTCAAGGAAGAAGTCAGCCCTCTTCCAACTCCCAGTCTCCCCACCCCATCACTTCTGTACTTATTAGTAAAGAGGGTGGGGCGTCCTCCAACAGTTTAGAAAATTGGTTTCTAAGGGGGAGGAAAAAAAAGCCAGTTTGGACTTTCACTGTTTGGAGAAATAAAATTTGTGAATATTTTCTGCTTATAACTATCCCAAATAAATAAGCATCATTAGCATAAAAATTCATGACATGTTTTTAATGCAAAGGAGTTATGTATTTGTTCATTAAATTAAAAAAACATTACTCTCTTACACACAGGTTATTTATCACCTAACTGAACCTTGTTGAATATTGTCACTGACAGAAATATTAGAAAAAAATAGAAAAATACATGGGCATAAAAGACAACACATGTCAAAGCAGAAAGGTAAAAGTAAGGGGACTCTTAAAAAGGGAGAAAAAATAAGTATTTAACAAACAAGAGTCATGTTCTAATCTTCTGACATATTGCTCATCATGTGTCTCTATTTGAGAGATTTTTCAACATAGCTCCTGATGAATTCACAACGTGAATTTTGAACTAAGTCAAGTCCAAACAATTTGAACTACATAGGTTCCAAACAACTTAGGCTGGTAGTTATGACCTTCCATAATGTGCCCCTAAGTTTATCATGTTCCTTATGCAGAATTCTCCACCTAAAATTCTTTTATCTCTGTCTTCACAAATACAGATTTTATCTGAGCTTCAAAGTTCTGATAAAATGCCTCTTGTAACACTGAGATATCCTTGATTCTTGAAATTTTCTTTGTATTTTTCTCTGCCCTAACTATACTCAGTGGAGTGGGAAGAAAACAGAAGGTGGAGAATAACGTTTATTTCTCTGAATATTTATAGGACTTTTACATCTTCTGGAGCTGAATTGGGCTGAACTGTTGAATTGCTTTTATTGACTTACTTCTATATTAGAATATAAACATTTTAAGATGATGTTCAAGTCTGATAAATCATCCTATTACTGAGGGAGTGGGGGTAATGGGTTAAGTAGGTGATGAGCATTAAGGAGTGCACTTGTGACAAGCACTGGGTGATGTATGGGACTGTTGCTTCACTATATTATACACCCGAAATCAATATAACACTGTATATTAACTAACTGGAAATAACACAAAAACTTTAAAAAAAAACTTCCTATTACTCAGTGATTATACCCCGTATTGCTCATAGTAAGTGCCCGTTTGATGTATAGTAATTGCATAGCATATTTTTGAAAAACAACAAGTAAATCTTTATTGCTTAAATATCTTCTTTTAATAAATATTCACAAATTTTTTATTCCTTTAGTATTTCTTTTGAACTATTGTGATAATTTTTCAACTTGCCTGAAGAGGGTGATAAAATATAGTTTTCCTATCAGTGTAGTTCCTCCCTTTCTTACCAATTTAAGGGTCATTGTGGTCAATGATACCATGGGTGTGTTGGGTGAAGTAAAATGGAGAATCTTTATGGAAGATTATGGAATCTATATTTAGGATATTTTATCTAAAATTCACTGTTCTTTTAAGGATTAATAAATTGGAATATTTAAACTTATGATTATCAAAGTAAGTTTGCTGCTATGCTTATCACAAATGACAATTTGTCCCTCAAATCTTCCATCACCAGTAGAGGAAAGTGAGATGGAGATAGGACCACCTCTCAAGGTCATATGTAGTGACACTGAATGGAACAAAAAAAGCTTGTAGATGATAACATCTGGCATTTTATGTAATTCTAATCTGTACTATGTACTAAGTAGTGGGATCTGAATAAAACTCTAACCAATTTCAATAAAACTAATGCATTTGTCACCCACAATTTCTGTTATATTTATTAACGTACACTGGGTTTTATTAGGACTTGAAACTATCCTTTTGTTCTGTCCTATCATGTGTGGTAGTCACTGTTGATGATCTCACCCCTCTTCTTTCTGGCTAAAGGAATTGCAGTGTTTGTTCTGGAGTTTGTCAGATATTTGAACAATTATCTCTAGAGAATTAACTCCTTGTGCTCACGATTGGCTTAGGGATGGTTATATGACCCGATATGGCAAAATATAAGGGAAGTTTTTACTGGCAGAGAGTCTTCTGCAAAATATTTATCTATTTAAGAAAGAGAGAAATGCTATGAAAGCTGTCTCAACATACTTCATCTCACACCTTTTTCTTGGATTGAGATATTTTTATATATGGCTTAGAGATGATAGAAACCATTTTGTAATCATGAGGAGAAGGGCAAGAGCTCTGTGGAGAAGTTGACCCAGATTCCTGACATTAATGAGCCAGAACAAACTCTGGATCTTCTGACCTATGTATAGCTATTAAGTTGGGATAATAAATCTTTTATACTTAAAACTTACTTTAAAATAACTATTCTGTTATTTGCAGGAAAAACATAATAGACCAAATGGTAATTTTGATATGGCTACATTGTCATATAAATGATCATTTCACTAAGGAGTATTTAATAGTACTTGAAATAATCTGCATTTCCTCTTGGCAATAGGGTGATTAACCTTTAGAAGCAATTTCTACTATAGTACACATAAAATATGATGTCTCTAAAATACCAAAGCCAAATAAAACAAATGCTAGTTGATATCTATGCCACAGAGGCCACTCGACCAAGAGCAGGGGCCTGACTCTAACTCTGGCTCTTTACTGCCATTTTCAATAGAACTTCAAGCTCAGTAGGCATGTGGTCCACCTTCCAAGTTATTAGTAATGATGAGTTGCCAAAAAATTTGTCAGTTCACAACAAAGATAAGTAGCTTTCCAACCTCTGGTATCTGTTTTCTCACACCGCCTGACCATTACATCGGTGCCACATTTTAGTTTTATATTACAGAATAACTCCATTTGTGTTACCAGTGTTAATGACTGAGGACTAAAGGAGTCTTGAGGGACAAATGTCTTGTAAGACTTTACATTTAAGCAAATGACTTATACCACAGAAAAGATGAAAACTTATTATTTCAGATTAGAATTTATTGTTAAAGATTTGAGCCTTTCAGATCGGTAAAGGAGCCATCACAAAATAAGGGCAGTGGGTGAATATGGATGCAAGGAAGCCAAAAATAATAAAATGGACTTTAAAATTATGTACAGGAAAGGACTTTGAATGTGATTACTGTATATAGAACAGTTTGAAAAAAGCAAATCACATATACCATCTAAAATTTAAAAAATTTTTATATTATTGTAGGTGCACGGGTAGATGCAAAGATAGGGAAACAGGTCCCATGTATTCTTCACCCAGTTTCTCCCAATGGTAACATTTGCATAATTGTAGTACAGGATCAAAACCAGGATTCTGACACTGGTGCAGTGTGTATGTGTGTAGTTCTGTATCACTTTATCACAAGTAGAGATCACCACTGCAGTCGAGATCACCAGCTACTCCATCACCACATATCTCCTTCATGTTATTCCTTTACGGTCACATTCACACCATACTTTCTCTTCTATCTCTGTAACTCTGTTTTCCATCTCTATAATCCTGTAATTTCAAAAATTTCATAGAAATGGAATCCTCCGGTATGTCACCATCATGGATTTTCTTCATTCACTTAGGATGCTTAGTACCCTTCTCTCGAGATTCATCCAGTAAGTTCTGGACATTAATACAATTCCTTTAGTTGCCCAGTATCATTTCATTGTATGGATGTACCACCATCCATAGATCTGTTTAACCATTTGCTCACTGAAGAACATTGGAGCTGTTTCAAGTTTTTGGAAAAATTGTTTTGGCTGTTATGAATAAAGGTGCCATAATCGTTGATCTACAAATTTTTCTGTAAATGTACACTTTAATATCTCCAGGATAAATGTCCAGAAATGCAAGTGCTGGGCCAAATGAAAGGTCCATGTTTAGTTTTTAAAGAAACTGGCAAACTGTTTTGCAGATATGCTGTACAATTTTGCGTATATCAGTGTTGTTTCAATTTGCATTTTCCTGATGATTAGTGATGCTGAACACCTTTCATGTACCTGTTGCCGATTTTTATATCTTATCTGGAAAAAAAGTATATTCAAGTCCTATGCCAATTTTTAGTAAGATTTTTTTTCTTGCTTATTGAGTTGTATTTGTTTCTTTCAGATTTTGGATACTAGCCCCTTATCAGAATAATGGCTTGCAAATGTTTTCTCCCATTCTATTGGTTGTCTTTTCATTAAAAAAAAACACTTTATTTTTTTTACTTTGATGTAATCCCTCTTGCTTATTTTTGTTTTTGTTGCTTGTGTTTTTGGTGTTATGCCAAAAACGTGCTGGAGAAGAATGTGTATTTTGCTATTGTTGGATGGCAAATTCTGAGTATATCTACTAGGACCATTTGTTGTAAAATATAGTTCAAGTCCAAAATTTCCTTATCTGATTTTATGTCTGCATGGTCTATCCATGTTAAAAATGGTGTATTGAAGTCCCTTGTTATTATTGTATTGTTGTCAATTACTTCCTTCAGGTCTGTTAGTATTTTTTAAAAAATTTTAGGTCCACCAATGTTGGATGCTTATATATTTAGAATTGTTACAGTCTCTTGAAGAATCGACACTTTTATTATTCTACAACAATCTTTTTGTCTCTTGTTACAGTTTTTGACTTGACATCTACTTTGTCTAGTGTAAGTTTAGCTACCCCTGCTCTCTTTTGGTTTCCATTTGCTCAAAATATCCTTTTCTAAGGCTTCACTTTAAGCCTCAGTGTATCCTTGCAGCTGAAGTGGGTCTCTAATAGGCAGAATGCAGTTGGGTACTGTTTGTTTGTTTTTCTTTTCTTTTTTTTTTTTTTTTCCATTCAGCCACTCTCTGTCCTTTGATTGGGGAATATAAGCCTTTTACATTTAAAGTAAATATTGGTAGGTAAGGACTTACTATTACCTTTTTGTTAATTGTTTTATGGCTGTTTTGGTTTCCTCCTTTCTTTGTGAATTGACAGTTTTCCATAGCGGTACACTTTGATTCCCTTCTCCTTATCTTGTGTTGTATCTACTGTAAGTTTTTCATCTTTGCTGTTACTTTGAGGTTTACTGAAAACATTTTATAGATACGACAATCTATTTTAACCTGATAATAACTTTAACTTTGTATAAAAATTTTACTTTTTTATTCCCCACACACATATTTTATGTTTTTGATGTCACAGTATATCCCTTTATATTGTGTTTTCATTAACAAATTGTCTTAGCTATAGCAATTTCTATGCATGAGTCCTTCAACTTTTATACTAATGTTAAGTGGTTAACACATCATTTTTTTTATAGTATTAGAGTATTCTGAATCTGACTGTATACTTGCCTTTAGAAGCATGCTGTTTATTTTCATATATTCATGTTACTAGGGAGCATCATTTGTTTCAGTTTGAAGAATTCCTTTCAACATTTCTCTTAAGCCAGGTGTAGTGGTGGTGAACTTTCTCCACTTTGTTTTTTAGGGAGAGTCTTTGTCTCATCTTCATTTTCAGAGGGATTGAGTCAGGTATTCTTGGTTTGCAGATTTGTTCTTTTAGCACTTTGAATGTTATACCCCATTCTTTCCTGGCCTACAAGTTCTCTGCTGGGATATGCAGTGAGCTGATAGCCTTATTGATTTTCCTATGTATGAGATAAATATTTTTTCTGTTGTTTTTTGTTTTTTAATTCTCAGTGTGGCTTTGATTTCAGATAATATTACCATAACGTGTCTTGAGGAAGATTGTTTTAAATTGAAATTTAGGCAGCAACTATTAGCTTCAGAACTTGGATGTCCAAATCTCTTCTTAGGTTTGAGAAATTCTCAGCCATTTCTTCTTTCAGAAAATTATTTATTATTATTAATTGTCTAAAATTTTAATTTTAGGGTAGTCAACATACAGTGTTATATTAGTTTCAGGTGTACAATACAGTGATTTGACAATTCTATACATTATTCAGTGCTTATGATTTTAAGTGTACTCTTAATCCCCTTCACTTGTTTCACCCATCCCCCCTCCCACCTCTTCTCTGGTAACCATTCCTTTGTTCTTTATAGTTAAGAGTCTGTTTTTTGGTTTCTCCCTCTGTTTTTCCTTGTTCATTTGTTTTGTTTCTTAAATTCCACATATGAATGAAATCACATAGTATTTGTCTTTCTCTGACTGGCCTATTTCACTTAGCATTATACTTTCTAGATCAATCTATGTTATTGCAAATGGCAAGATTTCATTCTTTTTTATGGCTGAATAATAGTCCATGGTGTGTGTGTGTGTGTGTGTGTGTGTGTGTGTATAACACCTCTTCCTTCTTCATTCATCTATGGATGGACTCTTGGGCTGCTTCCATAGTTTGGCTATTGTAAATAATGCTGCAGAAAACATAGTGATGCATACATCATTTTGAATTAGTATTTTCATTTTCTTTGGGTAAATACCCAGGAGTGGAATTACTGGATCATTTGGTAGTTCTCTTTTTAATTTTAGGAGGAAACTCTACACTATTTTCCACAGTGGTTGCACCAGTTTGCATTGCCACCAACAACAGTACACCAGGGTTCCTTTTTCTCTACATCCTTGCTAACACTTGTTGTTTCTTATCTTTTTGATTTTAGCCATTCTGACAGGTTGAGGTGATATCTATTGTGGTTTTGATTTGCATTTCCCTGATGATGAGAGATGTTAGCATCTTTTCATGTTTCTGTTGGCCATCTGTATGTATTCTTTGGAGAAATGTCTGTTCATATCTTCTGCTCATTTTTAATTAATTATTTGTGTTTTGGGGGGTGTTGAATTGTATAAGTTCTTTGTATATTTTAGATACTAATCCTTTATCTAATATGTCTTTTGAAAATATCTTCTTCCCTTCAGTAGTTTATCTTTCGGTTTTGTTGATTGTTTCCTTTGCTGTATAGAAGCTTTATATTTTGATATAGTCCCAGTTGCTTTCATTTCCCTTGCCTCAGGAAATATATCCAGAAAAATGTTGCTATGGTCGATGTCAGAGAAATTACTGCCTGTGCTCTCTTCAAGGATTTTTATGATTTCAGGTGTCACATTTAGGTCCTTAATCCAATTTAAATTTGTTTTTGTGTATAATGTAAGAAAATGGTCCAGTTTCATTTTTTGCATGTAGCTGTCCTGTTTCCTCCAACATCATTTGTTGGAGAGATTGGAGAGATTGCCTTTTTTCCTATTCCATATTATTGCTTCCTTTGTCAAAGATTAATCAACCATATAATTGTGAGTTTATTTATAGGCTCTCTTTTCTGTTCCAATGATCTAGGTTTCTATTCTTGTGCCAGTACTTCTCTCTCTCCCTCTCTCCCTCTCTCTTTTCTTAATGTTAATTTTTGAGAAAGAGAAACAGAGTATGAGTTGGGGAGAAGCAGAGAGAGGGAGACACAGAATCTAAAGTGAGCTCCAGGCTCTGAGCTGTCAGCACAGAGCTTGAACCTAGGTTTGAACCTGTGAACTCTGAGATATAACCTGAGCCAAAGTTGGACCCTTAACTTAGCCACCAGGTACCCCTATTTTTTTTAATTTTTATAGTGTCTTTATCTGGATTTGGTATCAGGATAATGGTGGCTTCTTAGATTGAATTTGGAAGCTCTCCATCCTCTTGTATTTTTTGGAACAGTTTGAGAAAAATAGGAATTAATGCTTCTTTACTGTTTGGTAGAATTCATCGGTGAAGCCATCTGGTCTTGGACTTTGTTCATTGGGTGCTTTTTGATTACTGATTCAATGTCATTGCTGGTACTCAATCTGTTCAAATTTTCTATTTATTACTGACTCAGTTTTAGGAGGTTATATGTTTTTAGGAATTTATCTATTTCTTCTACATTGTCCAACTTGTTGGTGTATAATTTTTCATGATATTCTCTTATAAACCTTTATATTTTGGTGGTGTTGGTTTGTTATTTTTCCTCTTTCATTTCTTATTTTGTTTATTGAAACTTCTCTCTCTCTTTTTTCTCGAAGAACCAGCTCCTGGTTTCATCAATCTTGTTATTTTGCCTTTTTCAGTTTCTATTTTGTTTACTTCTGCTCTAATCTTTATTATTTCCCTTCCTCTACTGCTTTGGGGTTTTGTTTGTTCCTCTTTTTCTAGCTCTTTTAGGTGTAAAGTTAGGTTATTCATTTGAAATTTTTCTTGCTTCTTGAAGTAGGCCTGTATTGATATATACTTGTCTCTTAGGACTACTTTTGCTGCATCCCAAAGATTTTGGACCAAATATTTTCATTTTCATTTGTCTCCATGTATTTTTTTATTTCTTCTTTGATTTATTGGTTGACCCATTCATTGTTTAGTGACATATTATTTAACCTACATATATTCGTGCTCTCTCTAAATTTTTTCTTGTTGGTTACTAGTTTCTTAGTGTAGTGATCAGCAAAGATGCATGGTATAACTTCAATCTTTTTGAATTTGTTGAGGCCTATTTTGTGGCCTAATATGTGATCTATTCTGGGAAATGTTTCATGTGCATTTGAAAAGAATGTGTATATTGCTACCCAGGCTTTCTTTTCCTTCCATTTGCATGATAATTGCCTTTCATTCCTTTACATTCAATGTGCAGGTGCTTTATTTCTGAAATGAATCTCTTGTAGACAGCATATAGATGGGTCTTGCTTTTTTAACCATTCTGTAAACCTATGTTTTTTGATTGGAACATTTATTCCATTTAAATTCAAAGTGTTATTGACATATATGCATTTATTGCTATTTTATTACTTCTTTTATGGTTATGTTTATAATTCTCTTTTTTTCTTCTCTTGCTCCCATATGTTTTACTGAATTCTTATAGTGATATACTTGGATTCCTTGCTTTTTATTGTTTGAATATCTGTTACTGGTTTTTAATTTGTGGTTGCCATTCAGTCTGTATATAACATATTCTGCATATAGCAGTCTATATTAAGTTGATGGTCACTTAAGTTTGAACCCATTCTTTACTCTACCCCATTCCACATTTTGGTTATATGGTGTCATACATTACATCATTTTATTTTGTGAATCCCTTGACTAATTTTTATAAATATATTTATTTTTACTGCTTTTGTGCTTTCTACTTTTCTAACTCCTACTTATGATCTTTCTTTTCCACTCAAAGTTCCCTTTTAACGTTTCTTTTAGGGCTGGTTAGTGGTTGTGAATTCCTTTAACTTTTGTTTGGGAAATTCTTTATTTTTCTTTTAATTATTTTATTTTATTTTATTATTTTGAAAGAGAGAGAAAAAAGAGAGAGACAGAACATATATGCACACACAAGTAGGGGAGAGGCACAGACAGGAAGAGAGAGAATCCGAAGCCACTGCATGGTCATCACATAGCCTAATGTGGGGCTCTATCCCACAAACTGTGAGATCATGACTTGGGCCAAAATCAGGAGTCGGATGTCTAAACAACTCAGCAACTCGGGTGCCACTCTCCTTCAATTTTTAATGCTACCCTTGCTGGATACAGTATTCTTGGCTGATTTTTTTTTTCTTTCAGTGCTTTGAATACTTCAGGACATTCGTTCTAGATCGCAAAATTTCTGCTGAAAACTCAGCTGATAGTTTGTGGGGTTTACTTTGTATGTAACTTATTTATTTTCCATTGTTGCTTTTAAAATTCTTTGCCATGACTTTTTGCCATTTTGATTACTATATGTCTTGGTGTGAACTTCCTTGGGTTGATTTTGTTGGGAGTGCTCTGTATTTTCTGGATCTAGATATCTGTTTCCTTCCTCAGATTTGGGAAGTTTTAAGCTATTATTTCTTTAAATAAATTTTCCACTCCCTTTTCTCTTTTCTTCTTCTTCTAGGATTCCTATAATGTGAATGCTATTATGCTTGATGGTGTCGTTAAAGTCCCCTCAGTCTATTCTCATTTTTAATTACTTTTTCTCTTACCTGTTCAACGTGATTGCTTTCCATTACTCTATCTTCCAGATCACTGATTCATTCTTATGCTTCCTCTAGTCTACTATTATTCACTCTAGTGCATATTTAATTTCAGTTATTGAGTTTTTCATCTCATCTCATCTCACCTCACTGGATATTTCCAGTGAATATCTTTATGACTATTACTTTAAATTCTCTGTCAGGTATATTACTTATCTCCTTTTCACTTAGATTTCTTGCTATAACTTTGTTCTGTTCTTTCATTTTGGACATATCCCTCTGCCTCCTCATTTTGTCTAACTCTGTGTCTGTGTTAGAAAAGTCATATATGTCTCCTGCTCTTGAAAGTAATCAAAGAAGGGATCCTTTAGTGTCCTGCAGTGCAATGTACTCTATTCATCAGAGCCTGGAGCTTTAGGGATATCTCCTATGCCTACTGTTGTGGTTGAAGCATGTTTGCTTTCAGTCCAATTATTTGCAATGTCTCTCTTTTCCTGTTGTGGGCAGTATCTGGACCCTGTGTTGTTAGTGGGGCCCACTTGGGCTTGAGTTCAGTCAGACCAGGTATTTTCCAGAGATGTGGTTGTGCCAAACTGCAAGGCACTTTCCTTGTGTTGTGCCCTGAGATTTCATTGGTGGGCAGGGTTTGCACTCAGACCATATTCCTGTCCTCAGCACACTGCTGGGGCAGCATTTAGACTGCTGTATGGTTATCTTTCTTTCTCCCTGTGACTGGAGTCACTTGAGAGTGATGCTTGCCCCTGTCAGGGCTGCTAGCACACTGCCAGTCTTGTGCTACCACTCTGGATGGGCTCAGCCAAAGTTGCATTAGAGGGGGAAGGTCTGCAAAAAAAACAGATGGGTAAGGTGAGAAGTGTTAGCAAGGTTTGTGAAAATCTACTGTGGGAGCAGACTTGGAGCTGCTTTAGAAAAGTCCTTCAGAAGGGTTGGAGGGAGTTGGTCTATAAAAGAACTTTAGGGTGGGGTGTGCAGTGCCAGCAAGGTCCTATGGTCCACTGTGGGAGGGAACCTGCAGCTGCCTAAAACTCCTGCCAAAGCCAGTCAGGTTGGAAGTGGTAGATCCACAGAAGTGTATGGGGGCAGGATGCAGTGTTAGTAAGTTAGGTGGAGAGTGTAGTTGCTGTGCTCGTTCCCATAGTTCTTCATGTGTCTAGGTGGGAGGGTAGGGGAAGGAAATTGTGCCTGCCAGTTCCTTTTTTCCTGGAAAAGTCTCCCAAGGATACTTGCCCCTCCAACAGATACTGTGAGATTAATTTAAAAAAATCTCCTTGTATACTTGAGGTATTTTTCAAATGTCTTCTTTTATGCTGTATCTTCTGGGAGCTGTTTGTTCTGCTGGTTCTTTAAAGGTATGGACTCAGTTTCCTCTTGTCCTCCTCTCTCCCAGAGGTCAGCCCACTGATTTTTTATATTCTGGGTGTTAAGTCCTGCTGATCTTAATAACTCTCTGATTTTGAAAGCCAATATGTTGTGGAGATTTGTCTTCCCTGTGCCGGTTCCCTATACCTGGGCTGTCTGGTGTGAGGGTCTATTTGTTTCCCCACTCCACACCTGAGATGTCCCTCCCTTGTGTGGACAGTCCTGTGGGTTCATTTAGCTTCAGACCTCTCTCTGTCCTTCTTACCTTCTTTGGTGTGGCCTCTTCTCCACATTTAGCTGTGAATAATGTGTTCTTTCAGTCTTCAGGTTGTTTTCTGGGTGGTTTACAGTGATATAGGTGTTATCTAGTCATATGCACGGGACAGGGTGAGCTTATGGTCCTCCTACTGTGCCATCTTCCCTGGAAGTCCTCAGCCATTACTTCTTTAAATACATTTTCTGCCTCTTTACCCCTCTCTTCTCTGTCTGAGACTCCAATAATGAGTAGGTTGGTTTTTGTAATGGTGTCTCTGACTGGATAATTTCTGAATGGCTTTAAGCCCAGTGATTTTTCTGTATTGCCCAATCCGCTGTTGAATCTTTCTATAGAATTCTTCAGTTCAGTCTCTTTGTTCTTCTACTTCAAAATTTCTGTTTTTTTAATGTTTTCTATATCTTTCTGAACTTCTCATTTTGTTCTTTTATTGTTTTGCTGATATCATAAAATGTTTTATATGTGTTATCTTCCAGTTTTCTTAGCACTATTTAGAACAATTATTTTCAATTCTTTTTCTGGCAATTCCTGGGTCTTCATTTCTTTGGGGCCAGTTACTGGAGATATTTCATATTCCTTTGGTGGAGTCATGTTTCCCTGATTCTTTGTGATCTCTGCAGCTTTGCACAGGTATCTATGCATTTTAAGAGGCAGTTAACTATTTCAAACTTTAGGGACTGACTTCAGTAGGGAAAACTCCTCACCTGTGGGTTGAGGTGAAGCTCATGCTCACTATGCTTAGTGGAGGCCACTAATGTAGGAACAAGTAACAGGAGCTGGTCAGTCAGACATTGTGGCTTGTTGGCCTAGACCATTTGAGTACACAGCATCAACAACTATGTGGTGCTAGGAAAATGCTGTGGGGGACCCATAGAGAATGCAAGGGTTGTTGAGGTGACTCCAGGTCAGGCAGCTGGGGATCAGGGCAAGCAGTAGTACTGGCTGCAGTCAGTGGGTGTGTATAAGCTCAGCCACAGGGAGCAGCTGCGTGTGTTTGTGTAGTAAGAGGGACTTGTTGCAAATACATATATAGTAGTGAGAACTAGAGCAGGCAGCAAGGGCTGGAGCAAATTGTGGGTGCAATTGTAGAAGCCCTGGTTGTCAGTGCACACTACCATGGCTTCTGGGTCTTGCCATGGGGGCATAGAAGTAAAACTTAGTGACAGGAGTCAGAGTAGGGCTGTGCAGGTGCACAGCTGAAGGGACTAGCTTCAGGTGAATGTAGTAGTGAAGGCCAATGACAGAAGACAGAGCAAAATATGGATGAAATCTCTAGGGTGTCTGTGGTGGTTGTTCTGACTGTTCATTTCTTCAGTGGCAAAAGCTGCTGGCGTTATCTACAGAACATGTCATTAAGAACCCTGTCACTCTGACTGCATAACTGACACTGGTAGCCCCGGTATTGCTTCTTTTTCCTGGTCCTATCTATATGTCTCAGCTTTGCCACTCTGTGGGTGGGATGAACCCAAAGTCAATACCTTGTGAGGTGCCTGTAACAGCTGGGGAAGCTGTTCTCATTTACCCAGCCCATCCTTTCCCAATGAGAAGAGTTCTTTCACTGGGGACTTCCCTCTTGTGCAATGTGTAGTCCTGGCCTCAGGGATGGGATGGTACAGAGAAAATAAAGCTGTTCTTCCCCGCTTCCCCCCATTTGGTGATGTTATTCTCAAGGTTTTGTTGTTGTTGTTGTTGTTGTTGTTTTGTTGTTGTTCCAGTGTATTGCTGAAGCTTCTTAAGTGTACTCTGGAGCTCTCCCAGAGCTGATTTTGTTTCTTTATAGGTATCTAAGTATTGACCTTTGTAGAATAATGTAGGTTGGGGTCTCCTATTTTGCCATCTTGGGAAGATCCTTCTTGTCTATTCATTTCTAATGGAACTTCTACCTCTATTTGGGCTATGGCAGTTATTATAAGTGTCATTTTGGGGCTAAAGCTGTTAAGAAATAAGCCTACATGCCTCATGCTTACTTACTTATTAAATAGCAACCTGAAGAAACATGGATGATGGAGAGAAGATTTGGAAAGAACATGACTCCTTGAATTGCCTCACAGAACGTTGCTTACTGAAAGTCTACATTGATTTCGATGAGTGAGAAAGAAAATTCCTCTGGGGTTTATCTGTTGGAACAATCATCATTATTCTATTACAGGACCCACAAAAACTATTACAACTAGTAGCCATATAATCTCACAATTCTCATATTTTTGTGATGAATATGAAGCTTCAGGAAGTAGATAGACACACACAAAATAGAAATGATAACTTAGTTTTCACAAAGTGTAATGTTTTCCCTTTCTGTTACCTTAAATTGTTTTTTTATAAAGTTAAGGAAAATTTCTTCTCCAAAGTAGACAACAGAATATTGTAAGTACTATGAACATTCAACACATGTTTATCTACCAAGTGAGCTAAGGTGTAAGTAAATTTGTGTGAATAGTACATAAACACAAGTAGCTACATAAATACAGTAGATTTTTCTTGAGCATGGCTACAAAATGTATTATCTTACTCTCTAGAAAAACAACACAAATCACTAGTATTTTCTTTCTAAATGTTACAGTGCATACCAACTGATGAAACTGCAGTGAGGGAAGACCTCAACAGCCCTGTTCTCTGAAAAGTGATCCTTGTCTATTTAAGGAAGAATAGAACCCAATGTTGAAATAGTTTATCTCCTTCCCAGTCCTTAAATATGTATGAAGGGTAGGTGTTTGTTTTGATATACTGGATTAATAGTGTTAATATTTAAATAGTTCCTCTTTTATTCCTAAACTAACGCTTCATTAATATGTGAAATATAACATCATCTTTGGTCATATTGTTTTAGTCTATTTGGCTGCAGGCTTAGTGTGAAAGTTTTGCATCAATTTACATAGTGAAGATTATTTTTTGCTGCTGAAGGGGAGTAAAATTTCATGTTTAAGCATAACTTTTTTTGCAAGGAATAAGAGAAAATTGTTAGGATCCATAGATTTCAAATAACTGTTGGATATGAAATATTTTGGTATGTCTAAAGATTCTTCTCTTTGACTAAGCAATACATATCAGCTTCTTCTTAATTATAAGAGATCATCATTAAACTAACGAAGATTGAAAATTGATGTTTTCAAACATTTTCAGGATTAGTACTATTTAACAATTTTCTATCAGAAAGTCAAACCCAGCAGTGTAACTCATATGCCTTTTCATAACCTTTAAATTTCTTTTATTGAAGTATAATTAACATACAGTGTTATATTAGTTTCAGGTATACAATATACAGATTCAACATTTCTATACAATGCCCAGTGCTCAACATGTTAAGTGTACTCTTAATCCTCTTTACTTATCTTAACCTTTTATCATGAGTAAAACTTCTGTATTTGACTTTTTATTATGGAAAATTTCAAACATATACAAAAGTATAACGAATAGTGTAACTAACCCTCAATTATCAATTCTTGTTCAATATTGTTTGATTTGTATCCCCACCCATTTTTCTTCCCCCTACATTAATTTGAGGTAAATCCCAGATGTCATAAAATTTCCTTAAATCAATGGCCTAAGCAGCATTAGAATTATGGCAAATAACAAAGACTATCAATAAGAAGAAAGTTAAAAGAAAATATATATGAATCTTCCACAATAATTATATACATACACATACATATATAAATGCTTGCTGTTTCTCTGCCTTAGAATCACTAACTAGGAATAATTATCACTTTGTCAGTCTACTACAATTTGTTATCAACTTTTCCTCAGCAACTTACTAATATCAGTAGTTAATAAATATATTGCAAGACAAATCTTGCCATTCTGGAATTTACATTGTAGAAAAGTACATAGATGTGAATAAGAAAACAGCAATGATGATAAGCCATATATCAAACACATGCTGTGACTTTTCAAAATACTAAGGCAAGAGGATTGAAAGAGAAAAATACCAACTCCTTATTTATTATCAAGTCTTCTTACCCATCTGTGGTGGATACAGTAGAAATTACAGTTCAAGATATAAGTAGCTAATCCCCATGCCCATTTTTTAGTGGTACTGCCCATGGATATATCTAACAAACTCTTTAAAATAAAGTGCAATCTCTGGACATAATTTTTTAAAATATTTATTTATTTGAAAGAGAGAGAGAAAGAGAGAGAGGGAGGGAGAATACGAGCAGGATAGCTCAGAACAAGGGGGACAGAGGATCCAAAGCAGATGTGGGGTTCAAACTCAGGAACCATGAGATCATGACCTGAGCCAAAGTCAGATGCTTAACTGACTGAGTCTCCCAGATGCCCCATCTGGCTGGACATAATTTTTAATTGTAAGCGGTTCTTCCTTCCTTCCTTCCTTCCTTCCTTCCTTCCTTCCTTCCTTCCTTCCTTTCCTTCCTTCCTTCTTTTTTAAGAGATAGAGTGAGTACAGAGCAGGTCGAAGGGGCAAAGGGAGAAAATGAATCTTAAATAGGCTCCATGCTGAGCCACCACCTGGGATCATGACCTGAGCTGAAATGATCAGCTCAGACCTGAGCATGACCTAATCAGCGCCTTGATTAGGAGCTTTCCTTCATGTTTTTGGTGTTGGCATTTTTAAATTGATTACCTAACTATATGCTAGCTTAAGTAAGACATAAATACACATATTATAGAATGAATATATGGTACACTGAAGATGGCTTCACATTTCTGGACAATCCTCCCACTGAAAAGTGGGGTCTGTGCCAACCCCCATCTTTGAATCTATGAAGGCTATGACTAATTAATCAGAAAAAATACAGTGAAAGTAGACTGTGCCTTTTTCTGGCATGATGCCTTTATAAGATTGGTGACTTCTCCTTTCTCTTAGAACACTCATTTTTGGAACTTAGGCACCATCTTGTGAGGAAACTCAAGCTTCCCCAGTGAAGGGGACCCAGGTCCGGCTGCTAACCATAACTAAGATTCCAGATGAGCTGCCTGCACCAATTTACCTGCCACATGAACCAACAACCTTAGAAGCGGTCCTCTAATTCAACTGGAGACGTTGTATCTCAAATTGATTAAAGCAAGGATGAAGTGTCTTTAGTTGTAGATTCAGGAGCAAAATAATTGATAACTATTGTTTTAAGCCACTAGGTTTTGTTTTTTATAAAGTATTAAATAATCTTAGAAGAATAAGTCTCCACACAATTTACTTTAGGTAGTGGGATGAATGAAGAAGGGCTATTTCTGATGTTTATACTGTATTCTCAGATATTACTATCACCATTAAAGTATCAAAGCGTGTGTTTGTTGAGTGATCAGTGTCATCCTTGATGCCTTCACTAATACTGTATATGAATCTTCAAATTCTTTTAATTTTCCCCCTGTATTTCTTGTATTCCTCTTGGCTTAGTACTTTAAAGAGTTATGGTGTATGTTTGATATATTTTCAACCACATATGATCTGGTGTCAAGCTGTTGTCTGCATGGTATATAAAATCTTTGAAAATAAGAACCATGTTTTTAATCTCTCAAAGGAAAATATTTGTCACATAATCAATGTTTATTTTTGAATGAATGAATGCTTTAAATATTGCTTTGCTTAAGGTTCTTATTCCATGGATCTATATAGTTTTTTCTTCTATAGCTCACTGTAGTAACTTTATAAACCCTAATCTATCTTTTTTCCAATACTATTACTTGAAGTAGATTATAATAAAAATGATACCTTTTTTTTATAACAATGATGTATGTTGAAATAAAACTTGGTAGGGTAACTGTAAGATGCAGCCTTTTCTTTTTCATGGAAAATACTATAAATCAGTCCTATGATCCAGTGTTTTCTAAGGGAAATTGTACATGCAGGGGAGTTGAGGGGAGAAATGAACTTCCAGATTTTATCTCTCTAGTTATTTCCACTTAACTACATATAGCTAGGAGTTAGTGGCCTGAAACAAGATATAGTATATCAGATATCATCTCATCAGGAGATCACAGGCAACATCATTATTTTAACAAAGAGAATTTTATATGAGGAATACTTATCCAAGGATTAGAGAAATGAAAGACAAGGAGGAAACACTAAGGTAGTAAGTAAGAGAGGTACCTATCACCACTGGGGTGAGAAGGGGTTGGAATTATTAAGCCTTGCAAACTTGGAAAAGAAGTCTTATGGAGCTGGGTGCTAAATTTCTGAGAAAGGGGCTCAATGGGTTGTGGCTTGTTATTCTGATGGGAGATGAAGGGGCTTATTCTGAGAATAACAGAAAATCCCAACCTGAAACCTACTGCTGCTGGAGGAGCAAATTGCCACTGTCAGGGTAAAGAACTACTGTTGGGGTTATGCAGGAAGTAAGGTGTCCCTTCTCCCTCCTTCAAGTGCCCTCTGTTAGCAGAGTCCAACAAGGAGTCTGCTGGAAAAATGGAAACTTGTTTTACAGCATCCCAGTATTACATAGCAGAGTATAAGAAGGTTGTCCTTTAAGCCAAGGGAAAATAGCTTTAAAAATCAATCCATATGGGTTATTACTAAAACCATTGGTTACTCAATTATCATGGTACTTTTGGCAAGAGGGAGTCCTTAACATATCAGAAGAGTATTCTTTTACAGTTTCAACACTCATAGTTTAAAATAAAAAGATATAGGGGTTCCTGGGTGGCTCAGTTGGTTAAGCTTCTGACTTCAGCTCAGGTCATGACCTCTTGGTTCATGGGTTTGAGCCCCACTTCTGGCTCTGTGCTGACAGCTCAGTGCCTGGAGCCCGTTTCGGATTCTGTATCTTCCTCTCTCTCTGCCCATCCCCTCCCTGATCACACTGTCTTTCTCTTTCTCAAAAATAAATAAACATGAAAAAAATTTTAATAAAAGGATCCAACTTCATATCTAATTTTAATTTGGAGTACTTTATGCAGTTACACAATGAAAACAGAATCTCTAAATTTGAATCAATTTGGCCTTTTAGTTTCAGTATTTGTAAGACATGCATATATCAAGATACATTTATAATGTCCATGTAGTTCCATTGCTTATTTTAATTGCATATAAAATATTGAGATATTTCAGAAATACATGACTCCAAATACCAACTACTCTAATGAGGGAGACAAGAAAGTAAATAGTCTGCCATTATCAAGCTTGTTTTTTAATAGAGACATAAATAAATATTTGAAATTTTTAGAAAAGGCTTAGAGACAGAAAAAAAAGAAGAGCAACAACGGAGAGAATAAGGAGAGAGGAAAATAGAAAAATGAGAAATAACAGAATGAAAAGAGAATTGAAGTGAGCAGAGAGAGGAGACAGAAGGTAAAGAAAGGGAAGGGAAAGTGAGAACAAGTAGGTAAGAGAGAAAGATATTATAAAAAAATCTTGCCAAATAACGTCTAAGATTATATCTGCTTCGTTATTAAATACAGAGTCTGCAGAGTCATAGAAAATCCACTAGTTTGGAGGTTGATTTTTTTATATGTAACTGAATTTTCTAATGATCTTAATCAGAGTGTAATTTCTTGTGCATGAAGCCATTCTGGTATTTTAAAAGAGCTTTACATAAGTATTTCTATTTTCTTCAGATTCTAAAATTTCACAAAGGCCTAGATTTTGCCACTTCTAAAATACTCAACACACTGTAAATTAATGCACCATTTTCTTGTTAAAATCAGCCTTGCATAAAATGATATGTAGCTGAACAGGAGCAATAGCAAAGGTGTGAACTACTTCAGGGAAGTGCTAACTTCAGAGCCCAAATGAGAACATTTAAATGCTAAACTTTTTCAGCAACAGCAAACAGATGTTTCTGCAAAATATCATTTTTTTCATGTTTTCCAAACTGCTTTTTCTATGTACATTCACTTCTTCATTCTTCAAACTTGGACTTTCCTGCCACTTTACCAATTTTCAGTGCCCATTCATCCTTGAAATGTTTCATTTTTACTTCTCAATCTCTCCTCCTCTGCAGTAATTGCAATGGAAGATGGGTATATGGTTTTGCTCTAAAAAATGAATTCAGTATTAGTGACTATCAGGCTGATGGCACTGCAAACTGAAGGCCATTGTTTTAATCACAGTAACACAGGCACCAAGCAACGTATCTCACAGTTGCCTGAACAACTATTCTCAATTGTATTCTGAAAGAAGGGACACTGATTAACCCTTTGGCTTAAAACGTAATTTGTGTTAATTTTTAAGATGACTGTGCATGATATAGGTTTCTGCTTGAGAAGACATATTGTATTGATGATGGCAATCAAATAGCCATTAAATGCTATTGAATTTGGATGGCTCACTAAGGCGTACACCTGTCTACTAATTTCAAGTTCCAATTAAATTTGTGATTGCATAGAAATGAACTCTCAAAAAGAGGATAAACACACATTTCAAAGGCAACTTCATCATTAGCATATTTTGTATTCCACAGGTCATATACATTTCTAATAATGTTTGTTTTAAAATATGAAATAAATAAAACTGGTCTCTCCATGCATAAGTATACTATGCAAGGACTACAGGCTAACTTCAGAATAAATTTCCTACTGTTTAAAACAACATCTTATCCCCACAAACATCATCTGATAGTGGTTTTGTGGAGTTATAATAAAACAAATGGGCATAAGACTCAGGAAGACTAGATTTAAGTAAGAGACAGCTTCACAGTGAACTAATGGCATGACCCTGTGCAAATTTCTAAATTTCTCTGGGCATTACTTTTGTCAGCTATAAAAAGACAAGGTAGAGTAGATAATCACACAGTTCTCATAGTCTTTTAACGCTCTCTGACTGAAATGGCCAATGGGTTTTTGAATCTAAAACAAACTGTGGAAAAGTAGAGAAATTGGGAGTCTGCCTCAGTGAAATCTTGAGAAGAGTATGACCCTTTGTGGGTAGTTAGAATCAGAAGATTTTCAATGCTGTGATTTGATGTAGGTTTAAACTTTTTCTAAAATTTAACCTCTTCATATAACTTCACCATTAGAGCTTAATTATCTTGTACCTTAATGGGTTTGCTTACCAAGATTCCCCTTAAAGGGCAAATAACCTTTAGGACACACCATACTTTATATTTGTCATTAGTAATATAATTACTCAGATTGGTTAATAGCCTAAACCCACAGAATAGGATATAAACAAAGTACATGGGGCTGGAGACTTATCTTTGAGGAAGCGAAGGGGATCAGAGAAAGAAAGAACAATTCCTAGCTGCTAACTCAAGTGTTCAGTGAACTAACTAGATTGCATTTCATGGATTAATGTGATGATGAGATTATTTGAATTCCAATTATGACTGAATTAGGAAGATTTAGTTTGAAGAGAAAAAACAAAAAGGTGGAGAGTTAAGCATGACAACATCTTCAAATATTAGAATGATTATCAGGATGTCAAAGGATTAAAATCAGCACAAATAAGTAGAAATTACAAAAATAAATTAGAAATAGATATCAGCATAGACTTCTTAATATCTATAGTTGTGATAAGACAGAATCATGTGTTTCTAGAGGTAATAAGTTCTTCACCCTTGAAATTTTTCAGTAGAGTTTGGACAGACATTGTCGGAAAAATATGTAGACAGGTTTCTGGCCTAAAATTAGCACTTAGACTAGCATTTATAAAAGATATTCTACAAACGTTAATTCCAAAGGATACTAGTTATTATCTCTAAGGAGGAAACAGATTCTATTGTCAAATAACAGTGGTAAATGGCATGGAGTAAAGTTAATCATGCAACTTTCACATACATCGTGTCCTAATCTTTAAAGTAATAGCACACACTACTCAAATCGCCAGTGAGAAATAGTGCTTTTTAAAGGTAGGTAACTATGGAAACCTTTTTTGTGTGTGTGTTTAATTTATTTAGTTATTGTGTGCGAGACAGAGAAAGAGCTTCTCTGCCTGCACACATGTGCACAGGGCAGGGGGGGCGGAATCCCAAGCAGGTTCCACACTCATCATGGAGCCCAACGCAGGGCTGGATCTCATGACTGCAAGATAATGACCTGAGCAGGAATCAAGAGTCAGATGCATAACTGACTGAGCCACCCAGGCACCTCTAGAATCCTTTTTTTGTGAATGATCATATGATAAAATGTTTTATACAATATATGTTGAAAAGTGTAATCTGTTTCACAAATTACACAAGATCATGTGTTTTCTCAGAATTTAATCTGGTTCAAACTATTAATATCCCCTATTGAAATATAGTGTGGCAATTATGATTTAATTATAAAAATTTTTAGTGCTACAACTTTTTTCCCCTTAAATCATATCTCATAGATAAATGTCCAGCTTGCTTATACAAAATATTGGGTGACATCATATCTTTATAAAGTACAATCTCTGTTAGGAAGGCTATGGCAATATTATAAATATACATAATGCTCTTTAAAGAATCAACATGAATTATAACAGCTAATTCTTTCAATAAACACATAGGGGCATACTATTATTATGATTTTACAAGTGAGAAAACCATGTATCAGGTAACTGAAATAACTTGTCCAAGACCAAAATTTTAAAAATGGGTAAGACTCAATGTTTTGCCTTAAGAATCTGTCCTAAAATTCCTACTAGTTTCCTATGAAATCAGATATGAGTGATGTTTCTTCAGATAGCTATCAAGCAAAGATCTTTATGATTCAGCTACTTTCTCACATGAAAACACTAGGGTGAATAAATTATCCCTGGAATTTCTTTCTTGCTTTGTGATGGTAGAGATAAACTGAAAAATAATTTCCATACAATGAGAAATTTGCACACTGTTATTAGATAAAGAGGCCTTACCATCACTTGTTACAGACTTCTGTGAAAAACAGGATTGATTTTTATCAATTTGAAATTGCTCAGTGGAAATAGACATTGCTTAACAGAGAAGAATGAACTAAATTGCCTCTAAGCTTCCTTCATCTATATAAGTGTAGGAGCCAAATTTTAACTACTTTTCCTGCAAAAGATACATATGATGAACATTAAAAAGACACATGGTCTTTTCAGAAATTTAGCAATTTTTGTAAGCCAATAGCACTGCCAATTTGCTAAGAAATGTAAAGAATTTTAAGAAAATTAGGTCTTACTTTAAGGCTATGAGGAAAAGTCTAGCATTATGATACGTATGCCAAGATGGTTTTAGATTCTTTGGATTGAGTATTTCAATTTTTTGAAATTGCCCAGTTTGTTAGGAGATAACCTAAATTAGCAGTTCCTATAAAAAGAATGATTGCATTTTCCCATTCATTGACATTGTTCAACACTAAGTCTGCATTCATTATGGATCTGTAGTTTTAGTTATTTTTTTTCAGTTGTGGAAAAATGGTAGAAACTATAAACTATCAGAAGAAAAATTGTATCCTCAATAGAATAAAGCACTAATAAATCAGAGATAAGTAGTTTAGACTTAGTCTTGTTCACTTTTCAGATGCCGTTTTGCTGGTAGCTATATAATTTAAACCTTATTCTGAATCTATATTTAATAGAGGTTTCAGGACTTATTAGATCAACTCAAACTGTCTTTTCCAGAAAAAGTACACTGTCCATGGTTCTTAATGCTTACATGATCAGAATCCATAAATAAGAAGACCACTTAATTCATCTATAAATGCGATTTAATTTTCTTTAGTTTTCCTTCATTTTATTGGGGAAACGTTTATATTGACTAATAAATATGACCTCTGGGCTCTGGAAAGCTCAGTGCTTTTGGTTTGTCTAAGACCTCCTGGAAAAACACTCATGACTAAAGCATTAAAACTCATTTTGTTGCTTTCTTCTACTACCTTAATTCGTGGAGATGTTCTGAGGGCATACCACATGCATTCTGAACTTTCCTGAATGAAAGTTGCCTACTTAATCAGATTTCTAAAATACTGTTTTCATCTGCTATCCTTTCCTTGATTCTTGTTTTCTCATCTCAGAAATAGAACAAGAATATTAGAAGAGTAGAAATAAATTGGAGGAATAAGTCCTATCACTTCTTCCGAATCCATGTATATGGAAAATATGTAATCTTTCCATAATTCTTTAAATTTATAAAAAAATTAACTAGGCAATTATGTTACTAGCATAACTCAGAGACTAGTGTAATTCAAATAACTTCTCCCATCCTGCTTCTCTACACTCAGTAAAAACTGAATACTTTCTTTTCCAAAATCTGCAGTTTGATCAGAGAAATTGGTTCATCAAAAGATGAATTTTTGGGGGCGCTGAGGTGACCCAAGTGGTTACACGTCCAACTCTTGATTTCAGCTCAGGTCATGAACTCACAGTTCATGAGTTCAAGCCCCATGTCAAGCTCTGTGCTGATAGTGTAGAGCCTGCTTGAGGTTGTCTCTCTCCCTCTCTCTCTGCTCCTCCCCTACTCACACTCTCTCTCTCCCTCTCAAAATAAACATTAAAAAAGATGATTTTTTTATGCTTTACACATATCTTAAATTAAGACTTTAGTATTTTTTTTCCTTACAATAGAAGGAATAATACAATAGAATTATCTATTGATAATGCACATTTTATAAATATATGGTTTAAGAATTGTGGGTAATGATCCCTCCCTGCCTTCCTTCTTTCCTTCCTTCCCTAAATGATTATTATTTTATTGCTGGGCCAAATGCTAAGACATGGGATACAGTAGACAGTGTAATTATTGTGACCCTTCTTTTCACATTGCTTAGAGTCTAAGGGGGGGACAGGAAACTATCAAAATTGTATACAAATAGACTTTTGGTATGTTTTATATTGTATATTGTGGCAAGTGCAGTGAAGTCAATGGCCAAAGATTTTGAAATAGGTTAATAATGATAGAGTACAGCAACGGTGTTAGAATAGCAAAGAATGCTTCTCTGAGAAAGTAGCACTTTAAACTGATACTTGAGCTATGAGGAGGAGACACCCATGGAAAAGAACAAGTGTGCTTCTGAGAGAGAATGATTCACTCAAGAGACTAGCATAAACAGAGTCTGACTCCACTAAGTGAGAGATGGGGAATGAGGATGGATGGTATTAAGTAGAAGAGCAACTTGGCTTGAAGATGGAGAAATAAGCTCAGGCTACATCAGAGAGGTCATGCAATCTACGTTAAGGAGCTTAAATTCCTGTATGAGTGCCATGGAGAAACACAGAAAATACTAAGCAAAGGTGTTATAAGATATATTTTACACTTATAAAAATATCTCTGTTTTATGTATGGAAATATAGCCAGATTGAAAGTGGGAGACAAATTAATCGTCTATTAAAATTAGCCAGATACGTGTTGGTGGTAAGAACTGCTGTGATTAAGAGAGGTAGGACACTGGAAAGAATGTAAGTTTGATTTTGGAGACAATTTGGCAGAACTGGTGATGATAGACAGGTTCGCTGGGAGAAGAGTGGAATTCAATGTGATTCCTCAAGCTGCAGCTTGAATGACTCAGTAAATAGTAGAACCATTCACTGAAATGTGGATGCCTGAAATTGGTTTGTAGGAGGGGGAGGGGAGCAGTTGAGAGGGGAAAATTAGGAGTTTACTATTGGGCATGTTAAATTTGAAAGTAATTTTCATTCATTTGTTTTGTTTACACATTAAGAGAGAGACCTTCATTGACAGAAACTTGCATAGAATATAATCTTAGTAAGGCAATAGGGTCACTCGATTAGCTTCCTAGGGTTGCTATAATGAAATAGCACAGAGTGACTTAAACAACAGAAATTTACTCTTTCACAATTCTGAAGATTTGAAGAAATAAATCAAGGTGTCTAGAAGGCCATGCTCCCTCTGAAGTCTCTAAGTATTTCTGTTTTTGTTTTCCAGTATCCGGTAGCACCAGGTGTTCCCTATTTTTGGCAATATGATTACTATCTAGGCCCACATGGCCATCTTTCCAGTGTGTCTCTGTGCCTTCATATGACATTTTGCTTTTTATGTCTATCTCTCTCTTCTTGTAAGGATACCAGGTATATTGGATGAAATTCCCAGACTACTTCAGTCTGACCTCATCTTAACTAATTACATCTATACTGTCACTATTTCCAAATCTGGTTGCATTCTGAGGTATTGGGGGCCAGGACTCCAACATATATTTTTGTGGAGCACAATTTAACCCATAACTCACCTATCAAGAGAATGCAGAGAAAGAGAAAAAACAATGAACATTTGAAAATTTTAGCATTTAGATTTCTTGTGGTGAAGTCATTGATGAAATTCTCCAGGGTTAGCTGGAGGAAGTCTGGCATGTTATTTTACTACATTAAGTTAAGAGTATTGAAGGCAGGAATGGTAAACAGAGTTCAACTCTATCGCAAGTGGTAAAGTGAAGGCAGAAGATGGCTAAGGTCATCAATGAGCAAAGAAATTACTGAGCTTTATAATGACAATCCCGGCCATTAATAAAATATTAAGTTGTATCAAGTCAACATTATTAACAGAGCAAGAGAATGTGAAGTGTGCTTTAGATGGATTTACATAGAAGTTATTATTCGTAATATTATTATGTAATTTAGATGTTGATGTTCTCTGGAATCTCAATGATGAATGACCACTAATTTCTAAGATTAAAAGGATCCCGTATGGCTAATTAACCATATGTTGTCTATGTATATGATGGAATAGAGGACCTCTCTTTCCTTTTAGCTCTCTATGGAAGGAAATAAATTTGAACTCTGGCTTTCCACTGAATAATAAGAAATTCTATCCCCACAAGTGAGATAAATGTAGAAAACAACACAAAAATTTGAAAAGAGAATATAAAACATATATACACAGTATAGAATTAAGGACTTAAAAATACTAGAAAGCTAAAAGTTATAGATTAAAGATAGACATATTTGATTATGTAAAAAAACTAAAAATGACGAGATGTCATAAACCAACACATAAACACTAATCGACTGATTATTTCTAATGCTAAAATGTATAATACAGAACTCTCTTATACATTAATTTTACAAACACCAAAAATGAAAGGCATAGAGTAAGAGTCAGTTAAGATAAAGAAAAAAAGAAATGTGTATATGATAAAAATAATAACTGTGTTATTTAAATAAAAGTATGTGTGTCTCTGTATGCATAGCACATATATCTGCATAAAGAGGTGGATACAATTATAGTCCCTGAATAATACTTAAAGAGATGAGAATGTAGGTAATTTTTACTTTCTTTCACCTACTAATATTTGTAAATTTAGTATGGTGCAGAGAAAAGTAACAAGTATCTTATTGTGAATAAATGAGCTGATTCAGGTTTTCTAGATAGTTTTGGCATCTACAATTCACTCTATCTTGCACATTTTAAAAAATCTCCTGAATACACATTTATGATTGTCTTATCCGAGTAAGGAATTATGCCCTTATGGGCCTGGTATTTAATGGATAAAATAGATCTCAAAACAAGTGCACTATTTTTACTTTTTTATTTTTTACCTTATAAGCACCATAATGTGAATGAAGGAATATTGTATATAAAGACTTATTTTGTTGAACTCTTCTTTTTGTCAGTTCTCAAATATCTTGGCCCTGTGTAACTTATCTTTCCTTGTCTTAAAGTTTAACGAAGTAGGGCAATGTACAGGACATCTAAAGACTGACTAAATAGATTAAATTAAACTTTCATAAAGAAGTGAATAAAAAATGGAAATCACAAGAATATATGTACTTAAATAAAAATGTGTATTTTCATTATATTAAACAAGTACTTCATGTTTCTCATGATAATGCATAAAGGTGACTCAATTCAGTAACAGTAAGATGTATTTCATTATGAAACAGGTTAATGCAATCTTCTATTTAACCCAAACTTTAAAGCATTTTAATTTATGTGCCACTGTTTAGAAGAGGAAAAGGTCAAATTAGTCCCATAACCAAATTGGGGAAACTCCCTAGTCTTCCAAAACTCTCCAATGAAGAAACAACATCCTTTCTCTGTATTATATGAAATGAAGTAAGCAGAAAAGTAACGAAAACCTAGGGAAATATGGGCTCACATTTACCCAGTGTACTTCCGAAATACTCCACAAGAAAATCTCAACAATCGAGGAAGCAGAAAATATTCTGCCATTATTTTCTTGTACTCTCTCCATAAGGCTGGTTTGAAGGAGGAATTTCTCAGTTAATAGTTTCTATAGAAGCAGTTTAACCAGTTTCCAAGGGAGCATAGTTGCTTAGGAAACTCAAATATATTAGAGCACAGAGACTGAGACTAGACACCAGCTGGTACACACAGTTTCATGCTGCCATGTTTAGACACTTCTCTCTCTGTCTGTTTGGTTATGCTTTCATAGGGCAGATATGCAGAACTGGAAAACCAGTGCAATTCTTGGGACAGAGTGGGGAACATGTAATGGCTGGTGGGCTTACCATAAATATCACCTTTGGTAAGGAAGTCGTGTTTGAGGGCAGATTGGGTGACATTTTCCTCCCCTGCACACAGCTCCCATTGGCCAGTGGGAAAATCTCTGTGGATTTACTATAATCATATTCTCTGGAAACCCTGGTGCATTAAGAAATAGTAATTGAATTTCATAAGAGCCATTTTCCAAAATCTGCTCAATTAAGAAAAAAATCAAAGGCCTAGGTAGACAAGACACATTCTAAACCTTAGGGCTAGTTTCCCAAAAATAGCAATGATGTTTTCCCTTTGAAATGTATAATGATATATAAAAATAGAGTGCCTATTATAGAACCACTTCAGGAGTTTTGAATCAATGAGTAATTCTGGTTTCAATTAGCTATTTTTATTTTTTGTATAAAATATAGGTTGTATAGGCATTAAGTTGTACACACTTATCTATCCATCTGTCTACTTAAATGGGTTTTGTAAAGCCTTTTGAAAGCTGACCACTCATTTTTAGCCTGTATCCTTTAAAAATGTGAAATGATGATGGCCAGGCAGTAACACGTGCTGCAAATGTGACTTGTGGTCTCAGCACACCAGGCTGCCACATTTCACAGCTGTTCAGTAGACACGAGGAGCTAAGCAACAGAACCCATGCAAGTGGGCTGGGAACCCCTAGATGACACAGCATTACAAAAAGAGAAAAAAATAAACTTTGCAATTAACCAAAGCAATCCCTGAGGTTTGAGGCTCAGCATTATCCCTGCCTTCTGCATTCTGTCTGTGAAGCTTTTAGAGACAGGCAATCACATTTCACAAACACATTTGGTTGTAACAGATTACTGAAAAGCTATTCATATTTTAGCAGTCAACGATTCCAGATATTCACAGAGAGAGAGAGAGAGAGAGAGAGAGATAGAGAGACAGAGAGAGACAGAGAGAGACAGAGAGAGAGAGAGAGAAAGCGAGGCCTAAAACCTAATTCACGTTACCCTAGAGTTAAAGTGAACCTTAAATTGTTTTACAAAATGTTTAACTTGTCAATTAACTTTGTTTAGTTTGATGGTTAAGAAAACCCTGAGACTCTGTTGAGACACTACCTGCTTTAGGGTCAAGATCATACTTTAGACTTTCATCTTCTTTTTGTGTCAAGTGTTCCCTGAATATAAAAAAGATAAATGCCAAATGTTTTACCCACAAGTAACACTCAATGGTACCATCTTCACAGAAAATCCTCGAATTTGGACATGCCTCCATGATCATTGGCTCTTTAAACTAGAATGAACTCAGCTTTACTAGGTTGTCCTGCTCAACCTTGGGCTGCCAGGAACATACGGCTGTCAGTGACCCGTTAAAGTGGTATGCTGGTCTTTCTGGAGCAAAGATAAATAGCATAATCTGTGTCCTCTCTCCAGTAAAGTAGCAGCTCAAGTAAAGATTCTGAGATGCCTCCTCTTCTTCTTTTCTTTTTTCAGTTTCACCCAATGATTGTTCAGCATTAAATTTCTGCTTAATTGTGCTAGGTATTATGTCTACACAGATACAAATACGAATCAAAATCTTTGTGGAACTTACATTCCATTTCACATTTCTCCCTCACTAGTTTTAGTACCTCACTGTCTGTGGGCTGTCAACTACCTCCAGGCAATCTGTTTACACTGAGATGATTTTGTACCTGGACATTCTTAGATTCTATGGCTGCCCGATAATATTGTTGGGGCCTCTCTTTAAGCAGAAGCAAATAGCTTCTTCGGGGCAGATTTTTGTTTTTCTAATTTTCTGTCTGTCTTCCTGTTAAAAGGTAAAAAGATCACAGTGGAGGGTTAATGTGAATGGGGAGAAAGAGCAACAGAAGGAAATATCCAAAAGCATATTAAATCGTTTTACATATAATAAATATTTATGTGTCTAAACTAACAAAATGACTCTAGGTCTGTGAACATTTCCAACAAGTTAATGTAGTCATTTAATTTATCCTCAAGTTTCCCATTTTCTTTGCAGGATTTTGGATTTTCTTTTAAAATACAACTTTACTTGCTTCATTAAAAATGTATTTTCCACAGAGCAGTCAAAGAGAGCCATTTAAAACTTTTTTCAAATCCTATTATGCCCCTGTTCAAAGCACTCCAGTGTCTTTCCCTCACACTATTAAAAATACTCCAAGGTCATACCTACAAGCCCCTACATGGTCTGCCCCTGAGTACTTCCCTCTGCTTTGTACCTTACAGCTGCCTCTATACTCTCCTGCTACGTGCCCCGCATGCTCCTGCCTCAGATCCTTTTCTTCGTTATTCCTTCTGTCTCAAAAACTTGTCCCCAGATAGTTGATGGCCCATTCCCTCATTCCTCAGGACATTGTTGCAATGTTTCCTTCTCAAGATACCTTTTTCTAGCCCGTATCTAAATTTCAATACTTCTCCATCTTTATTCCTTTACCCTTCTAATTATTTTATTCTTGGTATGCATTTATACATGATATATTCTAGGCTTATTATTTCATTTACCACAAAGAGTGTAAGTTCCAAGAGGGTAGAAAACTCTATCTTGTTCATTGTTGTGTTCTTAGTATCGAAAAGACTGCATGGAAAATAACAGAGATCAAAATATTAGTGATTTGAATGAAATAATAGATGGATGGATGGATGGATGGATGGAGGAATGGATGGATGGAGATCTCTATGAGTAACAAGCAGGGTAATGTTCATGTTCTCTTAAGTCACTTCAGAAAGCTTTTCTGAGTGACACTTTGCAAGATTCTTCTGGCTGTGTCTTTTCATGAAATAAGGTAGAGATCAGGCTTTGACATACTTTTTTAAATAATGGGTATACATATATCAGGTATAATAGTGTATACCTGATATATAATACACTGTATTATAGTGGATAGTTTATTAATCCTTCTTTATGAGGAGTTCAAAATGAAACACATACTATACTATTCTGTCTTATTTATTGCTATTGATGTTGTAATGAGAAAAAAATTGCAGAAAATAACTAAAGCATGTTAGTCTATGTGTTCACGGTCTATGCTATGGGACACAATAAAGTTTATTGTATCTTAAAATCAAGTGTTATAAATGAATATTTTTTGCTGTAATAATTTATACAACACCAAAATGAGGTGCAAAAAAAGTCTCCTGTATTAGCTAAGATGTCCTCAAAAAAAGAGTTGAGACAATACTTCTGTGCAGGTAGTCTGAGAGCTGATGCCAGAAAGTAGGAGGGAGGAATTAGAGAAAGTGAAACAGAGAGTGAGGAAAACCAATATAAAGGTGCATTATTGATTTTTTGCTATAGGCAACAGATGCCTCTGGGAAGCATATGGAATGCCTTCCAAGACTGTTCTAATCAAAGTATTTGTCCATCAGCTCTCATGGGAATGATCAAAGATTGCTGCTTCAGAGTTTTTATACCTGTATTTTTGAGGAGCCCATGCTGTGAGTGCTCTCTACTTTAACCTTGGCAGAAATCATGGGAGAAGCCTAGAAGATGTGAGTCTGGGGCACTGGTGATAAAAGGATGAAAAATCCACCTGCACTCCATCTACATGTGCAATGCATCAAGTCCATTCTGTTACTGAGTCTTCAGGGTTTCCACAGAGGATTTAATATGCAAAGGATAGTATAATAAGCTATAGTTCTCTTTACTGAAGTGGCCCTAAGGCTGTTGGTGATATTTATCATCTCCTTTCTCCATCACCAACTTTGGCTATGTCTCCCCTTCAAGCAGCATTTCATCTGGTTTTGGTTGCCTGACTGATGGGGTGGCACAGACCTTTATCTCTGAGAAGTATAAGCTTTGAGACTCTTGATCATAACTATAATTGCTGCAATTGTCCTTTTATCATAGTGCTGGGCATGGAAACACCAAGAGAGGACCAAGTGGATCTTCTGATTTCCATACTACTTCCAGTGTGTGTACCTAGCACTTCCAGGCTCCCTAGTATAAATATCCCCAACCTTCTACCCCCAGGAATCAAAACATTTAATCCAGCAGAGGCTAAGGTTTTGGGCAAGGCAGCATTAATTTCTTCTTGGTGACTGACAGTGATGTTGAGAGAAGCCAGCTCTCCCCAATCCTTTCTCTGTGCATTATTGAATACAAATTGTTGAATACAAGCTCCATATTTCAAGAAATCAGTTCAAATCATAAACTGTAACCTGGCAGACAGTGTCTCAACACTGAGAAGTGTTTTGTCAGAAATGTTGCCTTAGTCGAGCCTTTATTAAGACATCATATTATTCCATAATGCCAGGTCATTCTGGATAAAGTAGGATCTCATGTGTTCATTGAAACATTACCTTCTCTGTAAAATGGGTCTTTTAGACTATGGTGATGTCCATGCTATAAGTCTTGAATGTTGGTGCTTGTAAACACTTTGGGCAAGAAAGGCAAACCTGTACTGAAGACTCAGTCCTGTTTAGGATGAAATACTACTCTCCAGGATGAAAGTGCCTGATATAATTACTTTGCTGTAAATTGATTAGACATGTTTCCTGGAAGGATGATACGATTTCATAGGCTCAACATTGGTTTCTGCTATGAAAATTTCAGACTTCCAAGCATCGGTAGAAGGTATATCTGACTTTTTGAGAAGTTCAAATCACCGGGCCCACCCATCCTTGCTACACAGGCACTGTATCCATGACTTTGGATACATTGGGTGACCAACCAGTAGGGTGGTCAAAGACAAAGTTGGCTACTGTCCACTGGTTGGCTCATCCTATCTACCTGGGTTTTGAATATGTTCTTTTTATTTTTAATGTTTATTTATTTTTGAGAGAGAGAGAGACAGAGACAGAGACAGAGAGAGAGAGACAGAGACAGAGCATCAGTGGGGGAGAGGCAGAGAGAGGGAGACTTAGAATCTGAAGCAGGTACCAGGCTCCAAGCTGTCAGCACAGAGCTGACACAGGGCTCGAACTCAAGAACTGTGAGATCATGATCTGAGCAGAAGTCAGACACTCAACAGATTGAGCCACCCAGGTGCCCCTGAATGTATACTTTGTGGTGTATCCACTTTAGTGGCCATTAATTTGCTATACAAAAATCTTGACTCCTGTAAATCTAAATGTACACTAATTTCTTCAACCTCTTTGACATTGAGTTTCTAATCTCACTCTTTTCAGGCTCATCATCAACTGCCAAATGATCATCACTTCCCAGAAAATGGGTGTCCTGACCTCACATCGGGTGTTTTTTCATGCCAAGTGACTGGCCAAACACACCCCTTCCAGTCCTTCCCACAGTGAAGATTCTTGTTGTCACTGTCCTTTACTGCCGCTCCTTGTTGTATGTTGAATTGTGTTCCCCTAAATTTTGTGTTAAAGCCCTTACCCCTGGTACCTGTGAATGTGGCCTTATTTGGAAATACTTTTTGTATGGATGTAACCAAGTTAATATGAGGTCATAATGGATTAGGTTGGCCTCTCATACAGTGACTGGTGTCTTTATAAGAGAAAGGAGAGGGAAATTTGGATACAGAGACAAGCACAAGGAGAACATCATATGAGGATCAGGGTGGAGATTGGAGTGATTCAGATGTAAGACATAGAACATGAACAATTTCTGTCTATCACTGGGATCTAGGAATAGGCAAGGAAGGATGCTTCTCCAGAGCCTTCAGAGGGAACATGGACTTGCTGACACCTTGGGTTTAGATATTTAGCTTCCAGAACTATATAAGAATAAATTTGTGTTGTTTTATGCCACCCAGCTTGTGGTACATTGTTATGAAAGCCCAAGGAAACTAATAAAATCATCATTGCTCTGTCCTGTAGCAGCTTTACATTTTCACCTTGCCTACAACTTTTCAAGCCACCTATGAACTGTGCTTGTGCCAGCCAGGAGATCAGAGCTGGGAACTGAGGGATAGATATTAATGAAGCAGAATCTAGGCTACCTGCTTGTGTAACTTATAAGGACCCTCCAGATCTGTTCAGGCACATTCCAAAAATTACCATTCCCACTTCTCAATGGATGGCTTCTGCAAACACCTGACTCCGTGATTTGGTAACCTGATAATAGCAAGATGCATGTTGGGCAGCTCTGATCACATAATCACTTGCTGTTCCATGGTCAGGCATTCCTCTGTATTACAGGAGTTATTTTTCACACAAAGGATAGTTCTTTGCTGCTGAAGACGTGGCTCTGCTCAGAACACTAGCATCTGTGCTGAGACACTCCAATTAGAGCTTTCCAGAGACCTCACACAGCTTCTCCATCTCATACGGATGCCTTTAGTATCGTTGTATTCACTGAGTCACACAACCAAATTGCGGCGCATCTTGAACGACAGCTTGGACCTGTTTGCAAAGCCTACTCTTTGTCCCCCGAACTAAATTTTACTAAAGAGGATAGGTTTTAACGTTTTGAAGTCAGAAATTCATTATTTTTTCCTGAGCTACCTGCCTCCATGAAATAAGAAGACCTATGAAAAAGTTAATTCCTTGGACTGACTGGGTTTTCAAGGTTGTTTCTTTCTCTTAACTCTCTAAATCCTGCAAATGTCCTGTTATGTGGGTTTAACCAGTCCAGGGTCTTCAGTACAGATTTCTCTGTCTCTCTTTCCATTAGTTGTCTGATAACAGGTGTCCCAAAATACTGCTGAAAAATGGAGGACATTAAACTGATTAGGAGTCTCATTTAACCTTCACTTCCAGCTCAGGATCCCAAAGCAGAATTTTCTTTAGTTCACTGGTATGTAGGGTACATAAATGCTACTTATAAAATGGTAGCTTGATTCACTCTCTTCAAATTCACCTTTTGAATCAGTCTCCATCTAGGGCAAGATTTGAATGTTCTTGCACTTCTGGACATAAAAACCATCAAATTCCATTAAAAAATAAACCTTTATCTGTAACAATGTTCCACCTTCTCCTTCTAGAGAAGTAATGTCTAACGCACCCTAAACGGATGTATATGTTTTTCTCCAACAGTTAGATCTATACCAGGGTCATATCCCTCAATAGTCTCTGAATTTGACTTTAATGTCACAGGGAATGAGTTTGAACACTTTAGTTCCAAGCAAATTTGAGAATAGGGATCCTTACCTATTTTTAAGTAAACGCACATGAAATAAACGTTCCATTTACTTCTTAGGCCTTATGCTCCTAGATGACTCTCCCCAGTGGAATCCAGTCTTCATGCTACCCACACCTGGCTGTTCAGTGTGGAATTATACCAATATTTGCATACATGGTCTTATTTTTCCTATTACTTCAGAGATTTACAAGGAACATGCGCAAGGAATGAACACATTTAGTATACTGGAAATTCAAAGCTAATTAAAAAAATCTTTCCTGGGGCGCCTGGGTGGCTCAGTTGGTTAAGCGTCTGACTTCAGCTCAGGTCATGAGCTCACAGCTCATGGGTTTGAGTCCTGCATCAGGCTCTGTGCTGACAGCTCAGAGCCTGGAGCCTGCCTCAGATTCTCTGTCTCCCTCTCTCTGTTGCTCCCTGCTTGCGCTCTGTCTCTGTCTCTCTCAAAAATAAGTTTAAAAAAAGTTAAAAAAGAAAATATTTACTAATTTGACGGATTAATAAAAGATATTTTTAAAAAATCTTTCCTCAACTTTTACATCTGACAAATGATATTAAAAAAATAGAAAATTTGGCCTAAGTGTATTCCTGTATACCACAGAAGAAACACAAAACAAATGTGTCTGTTTGTTTCTAAGAATCCCTTGTTTGCTTCTAGAGTATGTGGGAAGTAGTTCTGCAAGGTGTGATGTTTTTGAAGTTTAAAAATAATGTTGAAATAATTTCATGATATAAGCTTTCTGGTTTAAAAAAGTTTGCATTTTATAAATTAGCAACAAAATGAAATGAAATATATATTTTCTTTCTGAATAGTTTCCTGAATAATTTCCTATGTGTCTGTTCAAACATATTTTACTTTTTTGGTTTTAGGGTCATTTTCTTGATGCTCATTTTCATCTTTTTTTTTCCTGTCTTTATTGTAGTGAACAGGGTGGAGCATGTTTTCTTTCCCCATTCTCCTCTCTCTCTGTCTCCATCTCCTTCTCTCCTTCTCTTTCTCCCTCCCTCTCCTTTTGCCTTTCTCTCTCCTCTCTCTCTCTCTCTCTTTTTCCTTCTCTCCTTCCATTTCTTTAGTTCTCTTCAAACACTCATTTATTGAGTATTCTACTTCTTCTGTCCAAAGGTCACTCAGACCAAAATCCTTCCCAACTAAATGGAACACCTTTTCCTTACTGTACTGTGTGTGTGTGTGTGTGTGTGTGTAATTTTTACCAGAATTCTCTTTTTTCACTAATTAAGACATAGAACATTAGTTCATCTTTATCCTGAAGACACATGCTTACTATTTGTGTCGTGGTGATTATGAATTTTTAAAAGTAATACAAACATGTTTATTTTCACAGGTATAGTATTTTCAGTGCTAGAGAGACAACTTGTTCACATATAAGAACTCCATTAGGATCTTCAGAGTACTTCACCTGGTATATTCCAAGGTATGCTGAAACCATTTGTTCTTCCATATACGAGTACATTGCAATAATACATAACTATAAATGTACATTTTCTAACTTAAATGTGGTAGGCAAGACTCTAAGATGGTCCCCTCACATTCCCGATTGGGGTATACACATCCTGTATAATGCCATTCCCTTGAGTGTGTATTCGATCTGTCGTTATGATGGAATGTCATTCCCATGATAATATTAGTAGTTAGTTGCCTTTAAGTTAACTAGAAGGACAGTTATCTTAGATGAGCTTGACATAGCCAGATAGGCTTTTTTTTAAGTTTATTTATTTATTTTGAGAGAGAGAGAGAGAGAGAGAGAGAAAGTCAGAGAGAGAGAGAATCCCAAGCAAACTCTGCACAGTCAGTGTAGATCCTAGTGCAGGGCTTGAACTCATGAGCCATGAGATCATGACCTGAGCCAAAACCAAGAGTCAGGTACTAACCTACTGAGCTAGGCACATAGCTTTTTAAAAAGTTTAAACATTAGAGACTCTTCTGCTGGTCTTGAATACAGACTCCATGAGTTCTACTGCTGCAAGGAACGAAATTCTTTCAACAAACAGAGAGCTTGGAAGAGAATCCTGAGCCTCTCTTGGAAGAGAACCCCTGATCCTGGGTAACAATTGATGCAGACTCATGGGAGCCAGAGTAGAGGCCTTCTGCTAAGGCTTCCCAGGGCTCCTGATCCACAGAACAGTCAGACAATAAAAGGGTGTTGTTTTAAGTCACTGAGTCTGCGGCAATTTGTTATATGGCAGTAGAAAATAAGCACACTGATCCAGGGTTAGAAAGAAACAGCTCACAATTGCTAATGACTTGTTCATAATTTTAACTTGTTCAACATTCTACCTAAATTGATTTCTATTAAAAAAACAATTTTTTAAATATTAACATTAAAAAGAACAATTATTAAAATATTAATGGTACAGTTGTAACATATGGAATGTCTTAATTTTTTACATTTGGTAGGTCATGTAATTATTATAAAGACTCTATGAAGTGACCATTAAAGTTCTGAATTCATAAGCAGTAAAGAGAGTCTTAGGGAATTTAGCTATCTTTTCAGAGGGGGCAGAGGTTGCGTGATGTGCTGACAGGGAGAGATGAGGAAAAGCGCTCTGGCAGACAGAACCTTCTCCTCTGGTATCCAAGCTCACACCTTTCCCACCTCAGTATACTGCATTTCATTATGTATAGAAAATTACACACAAGGTATCCTTTTCCGCCCTGGGTTGCTAAGATCAATAAAGTATGCACCCATAATGAAGGACTTTAAAATCCAGCAGGGAAAACAGACATGAATCACACAATATCTTCCAAGGTCTAATGAAACCCTTGCACACTGAGGTGATATTCTGGTGGGATTAGAAAGCACTTAGAGAAGCCATGGCAAATGAGCTAAGCCTTAAATACTCTAAATGATCTTTCTGGTAGAAAAATTGGGGCTGCAATCCTTTGGGGTGGAGAAATAAAATGCTGCACTTAGAATTGTAAATGTACAGAACGTGTTCACAGAATGTTGAGTAGTTAGGAGCACAGGGGAGTCAAAGATATAACTGAGTTTTATATCCTGAGTGTATGCTTCCTACATTGTTTATAGGTTTTTGATACCTGTCTTTGTCTGTTGCACTCTTTCTCTCAGTTTCCACACTCCTTAACCTAGCTGGTTTTTGCATACTATACTGAAATTTTTAGACCATGGCATCAGCACCACATTTTGGAAAATGTCTCAGTAAAACATCATTTTAAGATCTGGTTCACACACACACACACACACACACACACACACACACACAGGCGCATACCATGCCACACCACACCATACCATGTGATTGTAGTTTATTGCTAAACTCATGGTTGATGCTTAAAATATGTATCATATACATTATTTTTTCTTGATATTTAAAGTACTTTTAAAAGATATTCTTGATTTCTAAAGGTACATGGCAAAATTCTAAGTACTAAGGACAGAGAAATAACCCAGTTTAGCAAGAACACTAAAATTGAGAATGTGGGAATGATGTTTGAGGGGAAATGCTGGGGTCAAATATGCCAAGAAAAAGCAAACAAAGTACGTATGTCAGAGAAGAGTAAATTTTAGAGAATGAAACAGAAAGATATATTAGCAAATGACTGAGGAACTGTCAGAATAAGTCATCAAAGAAAGGATTTTTAAAGAGATGGTATCTGAACATGTATATAAATTCTCTGATCCATCAAATGTATAGTCTACAGTGAGCTGTCTCTGGCTTTGAAGACCTTATGTTTAATTAAGTATAGCTCTTAATGGAAAGAAGATATTGTTAAAAAACAAAACCTACCTCAGCGGGTGCCTGGTGGTTCAATTGGTTAAATGACTGCCTCTGGATTGCACCTCAGGTCATAATCTCATGGTTCATGAGTTTGAGCCCCATGTTGCGCTCTGCTCTGACAGTGTGGAGCCTGCTTGGGATTCTCTCTCTCTCTCTCTCTCCCTCCTAAAAAATAAATAAATAAACATTAAAAAAAAAACCTACCTCTGTACAAAAAATGGACATGTCCAATACTAAGAAAAAAAAAAGAAAATGCACGGAAATCCCTCTTAATGCATCGTAAAAAGAAAAGCTACCTAAAATAAATATGTGATCATGGACAACTTTAACGAGCAAAGCAAATCCATTGAATTCATTTTCTTGTTGTAATCCTCTTATCAATAAAACACTAGATGACCTGACCTGAACTGAAAGACAGCTCTCAAATTTTCCAAAATGATCATTCAGGGATTCTTACAATTCAAGCATTTTATATGGGAGAGGTGTTATTTGCGCATTCGCTTCAATTTTACAAACTCAGTCATGTATCCTCTTCACAGGTTTCTCTTTTTTATCTATAGAAGAAAAAAAATGAAAGAGTAAAAATCCCCTTGCCAAGCAGTTCATCACCTCACTTGTGGGGAGAGTCAGAGTAATACACATCCTGTGGTAACTGAGAGGGATACAGGAAAGGCTATTTTGGGGCTCACTAGAGAAATATAAATCTTTTGAAATTTTTCCACTTATCATTTTTTGTATTCTATCTATTTGGTATATTAAAATCATATATAATAAACTTGGAAACTAGTCATTTTACATGAAACTAATTATGTGCAGTGGAGACCCAGAGGGCAGATCCATCCTGACAGAGTACTTTCAATACCACTTACTTGTAGCTGGCTATAGACAGTGCAGCGCCTCAGTTAGAACCGCATGTACAGCTAGTGATTTACACTTCCTAATGCACGAACAGCTTTTTTAATGTTGTTTACTTAACTCTTTTTGAAAAACTTCTAAAAACATGCTTCCCAGATTTGTATGGGTTAAAGTAAGCATCGACTTAGAAATTATAAGTTATATACATAGAATAATAACTGATTTCACAGTTCATTAATTCAACTGAAGAACAACAATAAAAGAGAAGTCTGCAAAATATCACCATGTGATGTGATAAGGTGGGAGGGAAGTGTATAATTTTACTCACTATTCAAAAGAAATAAATGATCAAATGTACTTTATATAAAGTGGTAAACTCACTATAGAAAATGATTAAATCTAATTAAGATACCATTTTAAGAACTGTACTTTAAAGATAAAATTGGAGAGGTATTTTTTTGGCAGATTTAATTCTGATATAACTTAAGAAGATTTAAATTTCTGCTGCAGGGAATAAAGGCTACTTTTCTACAGTGACTTCCATACAATGTCTAGTTTTCCTTCTGTGTTAATTTGTGTTGTGTATATTACAGAAAATATAGATTTTGTATGAGCAATATGTGGTATTTTTTAGTCACAGTAGCTCTACATTTTTTTTAATGTTTATTTATTTTTGAGAGAAAGAGACACGGAGCACAAGCAGGAGAGGAGCAGAGAGAGACACAGAATCTGAAGCAGGCTCCATGCTCCGAGCTATCAGTACAGAGCCTGACATGGGGCTCGAACTCACCAGCCACAAGATCATGACCTGAACCGAAGTCAGACTCTTAACTGACTGAGCCACGCAGATGCCCCAACACTATGTTTTTAAATACTAAATGCATATTTTTATGCTTTTACCTCAATGAAAATGAGCATTGTTTTCAAATATAGAAACATATATTTTTCCAAAACTCTATTTTCTAAATTAAAATAAATAAATAAGCCTTTATGCCTGTGAATACACACACACGCACACACACATATACACATACACATATGTGTGTGTGTGCATGGGTACACACATGCCATGACTAGAATATGGAACACAGAGTTAGATCATTTTTACATGTTATTACCTTGCTAACCTGTAAATCTTCACTAGTTTAAATAATTCCAAGTAATAATTGGACTTAGTATACACATATGTTATGTAATAAATATATTTTAAATGTCATTACATTTTGTATGTTGATAGGGCATAAAATTAATACTGTATGTGGGTGTGTAGATAAAATTTCTACTGTAATGCACCTAGAGAGAAGAATTAAAAGGAACCTTTTATTTTCTAATTATGGAAAGAAAAGTTAGCAATTTACTTTTCAAATGCCAGCATACAGTTTCCACACATAAGCTAGTCCAGCAAATGATTATATCAACCTTACTCTACAATTACAACTGCTGTCTCATAACAAGACCCTTATTGTTTTCAAACAATGTTTAAAAGCACAAAATAAGTTTACTCTGAAGGTTAATTGTATTCAAGTCTGAACTCTTATGGTACACAAATAAGGATTAAAGATAGAAACTCTGCTGCACCAAGGCTTTAGAATTAATATAACATGACCACGGTAGTGACAGAGCCGATGAGTCACTGCCCACTTGGAATAAATGCTAGAAGTAGCTAAAGAAAAACTGCCAAGGTCAAAGCTCAGTGCAGTTTCAGATGGATGTTATTCTCTGTACAGCAGTCACTCTCTCCTGCTTCCAGCTTTCCAAAGGAACTGGTGCACTGCGGGCACTCAGGATGAACCTGCCAGATTTAATAATAATCAAGAACACTCTTAAATAACTGTCGCCAGGAAGAGAGGCAAGTGGAAAACTTTAAAGTAAGGGCTACTTGAACTGTGGCTCATTTCAGAAAGCACACCCTTCTCATCTCCTTTCAAAACGAAGGCACTAAGGAAGCATAAGGAAGAGGCACAGAGAAATTCACTTGTGGCAGCCAAAAAGATCATCACATTCTTGCCGGTTTCCTGGGTCATTCTGGTAACCATATAGCCAACATTCTGGAGAGATGCAATGTAGAAAGTGGAAAGGAGCAAGTAATTTTGATTCAGTATTCATTGATGGAGATTTATTTGCATTTTAACCCAACCAGAAGGCATACTGTTGGCCTTCCTAAGACTTGTAAGGCCTTCTAAAATTTAGAGGAAAACGTTGAGTTTTCTGTGATGTCGACAGGAAAGTAGGAGACAGCTGTATTCTGTGCATTATTTGAGTTCCTCATAGTATGGGTGTTCTGGTAACTTTTCCTTGCTACTATTTTTTGTTTTTTTCAGGTTGTAAGTGTATTTCTAGCATCAGCTGTCATTTCGCCTTTCAGTGAAATGTTTCCAAGTGGGAACTGTGACATTGTGTGCATATTTGGGCTACTAAATAGCCAAAATAAATAGCACTTTTGAACGTTCCAAACAGTGAAAGTTAATCAGGAAACACCCTAAGCCAAGCTGAGAAAGTTGACACCTCACCACCGTGCACTAGCACGACAACTGCTACTTCTCAGAGGAATGTCCATCCAATTATATGAACTCATTTAGTGGAGTGTCCATGAGAGATGCAGACATTTCACCTAGGAGCATTACTTTAATCACATTAGTCATACGTAGTTTACAAGATACTCCTGAACTAAAAGTAAAATCTCAGATGTTTGAAATAATGAACATGTTCTAGTTGCTATTTATGTGTAACAAATCACCCAGAATTGTATAACTCAGCATTGATCCTTTGCTAAAAGCAGGTTGGCTATAGAAATGGGTCATGCCTGGGGGGTCACGTGGCTCTCTTCTGGCAGGCAATTCCCAGGTAGGCAATGGGTTGAAAGCGGTCAGCTTCCAATACCCCTAGAATCCATGGGATTGTTTCATTTATGAAAGGGATGAGGCTGGATCTAGACCCAGCACAACAGCATCTTCTTTTACTTCTTCCTCAATTTCTTTCAAATCCTTCTACTGCTCTCCAATCTCACTGCCACCGTTCGAATCAAAGCTAGTCACTTCTTATGGCAGTGGCTCTTTTTTGTTCTCAGCCTATTCTTTTTCTGACCCTTTATACAATGTTACAAATAACAAATATCTTCCTATCGGATGTCTCTTAATATTCTTAATGTTTTCTTGTTGGTCTATGTAAAGTAAAACATTTCAAATAATTTTTGCAAGCCCCATGATGGTACTGCCATTTCTATACCTATACATACTCATGTTCTTCCACACTGTCCCTTACTCTTTTCCTCCAACTAGAATGTTTTTCCAAGATCTTCTAATAGGTCTTCTTATTTCTATATCAGGGCTCTCAGACATGTTATTTCTTCAGCCTAAACCACTCTCCAGCTTCACTTTCTTCCCCTCCCCTGAGCATAGCAAAGGCTGACCTACGTTTGGAAATCCACTTAAACAAGGCTTCCAAATTTGCTTAGGAATCCATAACATCTTTTTCTATAACCAAATCAATCAGTAAGATGATGGACATTACTGGACTGAAGATAGAGGTGTGAAACAGTTTCTGAAAGTTGATATTGATATAACTCACATGATTTTTTATCCCAATACCAGCTACTGTGTCTGATTCTAAGTAGATTTTTCAATAAGTAATTGTGAATAGGTAACTAAGTCAGATAGGAGTACACTTAATTATTAAAAACCTTCCATTTATATCTGTTCATTTTATCCCAAATATCATGGAAGACTTTATCGAATTCCCTAGAAATTTTCAGGTATCTTGCATCTATGATGATGGGTCTCAACCATATGAAATGTTGCACTCCAGGGAAGAAAGAGATCATCATGACACCAGGCAGGGGGGACAGAGGGAAAGATTCTTCCAGTATCTAGTAGACTGAGCCCATGAATGCTGCTAAACATCCTACAATACATAAGATGGCACCCTCTGCAACAAAAATTCATCAGGCCAATATATCAATAATGCCAATATTGAAAAGCCTTAGGTGCACCTGGGTGGCTCAGTCGGTTAAGTGTCTGACTCTTGATTGCAGCTCAGGTCATAATCTCACAGTTCATGAGATCAAGCCCCACATCAGGCTCTGTGCTGCTTGGGCTTCTCTCTATCCTTCCCTCTCTCTCTGCCCCTCCCCCACTTGCATTTGCTCTCTCTCTCTCTCTCTCAAAATAAATAGATAGACATTAAAAAAGAAACCCTAATCTGTATTATTCCCCCAATTAATTATGATAAATGCATAGAAAAAAAAGAGGAAATGAGTGTTTGCTAAGATTTGTTTTTGTTGTTCTTGTGCTTTTATTCCAGCTCTTAACAATGACCTCTTCCCTTCTTGTCTTTCTAAGTTCTCACAAGCACCTTCTTGATAAAACAGTCTTAAACTGTCTGTCATTTTCCACAAATTAGCCAGCTTGACAGCTTTTAGGACTGTGTTATTTTCAACATAGTTCCTCAGAGACTGTTAACTGCCATTCAGTGATATCATTGCAAATCTTACTGTACCTCAGAAAGTAATTTGTCTAATTCAAGACACCCAAAGTTATTTAGAGTACCAAGGTGCCCACTTGATAACTCCTAATGATTTTGGACTTTGATTATTTTCTATCAAAGATGGTTCAGCACTCCCTCATCTGATAGTCATTAGACTTGAAAGGGAAGTTGGGAGTGGTAAATTTCTCATCAATTTCTAAATTTGATGGACAATTTCAAGCCTCTGTAGCATGTTATTTCTTTTCAGACTTTATAGCCATCCCTCTTTCTTACATATTGAAAATGCACTTCCTTATGGTAAGGTCTTCCTAATCATAAATAAATCACTTTCAACTTCATATTCTAGCACCATACTCTAATCTGTTTTTAACTTTCACACCACTGAACATTGACTCTTGCACATATGTTTACCAGTGTTTTTGGAATCGAGCCATCAAAGAACACAAAGGAAACTAACCTATCTATATTTTAGGTTTGATAACATGTGTACTTATACTTAATGTGTACTTTGTCCATTTCCAACTTTATTAGGTCCCTTTAAAAAATAAAAATAAATAAAATATTAGAATTTGTATTTTATGATTTTTTGATTATTTAGTAAATGGTTTGACTATCCATATTCCTTATTGGGTAATATTTCATAAGTAGTAATTTATTTCTGCTTCTTAAATGTATCATTATTCTTTTATCTTAAAAAAAACCTCAGTTTTATTTTCTTGAAATTTTACTTTCTTTTTTGGATACCACCTCTTGTGATTACATGTAACTTTATCCCACAAAATGCCCTATTAAATGCTATTCTAGTGTATTTGATGCAAACTTCACTTCTTAACCTTTATGATAGCATATTTTTGCCATGTATTTTTATCTTGGACTGCTTTTTAAACTTTCTATTTGAACCAAGTTTTCTATTCTACTTTCAGGCATATTCTGTGAGTCACTCTGAGTATATTATCATGTGCCCTTTGAACAGATGCTACAAGGACTTTTAGTGACATTTTTCCTGGAAAGTATCCCTTTTATCCCAATACTTAGAATGCAGATGGAATGGGAAAGTGAATAATTTAAAATGTTAGTATCTATAACTCAGAGGCGCTCAACATATTAGCATTTAGTCCTAAGCCAGAATGACTTATACGTTCTGTAGGAATAGAAAGAATTAGTGATCAGCATGCAGCCAGTCTTGACTACCATAGTATAACTTTGACATAGTCAAAGATAGGATCACTTTGGTTTGAAGATGGAAGTGGTGGGAGGTAAGACCAATGAAAGCAATGATATGCCACAATGATAAGAGAACCTGGAACTCTATCAGAATAAATCACACACATACACACACACACACACAAATATGTGATCTTAAGAGCAATGGTAACAAGATGTCAATAGGAGATACAGCATTTAACTTAACGCTACACAAGATCATGCAGAGCCATGAGAAGACAGTGTCAAGTTGATAGCAGAGCTGAGCAGATAGCAGATAGCAGAGTTGATAGTGGCAAGAGCTGAGAAGTATTTCAATAAGGATAGGAAACCTTTCCTGTAATTATGGAGGGCATGTTTAGCAAAATAAAAGTCAGTCCTTATCAGAGATCTAACAAAGGATTCTTTTAAACATGTGAAATCATTTGTATGAACAATCTTCCATTTAACTTCAGAAATTACATTAAGCTATATTTAAAAATAACACAAGGACCCCTAGGAGGCTCAGTTGGTTAAATGTCTGACTCTTGATTTCAGCTCAGGTCATGATCTCATGGTTCCTAAGATCAAGCCAGGCACCACAGTCCATGCTGTTGGGATTCTCTCTCTCCCTCTCTCTCTGCCCCTCCTCTGCTTGCATGCATGTGCACGTGTGCACATGTGCTCTCTCTCTCTCTCTCTCTCTCTCTCTCAAAAATAACTTAAAAATGAAAATAAATAAAAATAATAATCACATAAAATTGAGGTGATTACTGTAGTTCTGGCTATATGGTTATTTTAACTATAGTAGGCAGACATCGTGGATCTGCAAAGGAAATCTTTGAGATACTGCATTAATGGGTGAATAATTTACCATCAGATGGTGGAATAAGAAATAGCATTTCAGAGATAAATGGAACTTGGTCCCAAACAAGGGATTTTTCATTAAAAATGCCTGTCAGTAGTGGTTTCCTTTGCAGTATTTCAAAAAGTTAAGTTTTGCATAAGTTTAAGAAATGGACAACTCTAGAATGAAAAATACTCTCAGAAATATGAAATAATGTGAAGGTTGAGGTTGGAGAAGCTCATCCCTGTTATATTCCCACTCTACACTCACTCATTCATACTCCTGGGTAAAATCTGGTATTTGTCATTATTAGATACATTCATTATTCATTCACTGAAACATTATTATGTTGATTAAATTGACCCAATTTTGAAAAGCAAACAAACTTTCTTAAACCTGCCAAGGAACTTTATCAGTGTTCTCTCATGACTTACTTTAATTGAATTAAATTAAAAACCATTTTTAAAAAACTGGATAATCTGGAAGTAGATCTAATCACTATTTTGTGAAGTAGACAGTAAATTTTAATTCTGTATGTCAACAAAAAGGAACTTAAACAAACACAGAATATTAAAAATACTTTGTGTTTTATTGAGTGGAATTGACCCTAAGTCCTGTGATCCCTAGATAGGATTACTAGCTAATAGGAATAAACTTAGTATTTCAAAGAATAAAATGTACTCATTAGATAAGCAATAGATACATTAATTTGTTTATGTGTAGTGAATATATCATTCTATTAGGAGACTTTACAGTCCTTAGCCATAGTTTCGCAACATTTGACCTGTTACTCATTGGAGTAAGTATTCACCTCAGTGAACTATCTAAGCACATGCCCAAACTCAGTCTCAGAATACTATCAAGCATAGAGTTTCTATCACTAAACATTTACTTATTATGAATCCTGAAAGTTTTACTCCCCAAATATCTTTCTCTTAAAATACAAGTAGAGGTGAAATGGTAAAATCTTTGTCATTTCTTAATCTATTAGATTTTTTGGAAAATAGCCAATGAGCCAGTGAGGAAGGAAGAAGACATGTACTTGGAAGGTTTTGAGAGAAAAAAAGAAACAAGTAAAATGTAACGAGATTAATTCATCTGCTTAATTATTTTGCTAAAAGCTCATTTTTAAGACATCTTCATCTTCGTTAATGAACATTTTGTGTGAAAGACTGTGTATTTTTAAGGAGAGTAAAAAATGTGAATTGAGTGAGTTTTTAATAGAATGCCTTTAATGCTTTTTTTCCCATTTACCTTGTTTTTACTGAAAGATTGCTTATAACACTATCCTTTAATACAATTCTAAAAAATGTCTATATCTGACTTCTAAAAACATGTGTTGCACAAGTGGGAGAGGCTTTGAATAAGATTTCTTCTGTGTCATCCTAGGCCAGTGCTTCTCTTAAGAATTTTCATGTTGAGATTTCTGGAAGACAAGATGGCGGAAAAGCAGGGAGCTCTGTAATCCACGCACGCCCGTATGGATTGAACTGAGAAGGACTGAAGGGATAAAACTTGGATTTGCAAGTGGGGAAAAGAAGAAACAAACGCCAGAAAGAAGACAACCTCAACGATGCTTGAGTAAGTGACTGTGATCTGGGAAATTAGGGGACGGGCGCGTCCTGGTGGTAAAGGGGAAAGGAGCCCCTGAGCCCAACACAGGGAGAGCGCGCTGTGCCCAGGAGAGACCAAGGGAAGAGAAAGAGAGACGGAAAACGCACCTAGAACCATCTCTAAGGGAGGAAAAACTCGCCCGTCTCCCCATACGTAAATGCCGAGCGCCAGGAGAGAAATCTGTCCCATCTGGCCGGCTAGTTCTTCCTTGGGCACAGCGGCAGTGGCATCCACTCCAAGCCGCACCGGGAGTGGTGGCGGCGGCGCCAAAAAAGGCGCCTCGAAAAGCGGCAGC
>CM053574.1:94404320-94434995 GCA_028646485.1 Cryptoprocta ferox | reverse complement strand
GCACTCAATACATTTTGTAAAATAAATGTATAAATGTCTGCATATCTTTTATCTGGATTCCTCATATAGCACATTCCTCATATAGCACAAAGCCGAACACTAAGTTATTTTTGCATGACTCATGAACTAATCTGTCTGCTAATTCAAAGGCAATAGCTATGGGACATGGATAAAAACTGAAGTTACATTAGGTCTTAAGCTACAGGAATATGATGTACTTTCAACAAATGCAAATTTTTAAATGTTTTTTAAAAGAATTGTTAATATGCATATGTTTACGCTATGTGAGTGCTAAGGCAATATACAAATCCATGCTTCCACAATGAAAATTATCCTAATACATCTTTTACATGGTTTATCCCTAGAGTTACTAGCACAAAATCAGTACATAATAAAGTTCCTGATTTTCACTTTTGTGAGTACTTTCCCTTTTTTAAAATAAGACAGCAAATGATAATTACATGTATATGATAAAATATCTTTGGCAATGTTCTTCACTGAATCCGAGGTATCTATTGCTTTGGGATTCTAGTTTTCTTAAGAGGAGGAGTCTAGATATAAAAACAAACGTTCTGTGGTATTATTTTTCCCCCGTTTTTTTTCCTTTGATCTATAAAAGGTGTCAGTAAATATTATAAGCTTTTATTTTTCCGTATAAATACTTGTCATTGTATAATTTTCGATAACAATCTCCATATTTCTAAGTATAATAAATTGCATTTTGCCACTTATATTTAAAGTCATATGCGAGGCAGAATCCACATGAAATAATCTAATAAAATCAAAATGTGTGTGACCAAAGAAATGCTAACAAACCACTTCTGTTCAATTGTTGACAGCTTAGCATTGCTACTCATTTTCAATGCAATCAGGAGTCTATCGTTTTTTCTGTTTATTCCTACTATGAGACACACTAATTAAATTCCCTTTTGCCTGATTCTTTTCATATACCACATGAATAGCAGGTAAAGTCAATTTGTGAACTTATTGTCCTTGACATAGCGTAGAAGTGTTTCCAGCTGGAACTGATTATGTTTATTCTTCTGTGTTATCCGGGTAAAAAATAATCTAAAAGATAACAATAAATAATTGCAGCTCTAACTTTATTTAAATTTGTTCTGCTACTGTTATGGAACAATGCAGATAAATAACAAAGGATCTTTCATATTGTCCAAAGAATGCTGCTGTAGCTGTCATTATTTTCTCACATGTGACCATATGCCCTCTGCAGCAGGTGACAGGTAAATGATTTTAAAATATGAGAAAATCAAATTGAGATACTCATTATCCTTTCAGGAAATAGATTCAGGACTCGGATGTGCAAGTCTTACACTCCATCTTCCTGAGCAAGGCAGTATAGGTACATTCTCGAAGGTCAACTTGTAAAAATTTTATTGTGCTTTTTTTTTTATTGTGGCAAGAGCAGGTAATGTGAGATCTACCCTCTTAATAAATTTTAAGTTTGCAGTACAGTATTTTTAACTACAGGCACAGTGTTGTACAGCATATTTCTAGAACTTCTACATCTTGCACAACTGAAACTTTATGCCCATTAAATATCAACTCCTTATTTACCCCCTTTTCACAGAGGCCAACCTTCTACTTTCTGCTTTTATGAGTTTGAATATTTTAGATATCTCATAGAAGTGGAATCGTAATATTTATGCTTCTGTGTCTGGCTCTTTTCAGGTAGCATAATATTCTCAAAATTCATCCATGTCTTCGTACATGGCAGGAACTCCTTTTTTTATGGTTGAATAATATTCTGGCAAATGTATATACTACATCTTCTTTATTCATTCATCTGCCAGTGGACAGGCTGTTTCCACATCTTTGCTATTGTGAATAATGCTGCAATGAAAACAAGAGTGCATATATCTCTAAGAGATCCTAATTTTATTTCTTTTTGGCCAAATATCCAAGAATTGGGATTCCTGGATCATATGGTAATTCTATTTTTAAGTTTTTGAGGTAAACTTCATCCATATCTGATAGAAGCATCTGGGCTTTCTCGTATATTCTTAAAGATGCACTTCTTACAGGCTTGTCACACTGGTTATTTTTAACATGGAAAAAGTTTGGTTTACAAACATGAGAGAATCTTTAAACTATACTTTGGACAATGTGAGAGTATATATGCTTATTATATAAATATTATTCAAATAATAGAAATACATTAAATATAACATATTACATATTCATAGATATAATATTTATACATCATATATGCTTTATGGTTTTATATACAGTTAAAAACCCTGAGTAACAAAACTACTGTATAAGTGCCAAATTTCATAAATTAAATTTTAAAGTGAAATGAGCTAGACAACTCTGATTACATGATATTTTAGATTTCAGACCAAAGTACTGAATATCTAGGAAACCAATTCATTCTATTAAGATGGAACAGTATACTATGGTGTTTAAACTCACACAGGCTTGTGAATTTTGAACTGAGAAACAGAATAATAAAAAGAAGCTCTTACATGTGTTAAGTGATATTAGTTTGAAATATACACATTACAATTTAAATGAAACAGCTTTGGGTATTTGGTATCTCTTCCTGAATGTTATTTCATAGAAAATTCACCTTTCAATCTTTAATTATTGGAGGCTTATCAACTTTAATCCATAAAAACTTTTTCTTAACACATCTATATTAATTTCTTTTTAAAAAAGAAAAAAGATTAAATAATATATGGGGTATTAAAATATCATCAGTAGTTTATTTCATCATGTAATAAGTTTTCTTATGAAAATCTTAATCAAATCTGTTTTAATTATTTTCATTTGAAGCTAGTTTATAATTGATGGAAAACTCCATACACAGTATCTGGGAGGTAAAGATACTTTATGAAAAAATAAATAATGATAAAAGGGTATTTTAGCATTCTATCCAATGAAATGAAGATACATAAATAGAAAAAAAATACCCAATTATTTATATCAATGATATACTAACACTACAATGATTCTGTATATACCAAATTAAAAAAAATTAGTGTTTATTTATTTTTGAGAGAGAGAGAGAGAGAGAGAGAGAGAGAGAGACAGAGTGAGGGTGGGGAATGGGTAGAGAGAGAGGGAGACACAGAATCCAAAGCAGGCTCCAGGCTCCAAGCTGTCAGCACAGAACCCGAAGCAGGGCTTGAACTCACGACCTGCGAGATCATGACCTGAGCAGGAGTCGGATGCTAAACCAACTGAGCCACTCAGGTGCCCCTTTATAAACCAATTTTTTAAATAATCTGAATATTCAGCATGGATCAAAGTTAATATGTTAACTCAAATTCATCTCTATAGAGAGTCTCATTTTGTGTTTAGTTCTCTTAATCTTACTTATTAGTATTACTTTGTATTTAATGCTTACTTATAGAATCATAAACTTCACAATACCTTGGATTTCCGTTTTACTCTGACATGCATAATCTAGTTATTTTCTTTCAAAGTTCATGAAGGAAGCAGAGACGGTGCTACTATGCCAATGAATGAGTAAATGTGCTAGCTGAAGAGATTAGGTGGCTTGTTGCATATCATATAATAAGTTTGTTGCATAGTTAGGTGTATAAACAATTTCTTTCAAGCCTTGTAGCCAATCAGTTGTGGATTTCCTCCCCTTGGTACTGTTTATGAGGAATCAAGATTAAACACACACACACACACACACACACACACACACACACACCTTGTTAAAATAGATATTAGCAACAATAGTAAACAAAAAGATCATTAAAATAATCAGAATAAATATTTTAAATGACGCATAAGAAATTTGTGGAAGGAAAGAAGGATAACGCAAGCCCCAGTCTGGATTGAAGTGATATCATTAAATGTGAATTTATATACATAAACATCTCAGAGCAAAAACATTTTCCTAGTGCTTCCTCTCCAAATCTGTGGTTTCTAATCCCTGAAGCAATGCAATTTGTCAAATTTTTACTTCAACTACAATCCAGTGATATACTCTGCTTCACTTGGATTCAAAGCCTTGTCCTGGACTTTGCCATTATGTGTATCTTAATCCTTGAAAGAGTTTTCTTCAATATCTCAGGCTCACCCTAGTGTTTCTTTTCCTTGCTACAGGTATAACTCGGCTTGAGTCTCGCTGTCTTCTGACCCTGACATTCCCATCCAATCTTTCTCTGGTTCCTATGTTTATATCCTCACCTTTTCAGTTTGGAAATCAGAGCTCCCTTGTTTTCATCATTTTCTCCTCAGTGACCTGAAACCCTGTGCTCTGTCACCTATATGAAGACAGTAGTCCTTCATCTACAAATATAGTTGTCACTTCTGTACCCCACCTTCTGAGTATTAGTGAAGAAAATCACTCAGCTATGTCGTTTGGTGATAATATAATAAACCTTATCTTTATCCTCAATAATGTCTGCACACCATTCTGTTTCCATTATTTCTTCTCCATTTCTTGCCTGCAGTAATTTTAAATTTCCAATGTTTTCAATTCCTTATTTTTGCCTTCATTATCTTTTGAGAATATTAACTTCTACTTCCCATGGCAAATAGAAAGCAAGGCAATAATTCTTTTTTTTTTTTAATTCTATAGGCCCCTGTCCCACCTACAAATGTATTTATATACACTGTCTTTACTTCTTTCCCTTGTATAGCATTGGGAAAATGTTTCTCTTCTTACTCGAGAGTTCTGGTTCCCTCTGTGTGCTAATTGCCTTCCACTTCTACATAGAACTTGCTCTATTCTATTTCCTTTATTTTGAAGCCTTAACTTGTATTCCTGTTTCCCCAATATTTGAATGTGACCAAGTGTCTTTTCTGATAGCCAAACAAATCAGAACGTCTACCCTCAGCAGTTTACAGTCACCGTTCTAAGGTCTTGCATCCTACTTATACTTTAACATTTTTACCAAAAATATATCATACACAGTAGTTTATGCAGTAGATTTGTGCAATTTAAAAACTAGTAAAGAAATAAACAGCCATTTACTCATGATCTAGCTCAGGACATGGAAAATCACCAAGTAATACAAAGCTTCCTGTGTTCTCCACAACTGTATCACTCCACATTACCCCGGAAGGAAAACTCTACTTCACTTTCTATGCTTTCTCAAGGTTTTACCACATATGCATATTTTTGTATTTTATATAATTCATTTATAGTATATGCATTGTTATATCAATTTATATCCTACTAGCAATGAATGAGAAATCCCATTGATTCACAACCTCAGCAGCAAATAATTGTCCTTTATAGTTTTGACTTGAATTTCCCTGATTACTAAAATGAGGTTGAACACCTTTTCATATAGTCATGTGTTGTTTGTGTTTTATTTATTGGGAAGTGTTTGTGGGTAATATGTAGCCATTGGTCTCTCGGGTTGTTGGTGTTACAGATATTAGGTGTCACTTATATTCTTCGTATGAATCTTGTTCTGCTATACATGTTGAAAATGTTTACTTCCAGTTTGAGGCTCATAATTTTACTCTTCTGTGGTATATTTTAGTAAATATAATTTTAATTTTATTGTGTTGAAGCTGTTACTCTTATCAAGTATAGTCTGGCATTTGTCTTGCTTATGAAATACTCCTTCACTGCAAATTCATAAAACTATCCTAATGTTGATTTTTTTAATGTAAGCTCTGATACACCAGCAATTGTTTTTTTTTTTTTGTTTTTTGTTTTTTGCATGGGATAGATAGAAATAAAAAAAATTGTGAGGGTGCATGGGTGGCTCAGTCGGTTAAGTGTCTGACTCTTGATTTTGGCTCAGGTCATGATCTCACAGTTTTGTGAGTTTGAGCCCCACATTGGGTTCCATGCTAATGGTGAGGAGCCTTCTTGAGATTCTCTCTCTGTCCCTCTCTCTCTGTTTCTCCAGCGTGCTTTCTCCTTCTCTCTCAAAATAAATAAGTATACTTAAAAAGTAAATTTAAAAAAAATTGTGAAGTTTAGATTCTTTCAACACTGATCTAAAATACAAACTTTGGTGCCAGGTAGATAGATATACATACACCAGCATACATGCACATATATGCAAACCTCCAGATTATATGCTTTTTCTTAATATCTATCTTTATGTGAATAAAATTTATGATTCATTGTTTCCAATATTATTGTTGAACTAATTTGAACATTTTATACTATTAAAACATTCTTTATTCTATATAGTTATTATAAAATCTAACAGTAATAATCACATAGTAGTTATCTATTTGTTGACACAACTTTAGAAAAGTCAATGATAAATGCGACTTATCAAAAATTTTTATGAATCATATACAGAGGAAAGAGATGTGCCATAGTTGCCCATTGTAATAACAACAGAGTAAGCATAGATTGAATTTTGAACAATCTTCAATGCAGTATTGGGAGATTACAAATTATTTCATTCCACGGAGCGTTTTCACCTTTTTAAGTTTCTGAAAAGTCTGTGAATAACATGTGTAGAGTAGAGGGATTTCCTATTGCTCTGTTCTTCTTCCCAAATTCAGTCAGGAACAACCCCCTTTAGAAATTTGTTTTGGTCCCGACTCAAATGGTAACATAATGGCCTTGTTCGGAATTCTGCTGTGAGCAAGAGTTTCAAACTAAAACCAAACCACATCCACATCTCCAACTGAAGTTGTTAAACACAGTTCAGGATAAGATTCTGTTCTGAATTCCTGTTTTATAGTATTATTACAAAATAGAAACAAGAGCTCAACAACTCAAATTTTTGTTCCTGTAGCCTACTCTTCAGCGTAAGTCATATTTTTCATGAAAGGTAAGAAAAAAATAAATTTGATTATTATTAACAAATAAAATTTTATGATATTTATATTTACTATTCACCTTAGAAAGATAAGAATCTATGTCTTAGAAGAATGATTTAGAGACCTACAGGAGAAGATTACTATACTGCTACTGCATTTTACTGATTTCCAAGAGAAGCTTGTACAAAGTTCAAAATCCATATATTTTAGTAACGTCATCAAGATCAAGGGAACAATAACATTAGTGGCTTTCCCCATGATATTATACAGATTATAAAGTGCATTTGAGGCTAGGTCACATTGTCACATGCCATAAGTACGCCATAAATATATCTGCTACAAATTTTAATGTATTTGGGACTTTAAGGAAGATATTTTTAAAAGTTAGAGCCTATGGATTATGTATATTGTCTATGGTTTTTCAAACGACTGACTTTAAACTACTGGACACTGTATTTAAGGTTTTAAAGTTTTTAAAAATTATGTGTAAGTTTTGCAAGTTGTCTGAAAATCATTAAGAAAGGTTCTTCAACTATTTCATGATAGTGAGTGATGAGAAAACAAGAAATGTCAGTTATTTATGCTTCTCAGTAATATAATACACCAGATTATGAAATGATTATGATAACCAGTTTATTTCAACTTTTAGATTTTAGCATTGTCTAAAGTAGTCTATTATATGCTATATTGAGATAATTTTTTTGAATTTCTTTTTATACATAACAAGGAATAAATTTCACATAGTCACTTCATTTAACGTTCAGCAAGAAAAAATATAATGTTTAACATTTTATTCCTGCTATAAGAAAGTAGTTACAGATCAAGGAAGCAAATGGGAAAAAAACAGCTGGAGTATATAGTTATTCAGATTGTTTTTCCTTCAAAAAAGCCTTCACTCTAGAAAAAAGAATGGTGGTAATGATTTCAAGAATCTTTAATAAGTGCTTTCTTGCAACAACAGCTAAATAATCTACTGAAGTTCTCAACCCTTTGACACAGAGCATTATTGTTAACTTGGGGCAATATTAATTTCAAAATCTCTTAATAACCTAACCAAATGTATTCATATTGATAAGTTATATATTTTCATATGTATTTTGTAGATCTTTTTGTTGTTAGATTTTATTTCCCCATATCTTTTACATGTCAGTGTTTGTGGTGACTACAACCAGCATTTCAAAATCTACCTTGAAGAAAAGATTTTGAACCTTACTTGAAGAAGTAAGGTTATGTGTGACTTAGTATATGATGATGTACTTTTTTGGAAAAATAACTTAATTTTTTCTTATAGGAAAATATTGGGGGAGTGTCATTTGATACCTAGTTTCAGGTCACATGAGCAAATAATATCAGTATTAAAATTACACACATATGTGTGTGCACACACAAACACATATACACACCTACCCACACAAGGAGAAGTAAAACCAGAGAGTTTCAATTTTATTTAAAATAAAGTATTTCAGATTAATGAAATTTGAAGGAAAGATACTGGCTAAAATACCACTCTGAGAATAGGACCTACCTGTGTATTATGGTGATTAAATTTTGGCTTAATAATTTTCAGACTACAAATAATCACATTCCTTATCCACAAAATATAGAATGCCAATATTATAAAAGGAAATAAAAGGAAGAAGCAATGACATATTGGTTATTTGTACATGAGGCTAAATAACTAATGCACCTAAAACATTGCTTGGATATGAAAAAGCATTCTTTTTTTCTCTGTAATTAAATAGTAATAATAGTTTGAAGAGAGGTTTTATCCCAAATACATAACTTAATATGTCAAAATTGAGATACAAGGAAGATGAATATTAAGGATCTCAACCAAAGTAAAATTTAAATAGGTAATAATACACTAATTGATTCATATTTCTGTACTTGTTATACAAACATTAAATACCATTAGTTATTCCTTTTCAATAGGACATATTTTCAAGTTGGAAATGACCTCAGTAATTACATTTGAGATGATATGTGACTATGTACACCCATTATTTCTATTTTCAAAGAATTTTCACATATTTTCCAAGTTATTTGTATACATTGCAATTGAATGATATGAAGTTAGGATCATTTAAATCTTATTTTAAATATGGGTATAAACAGATATTAGTTATTTTTTAAGTAAAGTTTTTTTTAATAATGGTTTCTGGGGCTAACATTTTTTAAAATGTAATATGTTTTCATATGTATTATATATCATGTATGTGAAACATCTGTAACATGTTTTCTGCATTAGAAAAAAAAATTAAGCCTGAGAAGAAATAAGGCAGCAGTTAAAGGCATTTTTGAAAAAAGAAATTTTCACTTCATTTTAAACTGTTTCATCTGTAATGCATTAGAACAAATTTACTTGTGTCTCTGAAGGAAAGTATTACTTTAACTCTTAGATAAACTCTGATATACTCATGAATTAATTTGACCTTATATTTACATTTTCTGGGAGAAAAAAGCATTAAAATAGCTACAAGGCTGGTAAAGAAGTGAATAGTAAACTTTTCCATTTCTTACTTGATTACAGCTGTTGCTATAGTTACCTCTTCAACGTAGCTTTGGGTTTGACCTTCAGATTGACCTATGAGTCCAATGTTATATATGTGTACTATAGAGTTTCTCTTTCTTTCTTTCTTTCTTTGACTAACTGATGATTACCTATAAGATAACAAACACACATGAAGAATACATACTGGCAAATTTCAATTTACAAAGCCCCAAAAGGTGATAAAAAATATGCATATGAATTTTTCCAAAATACATTATTTACCATAGAAGGCTATTTATGTCTTCTGTCCACCATTTTATTTCCTGATATAAGTTATCTTCCAGATATACTCCTTTTATAACTATAATTTAGAAGTATCTTCAGCTTTGCTCTTCCTACTGAAATTCTTCCAACTTGGATAAACTGCACCCTAGTAAATAATAACACTGCTGATTTATTCACATTTTTATATTTATTTAGAAGACATTACTCTTGTCTGATGTAAAACTCTTGACCTGGTAAGTCTTTTATCATTTGTCTTTAATTATACACAATCACTTACAGATAAAAATGTGACTTAGAAAAGTAAAGTTTTCAGATGCTAACTTTATGTTTCTGTTTTTATGTATATACTAAAGAAGTACTCTAAAGTCAGAAGGTATATTGGAAATGGTTAACATAAAATGAGAGAAATACTAAGGCAAAAATAAGTTTAAGATAATGAATGTAGAAATAGTCAAAGAAGAAAAATTAAAAAGCATGTTAAATAATGTTTAGAGAGTACAGTCACACCATATAAAATCACGAGATTTTCAAGGCACGTTACTAAAGGTGTCATTCACAAAGATTACAAGAATTTTCCATAGAGTTTTGTAGTGTGATTATTTGGGATTGTTTATATGGAAAGTTGTACATACAAATAAAAAGTTTAAGAAAGAGTAACAGAAATGCAAATTTGTGAGTAAATAGATAAGACTTTTCATGAGATATTATTTATATTTATTTATATTGTATGAGATTTATTTATAATGTAAATAATATATTTACATTGTTAAAAATTGGTTGTCATGGGATGATTGATTTGTAGAATTGAGATATGGGACAAGAGCACATAAAGTAGGAAGGGAGTAAGTGGACTTAAACTGAAGTAAGATTTTTACATTGTTCAGGATATAGATTATTCTGGAATAATTTAATTGCTTGAAGGTATTTGATCTACTATCTAGAACAACAGCTAAAATATAACAAATATAAAGCTAAGACATCAATATCAATAGGACAGGTAAAGTAAGGTATTAAAAAATTTGATTCACTGGAAAGAAGGATGGGAATGAGGAACAGAGAAACAGATCAATAGGAGCACATAAAAAGAAGTTAGACTTTAACCCAACAATATCAATAGTCACCTTAAATGTAAATGGACAAAACACACAAATTAAAAGACAGAGATTGATAATAAATAAAAAAATATGGAGTCACATGCTCTTTAAAACCATATTTTAAATGTTGAGAATAAAATGTATAGAAGTAAAAGGACAGAAAAATATGTCATGCAAGCCCAGTAAGCATTAGAAAGCTTATGTAACTATATTAATATCATACAAAGTAAACATTAACATGTACATCATGGGCAAATAAAAGAGGAATGTTTCATAATATAAAAGAGTTACTTCATCAAGTTATAATAATATCAAATATGTAAACAATAATAAAACTATTTCAGAACAAAAACTGATAGAACTTCAGGAAAAAATCATGAGAATATTATGTAATTTTGAGAGCCCTTTCTCGGCAACTGATAGACCAATTAGCCCAATAAAAAAGGAAAAAGATGAAAGGTTAGAATTATACTATTAATCAGTTTGACCTAAATGACAATTACAGAATATTGTGACAACTGTTGAATGCATATTTCATTTCACATGCATATGAAACATTCACTAAAATCTGAGCCATAAAATAGGTATCAATAAATTTCAAATGATTGAAATAATACAGAATATACTCTGTGATCAAAATGATGTTAAATTAGAAATCAATAACAGTTAAATAACTAAAAAATTATAAATATTTTAAAATGAAATAATATATTTCTAAATAATTCATGATTCAAAGAATTAAGAAGAAATTTTTTAAATGTTTAAACTAAACGACAGTGGAAATAGAGAAAATGTGTGAGATGCAGATAAGACAGTTCTTAAGTGAAATTTTATAGCTTCAAATGTCTATTTCAGAAAATAATATAGGTATAAAAGTTAATGATCAATTATACTCTTTAAAAAGATCAAAGAAGAGAATATTAATACCAAAGTAAGTAGAATAAGGATATATCAAAAATGAGTGTAAATAAATGGAATTTTAAAAAGAAAAAATAAATCTTTTTTTCTACTTTTGTTCAAAAAAAGTTCATTATTTGAGAAAGACAAAATCCAGATGATATTTGGTACACCCATATACCCATATATACACTCATATGTGGAATTTAAGAAACAAAATAAATGAACAAAAGGGGGGAAAAGCAAGTCATTATCATACTTATTAGACAGTTTGAAATATATCTGTAGTGAATTATTTACCTTGTATGGCAATCAATATTTTATCAGAAAATTGAAATTCAATGCATATGATTTGAGGTACATAGCTTAATGATTGTGCAGCAATAATATGTATTTTATCTACTAATGGAAATAACATGATTGATAGGGCAAATGAAGGACTCCTTTTAGGCTAAAATGAACAGGCTAGAGTCTTCTGTGTTTATATTAGCATTAGAATCCTTTGAAGTATAATTGGAACCCAGTCACCAAAACTAATCAATTTTGTATCACCAGAATCTAGCAGTATTTTTATCCTATAATCAGTGCTCTATTTAATATTCTTGGGTGGATCTTCTAAGTCATATTATGTATTCCATACATGCATATATTGGAATCTCATTCCTTGCTTCTCCATTATCATTATCTTCCATTTCTGGTTTAATCTTGGCAAAGCTGGAAATAGGAACCTCAGGATATCGTGAAACAAGCATCAGGAGACATTAGTATTCACTACTCAAACACAGGGAAATAATGAAATGGGTCAGTTGAACATAGTTCAGCACAATGGCAAAAATTCAGAAGGCCAGCATATTTATCTCTGTTTCAAAGGTCAGTATGTTCACTGTTTTAAATCTTATAAAGACCTGAGAAAAAAATGTGATTTTTTTCTCACACTTTTCCATTTTTCAAATTCTTTCTACCAATACCTTATTCCCATGTCTCCATTGTCTTTTAGATTTTTGACATTTTATTCACTTAATGACTTATAATTGATAAAGTGTCCCTTATTCCAGGGGTCTTTGAATCTTAATAGAAATCAAAGCCTAGAGATAAAAGGATTAACCTCAAAAATAAAATCTCCTTTGGACTTTTCTGAATTAACACTAAGTGTTTATCTATTCTGCTTGAGCATAGAGCCGACCTAGGATATTGTACATTAATGATACTCTAGTTTGTTGTATTCCTACTAAGAAAAAACTACAGTAATCTATTATTTTAATGGTATTGAGTAGTTGTATATAATGGAAGAGTTTGTGCTTTATGTTTGCATCATTGAGAAACTTCAGGGTTACTATGGGGATTCTATGACCAATACAGGTGCAAATAGATTTTTCAATCCTTTTTATACTATCTAAGTATAGTTGATGTTATGTGTAAGTGATAAATTAGGTCAGATAAAAAATTAAATGCTGTTGATGTTGGTTACATTTTACAATATCTACAATGCATTTACTTTAAATATATTAGAACAGTTACTTAAGATTCCAGTGACTTAGATTTAAAAATTTTATAAACCATCTTGTAAGTCTTGTTATGAAAGTGAAAAAAAAAAAAAACTAGAGAAATTGAAGAATTATTTAGTCATACACACTTTCTAATCAAGAGTTTAGAAATAAAACTACTTCAAATTTGGAAGGGACTTCAGACAAATTTATGGATTTTACAACATAATATCTACACATAAAGCCACAGCTCTATACACACAACACAAATAAGGTGAACTATAGTAATTATTTGTTAAGGTATAGTAGTGACAATAACTAGTATTTAGAATTTTTTTCTACAAAACGAGCCACTTATCTATATGTTCCACAGGTTACAAAAATAAACACTTATTTGCTTTACCTCCTTTATTTAGATTTGCTTTCTATGCTGGTCATATTAAACAGGTATCTTCCTTTCCGTACATATGCACACAAAATAAACATTTGTAGGTATTTATTTGGGGAAATTAGCTTATTGAAAGCCTTTTGCAAAATGAGAAGTTATCTCTCCTAATTTCATACTTAGCAATCTCAGATACTTTTTCTTTAATTTTTAAAATGTTTATTTACTTTTGAGAGAGAGAAAAAGAGAGAGAGAGACCGAGTGCGAATGGGGGAGGAGCAGAGAGAGAAAGCAATGCAGATTCCGAAGCAGGCTCCAGGCTCTGAGCTGTCAGCACAGAGCTCCATGCAGGGCTCAAACTCACAAATTGTGAGATCATGACCAGAGACTAAGTCGGACGCTAAGCCAACTAGGTCACCCAGGCACCCTTCAGGATACTTTCAAGTAAAAGATACCAGAGTGCAGAAAAAGGAGATCAACAGGAAGAGACTTACGGTGGTCAGGTGAGTGAGTGAAACAAAAAGATCTTGGACACTTAAATGTGGAAGAATGTGATGAAGATTAGTAAAATTGCAAAATTGATATATAACAGTCTCTTAAAAAAATCTGTTATGTGAAGTTTGATTATTATTGTGCTTCTATTTTTTCAATTGTTTTCATTCTCTTTTTTTCATCTCCACTGAACAAAGAGTAACCTATTTGTACAAAATAGAGAATTTCTTTTCTTAATGGTTATTTTTTTCTCAGATATTCTTGCAAATATTTGCAGTTAAAACTAGCTCAGCTATATAAACCATTGCTTCACAGTTAATTTAACCACCCCTCTTAATTATGTAGTTTTTGATATGTATGCATGTCCAGTAGTAGCAGTCTGGGGAGAGTACGCATGCTGTTCTCCCAATTATGATTACCTATAACATACTCTTTTTAAAAATATGAAATGAAAATTTTATGATTTAGCCAAATTGATAGAGGCATTTCAGCTTGCAGAAATATATAAAATATAAATCTTTTTATTCTACAACTTTCCAGTTTCTAATTCTACACTACCTGTTTCAGAAAAATCTTTATCACTAGTATGCCTCTGCTATCTCATGATGGTTGGATTAACTATTTCCATTGAAATCAGGTTCATTGTATCATTCTGCTTCTCTCCCAAAATATTGATTTGCAAGTGTGTGAACAACAGTTATGTGAATATCTTATCACGATGCCTTCCTGTTTTGGTATTTCACTGAAAGAGCCGTGAGTATCTCATAGAAATGAGGATACACATTTTGCAGAATAGGAAATAAGCACAGAATAATGAGTAACTCATTAAAAATATTTATTGCACAATATATGTCTAAAACATTGCTAGGGCTTATATACAGAGTGTTACTGAATCATCTCAAAGCCCCATGTGTATTAAGGTATTGCTATATTTATTTTAAGGAAAAGAAATTAAATTAGAGAGTTGAAATCTTTTCAAAAATGGCAGTCTTATACATCAATATTAATACCAATTATAGACTAGATATTTTAATCAGTGGAAATGGTTATGACTACTGATTGATAATGCTGGGTAATTTTATTAAAAAAACAAATATAAAAGTTGACATCCTGGAATATTTCTAGAAAGGTATTCTTAGGCTACATATCACAACAATTTAAAATGTATTCCATACATGGTTTAGAACATTGCTTTGACTCTGTGGGGGGAAATCAGGTGCAAGGGAATTCTTACCATATTAAATTTCTCAGTCAATGAATTGTAGTACAAATTTGAAAAGTGTGAGCTTTGTGGGGAGCAAAGTGGTAAGTTATATTCTCTCAAGCTTTGAATTTTATGTCTCTTTAAGATTATAAGCAAAATTTAATTTGTGATAAGACATTTTTAAAAATGCCAGTAAGAAAAGTTATATTCACATTTAAACTTAAAATAACTTTGTATCTTTCTTTTTTTCCTTCTAAATCTTGCTCGCAGTGTTCACAGTAATTTTTTTTTGGCTAGTTTTTAATGCGGGCAATTGTACTTAGTTCTGATGAAATGTCATTCTCTGTCTACCTAGAAATAAGATGGTTCTTGACATTGGGAGTTTGTCATTGATTAAATTGTCATAGTCTATTTGAAACCTAAATGCTGCCTTTGGTCATTGTTCTTTTTCTTCTTTAGAAAGTGACCTTTGTGAATAATTGCATGCCCTAGATGTGTCAAAATGAAGAGAAAGCAGCATTCCTAACTATGAACATTTTATAAACTATTTGTCTCTGCTGTCTTGAGCAGCTTTATGAAAATGAAATATTTCAAAATTGTATTGCAGAATCACAGACATTTTAACAGTCTTAGGTATAAAATGAATGCAGTGCAGAATTATAGGATTTATCATTGATTGATTGATATTCTTCATTTTCCTCAAATATGAATTTATTGAAATTGTTATATATACTCTTAAGAAAAAATATAGATATAGAGAGATGATGATGATGGATTCTAAAATGTAAAGACATTTTAAAACATATTCCTTATATCCTGTTTTTAATTCATCAGAAAATTTTAAACGTCTTCTTATGTAAAAAAGATGAACAAATGTTGTCTCAAAGTGTTTTTAAAAATATGAAACTCTAATGTGACTTAGAGTAAGGCTTATATCAGTGTAGGTGTGTAAGAATTGTTAAGTATAGTATGTAGACATACTTATTTGAATATCAGCATTTTCTATTAAAATTAAGTTTTATTTTACTACTTGAATTTAGAAGTATAATCCGCTTTTCAACTTTAATCTCTGAGGATATTTAAAATGTTTTTCTCAATAGGCATGATTAAGAATATAAAAGGAAATACATACACAAGACATACATATTCAAGTAATAATATTCATGATATGAGTTATGAGGGAGTTTGGAATCTAAAGAGAATAACCTCATCATGGAGTAGAAAGAGGATGAATGGAAATATTGAAATTTAGTCATAATATTAACGAACTATAGAAATGATCCCTGAAAGTATAGTCTTAAATTTAGTCATAATATTTGGAGTTCTACACTAACACACTGATATGAAGGAAAATATGTTTCATTGTTGCTAAGAAAATAAAGTAAAAAAAAGTTTTTAAAAAAGTCAAATATATTGAAAGGTTTTAGAAGCTTGATTTGGGAAGTGTGTATGTGTGTGTGTGTGTGTGTGTGTGTGTGTTTACGTGTGTGTGTATGTGTTATTTTAACATAGATTACTGTAAACCACTCTGGGTTCTTGTGTGGGAGTAAATATGATGAAAAATGTCTTTTAAGACTATAATCTGGCAGTGGTGGATAGTGAAAGGAATCTGGAGCCAGTGAGCTTGATAAAAAATATCTCTAGTTATTTAAGGGATTAGAGTAAGGGCCATGGGAAAAGAAATATAAAGGATAAATCCAAGAAAGACTGTGAAGAAAATACTAAGAGCAAACAAAGCAAAAGAGATAAAAATAAATAATATTGATTTAAAGATGAGTCCAAGATTTCTAGACTCAGACATATCAATAAAAGAAACAGGAAATCTGTAAAGAGAAAGAAATTTAAAGAGGAAAGTTTATTTTTTTAATCTTGCAAGACTGAGATAAAAGTCCATTATCTAAATCATGCCACATTTCAAGTGTTAGGTTATGGTCATGCATGTAAAAGACCAAAATTAGACAAGTGGTTTCCAATATAAATGTAATAGATGGAGTCATAAGCATGGGTAAATTCATCGAGGTTAGCTGTGTAGAAAGATAAGGATGAAAGATATAGGACTAAAGATAAGTAAGAATCAATAGATCCAACTGAAAAAAAGGGGAAAGTTCCAGAATAGGACTCAAAGCATTTGAAGGTGAAGGGATACAGATGCTAGGAACAAAAAGTCATGCAGTTTTTAAAATTTTTAAATATTAAAAAACTTATAAGCTACACAAATTGTTTCTTCAATTTTATTACAACCAGGAGATATAAAATAAGCACATTCTGTGGAACGTGTCTCTCGTGTATATCTAATTATAATCTTAGGCAGAAGTCAAATGGATCCACAAGCACCCCAGATTGGAGTGTACTCCCTTTCCCTTGCTACCTGCATGTACAACACATTCATTCAGCACTCAGATGCCTGGCTACTACATATCAGGTACTATGCAGGTACAAAAACAAAAAGGTGAACTAGGAAGTCAAGGACCCTACTCATCTGCTTGTACTATTGCAAGAACAGACAATAAGACAATAAATATGATTAATAGAAACTGGGAGAAGTGTTATGAAGGAATAACAAAAATCCAAATGATAGGATAGCAACCGAACTGTGAAAAGCCACTTTTAATAAGGACGTACACACCAGCCTCCATGAGGTGACAGTTTTACTGAGATCTGAAGAACTCAAAAAACCAGGCTTTGAAGGGGAGTAACTTTTCAGTTAGTGAGTGTAAATAAAGCAAAGACTCAGAGGAAAAGAAAAGTTTGTGTACAGAGAACAGAAAAGAGACTGGTGTGTCTAGACAAGACCAGGGTGTAGGAGATGAAATAATTTGTTTGCAGAGGTGAAGAATGGTCATATTACATATGACTATATGACTGGGATTAAATATTGCATTTTCATATGAGGGCGATGGAAATGCATTTGATAGTCAAAATTAAAAGAGGATATTATTTTTTAAAAACATTGCTCTGGCTGAAATGTAGAGACTTGATTGAACATTACAAGAATCGGAAGCAGGAGATCCATTAAAAGTGGCTTATAAGAGCTCTTAGGGTAGCTTGGGCTAGAAGGGTGTCAAGAAAAATTCACAATGTATTTTTAAGGTTGAATGGACATCAGGAATCAAATGGGGGGGTGAGCAAAAGGACAGAAAACTATGAGAATGCTATATATTTTTTTATTCATGCATCTATTGACATTTAGGTATGGACACATTCATACACAGCTATTACATATTTTGTGATTTAGGACTCTGAAGACGCCCATATTCTACCTGTTTTTTTTTAATTAATATTCATATTTATTAGAGACCTGTACCATCCTATAACTATGGTCTGTTTTACCTAACCAAATGAGGTTCTTTTACTCTTCTGAGATTGATTTCTGAGCAAAGACCTTGAAACAAGTTTTCCCTCATAGAAGTAGAGCTTTAAAAACCCACAACTATTCTTGAGGGTAGTCTCCCAATCTGTCTTTGTGTTGTTTTACTTAAGCTTTTGAATTTGCCTGGTGGAAGAATGGAGGGATGGATAGATCCATGCTGTGCATGTCACCCTCCATTATCTTGAGGGGACAAGAGTCCTTGTCAGTGACATACATGCAGAAATGCATGCCTCCTTCATATGGATTTGTGCTTATGGGGAGGACCTAGAAATGTGTTTAGATTATAAATGGCTCTTAATACACTTGTATTTCTTTAATTAGAAGGAGCTGAGATTTACTTTGGGAATAATTGGTTTATGTTTTGTTACCACTGTATCTCCCTTATCTTTGATTACCATTTGCATTCCAAGAGGAAAATTCTTTGAAACAAACTTGCAATCTCTTCCCGGCCTTTTGGCTAAGATCAAGTGTGAAACAAACTTGCAGCCATCACCACTGATCCTAACATCTGAGACCATAGTAGGTACACAAATCGATCTCAGACTAGAAGACATTTAATCGTCTGATGCAAGATTTCTGATGTATTATTAAGTGGAAAAACCAGGATTGAACTCTGTAATATATAATATCAATTTGATTTAAATTATGCATAAAAGTAAAGCACATCCTTAAAAATATTAATTAAAAATGTAATTACAAAAACCATACTAAACCCAATTATAAATCATTTTTATATCACCCTTCATTTTATATTTTATATGTTTCTCCTCATCAAGCGTATGTAAGATAACATCTCCTCCAACTTTCAGTGTTCAACACTACAACGCCCTCCTGCTGGGGAAAAAAATCTTCCCAGAAATCAAACTGTGAAAGATTCTGAAGATTTTAGAGGCTCATGCCAAAAACTGATCATTTAGATTAAAAGAGAAAAGGCAGCCAAGTAGTAAAATTGTCTTGAGTTATCAGAGAATGCTAACAAAAGGTCACTCAGTCTAATTCAACTATGATCTATATAATCTAATTATGCTCATTTCTAAAGTAAATGTGTTATTTGCACTGCATTGGTATGCAGATTACAAAGTGTTATTATAGGATTATAAATGGAATGCTGGTTTGCATTTTCTATGAAAAAACCCTGTAAATACTATTTACCTTCACTTTTATGCGGCTAGGATTTAGTGCACACTAAAAGGCTGAGCCAGTGCAATATTAGAGTTCCAGATAGTGAAGTCAGCTAACTGAACACCGACCCTAAATAAAGCTGGGTGAGGGCAGTTTCAGGCTCATCTCTTCATTTATTACATTTTCTTTCATCCATCAGAAATATGAAGTTAATAAATTCCATGTTCCTTCCTCTGAAAATTAAAAGCAACTTTTGTTTTAACCATTAGCATAAGAATTCTGTTATGGGAATCTTAAATTACTAAAAGCCTTGTTTTATTTTTTTGCAGATACGGAGCATATACTTTCATGCTGTATTTATATATAAAGCTAAGAGCCAAATGCCTTTGCTTATATTCTTTGAGGAATTGTGTAAAACACAGTTTGGGGACTCTGGCAGGTTTAATAATATTTGTCTCTGCAGTTAGTACTATTGCGGTTCAGCAGCTGCATTAGCAATGATGCTTTAAAATGATTTTCAAGTAATTCATTACTTCCCTTTCTCATGCATTAAATTTAATATAGCTTGCAGGTTCTAATTCATCTTCATGCATGCTAATAAATTGCGCACTACAAATAAATTCTGCATTCGTTTTAAAGCAATCTCACTTCATCTATATATCAAACATGGAGTTGCTGGTTGGTTTGTAGCCAGCTGCGAATAAGTCCAGAATCTTATCTATGTAGTTACATGATCAATGACTATAATAACCCATCTTTGTAAAGATGACATATTCCTTTTAATATTTTTTAAAAAGAAAGACAATATATATACTTTTTACTTTCTAAGGTGGTAAAAACTCTTGAGGACACCACTCTAGAATATGAATGAACCCAATGAAAGCATCTTAAAATTCATATGCCATACCACAATGATTCTCTCCTTTTATATCTAGGCTTTATAACTAGAACTGCAGAGGAAAGAAAATCTTCTGTCCTCTCCCCTCTTGGATCCTTCTATCAAATTGGTTTAGTGCTGGCAGTCTTCGCAGCTGCTGAGTGACAGTTTCCTAAGCAGTTTTCACAGCTAAAAAAGGACACGGACTGTGGCACTGATGTGGGGTGGGGAGGGCTGAAAGGCGTTAGGTGCAAACAGTAATATAATCTGCTGATATAGTGCTATATTGTATAAGAAGTGCTTTCATGTAGATTCATCCTCTTTAAATCTTAGAACTATATTTTTTATTGAGATATAATTGACATATAGCATTGTGTAAGTTTAAGGTCCACAACGTGTTGATTTGATACGGTTATATACTGAGATATGATTACCCCTGTACTATGAGCTGACACTTTCATCATGCCACAGGATTATCATCTTTTTTCTGTGGTGAGAACATTTAAGATCCAATGTCTTTTTTTTTTATTGTTTTCTAATGTTTTATTTATTTTTGAGACAGAGAGAGAGAGAGAGAGAGAGCGTGAGCAGGGGAGACTCAAAAAGAGAGGGAGACACAGAATATGAAGACAGGCTCCAGGCTCTGAGCTAGCTGTCAGCACAGAGCCTGACACGGGGCTTGAACCCACAAACTGCAAGATCATGACCTGAGCCGAAGTCGGATGCTTACTTGACTGAGCCACCCAGGAGTCCCTAAGTTCCAATGTCTTAACAGCTTTCCAGTATATAATGAAATACTATTAGCTATAATCACATTAGATCCCAGAACTGATTCATCTTCAAACTTCAAGTTTGTTCTCTTTGACCATCTCCCTGGTTTCCTCACCCTCCAGTCCCTCTAACCACTATTCTATTCTCTGCGTCTACAAGTTTGGCTTTTTTGGATTCCACAGTTAAGTGAGATCATGCAGTATCTGTCTTCAAGTATCTGACTTATTTCACTTCAAAACATGCCCCCAAAGTCGATCCATGTGGACACAAATTGTAGGATTTCTTTCTTTCTCGTGGGTAAATAATATTCCACTGTACATATATACACTACATCTTCCTTATTGATTTTATCCATTGATAGACATAGAAGTTGTTTCCATATCTTGGCTACTGAGAATAACGTCGCAATGAACATAACAGTTCAGATGTCTATTGGAGATTCTGTTTTCATTTCTTTTCTATATATACCAGAAGTGGGGTTGCCAGATCACATGGTTGTTCTATTTTTAATGTTTTGAGGAACCTCTAGATGGGATGAGAGTCTCAATTTTACATGAAAAGAAACCTAAGTTATTTTGTTCAATGTCACACGAGTTCAGTGTTGGAAACTACAACCAAATTTAAGATGTCTGATTAAAAACAAACAAACAAACAAAACAATTCCTTTCTCACTATATCACACTTTATCCTGAACATCTGTCTGTTTATCCTATATGAAATGGCCATGTAATAACACATTTGTGACTCTATTCTGCAGTGATCTCCAAAGAAAGCTTTTAGTCAGCTGCTTTCACTGCAAGTTTGGGACAGAGGGTATTTTAAGAGTTTTGCTGCTCCAAGCATGGTCCATGGACCAGCAGCATTGGAATCACCTAGGAGCTTGTTGGAAATGCAGACCACAGGCCTCACCCCAGATCTACTAAATCCAGTTCTCCATTTCAGCAAGGTCCCAGGTGATACATAGGCAGCTTGAAGTTGGAGAAATGCTGGTTTTGAAGTAAACAAAATGAGCTATGGGAAAAAAGATCTTTTGAGTAAGATAGGAAAAATCTTTCAGGTAGCAGTGAAGTGAAAGGACATATATATTATTTTCCCTTCACGTAGCATTGTTGAAGTTCTGTAATATTTATAATACTTCATCCACCCACTCATTTTTGGCAATATTTTTGCAAAGCGCATGAGTGATGTGGGAAACCCTGTGTCTAAAGAAGTTTCTGAACTGTGAGAAATAGACTAGGAAATAAAAATTTAAACAATAGGTATTCTGTTTATGAAATCCGTGTAGTGTAATTCAGGCTGCTTTGGCAGTTTTAAGATTATAGTTTAAAGAAATACATAATGAAACTAGGCATTCTCTCCGGTCTGTTTCCTGATTCTAATACAGGGAAGTGACTGATTCTATGTGTAATGTCTACATTTCTTACCTTATTAAACTAAATGGAATTCATTTCATAATTGATGTGTAATCATTTCAAGGTAGCCCTCTTGTTGTGCTTATAAACATACCAACCAATAATTTTCCATTGTTGCTGAAGATAGGTACCAGGAACTTTATCGCCCTGAGTGTTTCTTAGTCTATAATTTATGTCCAGATTATGCAGATCCAATCATTGGTAAACTTTAGAAAATTACAACTGGCCAGGCTTCTCACAAAGACATGGTACAAAATGTGTGACTAGACTGTTCACATAGAACATGTTATGTCTGCTTCTGTAACTGACTAGGGAGGCTTAATTTCCTAATAGAATCAATGTCAAGGCATGTGAAATCTTTCAGATTGTTCTAAGGAAGAACTATTTTATTTGTAATCAGAGTAAGTAGATAGATAGATAGATAGATAGATAGATAGATAGATAGATAGATAGATAGATAACAGGAAGAAGGAAGGAAGGAAGGAAGGAAGGAAGGAAGGAAGGAAGGAATAAATTATCCAGTATGTGTTCTCATCTGTTATATCAAAAATAAATATGTGTATTCTGGCCTAACTTATCCACTTCCTTTTTTGTTGTTGTTGTTTGGATAACTGACAGTTTTGGCTTAAATTCAGGTCTGAACTTTGCCTTTCCTAATGACCTCTAGAATATTCATAACTCCACTTTAAATGAAATCTTGCCTATATGACTGAATGCTTGATTAAACTTGAATTATATATATATCTAGAAACTCTCTTGTTTTAGGGAACAACAGATGGTGGGATAACTGGTAATAATAAGTATAAATCATCAATGATTCAAGTAAGAAATACCTTCTCAGAAGTTCCCCTGTTCTGTTCAGTGAAAATGCTATCCAAACCATTCTATTTCCCTAATACAGTAACTCAAGTTAAAAAGCACAACTTCTTTTCCAGGGAAAATATCTTGTTCTGGGTTACCTGAGAAGTACATCCTATTATATGCTTTGGGCAAGACAATTTTTTTAGCATGACGTTGAAAGCTTGGAGCAAAACATGTTACATGTGCAGTTACAAAGTTTGACTATCTCAGAGATAACCAGTTCAAATCACCCTTTCACAGATGCAGAAACACACGTTTCAGTTAAAACAACAGATCTGTAGCAGTATAGAAATTGGAATCCTTATTTATCCATCTCAAAGCAGTAAAGTAGTACTTCTCAAAGTTGAATGTACATTTGGACACCAAAGAGATCTTGCAAAGCTGAGCAGGGTTCAAGCGAGCTTCCCAGACAGGCCAGCAGCATAGCTTGGTCACAATTTGAAAAGCTAGGCTCCACACAGCATGCTCAGTTTCTTGAATAATGAGACAAAGTGACAGTGTGCTATCCGTGCTATCCTGCCTTTTTAATCTTTAGTCATCCTTGGTGACGCTTATCATATTTTGTGATTAGTATCATTAGTTAGCTGCATTTTTTTCCTGTACCCTTTTCAACCTTCACCACCATAAATTGTGTGGAACAGGATTTGCATTTCTCCTCTCTGTTTTGTTTACATTGCCCACCTCCTACCTTTGAACGCTCATGCATCACAGTTGCAACTCTCAGGTTTTGCACAGATTTTCTTCAGGAGGAATCCAGTATTAAGGTTCCACATTAAGGCAATTTTGCTGCTTATCTCATCCATATATTATGACCTAGTTTGATTAGTAGGCTTATTGTTATAATTCCTTTACTTATTATTAATATTTTCTTTCTACCTGACATGATCCATTCTTCACTTGCAGTAAGTGACCTCTGTCTCTCTTTTGATAGGTTGAATTTTGTCTCTCAAGAAAATGTATGTTGAAGTTCTAGCCTGTAGTACATCAGAACATGACCTTATTTGGAAAAGGACAGATGTAATTACTTAAGGTAAAGTTATATTTGAGTAGGGGGACCTTCAATACAATATGTCCGGTAGCTTGTAACTAGAAGACTACGTGAAGACAGAGACACACAGGAGAATACCATGGGACAAGAAAGCCAGAGAGTGAGGTTATGTACCTACAAGCCAAGGAATGCCGAAGATTAACCTAGGAAGAGGTAAGACCTGTAGGCAAGGAAATTATGTCACCTATGTCCTTAGTTAGCAAACATTAGAAGGACTCAGATTGTTATAGGAATATCGGTCTTTGCTGTTTAGTACAAACTGCTTTTTGGGTGTATCTATGTGAGAACAATAGGTATTAAATGAAAAGATTTGAGGTTTCTTTGTTATGTTTGTTAGGAATAGCACTCTTCCTTTTTAATAGGGTATGTATAGTTTTCTTTCTTAATTGTGGAAGAAATCTAAAGTAGACAATTAGATAAGGACTAGGCAAAATGAAAAGATGTTATTTAAAAAAAAGGAGATGCTGGCTAATAAATTTAAGAGGTGCTGTTGTGACCAATTAAAAATTGCAAAAAGAAAAGGGAAAGTTTATCAACAATGAACGCTTAGCTTCCAAATTTCTTTTAATTAAAAAAGAAAAAATGACTGTAAGGGCGTCTGGCTGGCTCAGTCAGTAGAGCATGCTACTCTTGATCTCAGGGTTGTAAATCCAAGCCCCATATTGAGTGTAGACATTATTTAAATAAAATCTTAGGGGTGCCTGTGTGGCTCAGTTGGTTAAGTATCCAACTCTTGATATTGGTTCAGGTCATGATCTCATGGTTGTAAGATCCATGCCCAGTGCATAATCTGCTTAAGATTCTCTCTCTCCCTCTTCTTCTGCTCCTCCCCAGCTTGCATGCACTCTTTCTCACTCAAAAAAGTAAAGTAAATAAAAAATAAATGAAAATAAATAAACAAAATTTTTAAAAAATAAGTTAATACAAAATAAAACAATGACCATTGTTCTATCTAAACAGGTATTTTGACAAAAAAACACAACTAACCACTTGGGGTGCCTCAGTTGGTTAAGCGTCAGACTTCAGCTCAGGTCATGATCTCTTGGTTTGTGAGTTCAAGCCCCATGTCGGGCTCTGTGCTGACAGCTCAGAGCCTGGAGCCTGCTTCAGATTCCATGTCTGCCTCTCTCTCTGCCCCTCTCCGCACTCATGCTCTGTCTTTCTCCTTCAAAAATAAACATTAAAAATTTTTTTTAACAATAAAGTGACCACTTTAAATGTTTGAAAGATATTCTGTCACTGACATCACCCTCATCAATATGTTAATATCTTAAGTGTCAAATTGTATAAAGGACAGATTATAACATATCAGCTCATGACATGATCCAAAAGTCTTGTTTATTGTGTAGTTGAATATGTTTATCATTGTGACTATAGCTACTTTGTTCCTTCTTAAAATATAAAGTTAAGATGTGTAGTGAAAGTTTCTTTACTTTGTTTACTTGGAATAAGGGTGGTAACAGTGACTCTGCATCTAAATATTTGCCTCTGTCAGAACCAAGCCCATAGATATATCACAGTAGAGCCCAGTTTTAATATGAGGCTTACAAGTATATGTAGCACAAATATAATTTAAAATAATTTTTAAGCTAAATATTTACCACACCTATACTGCAATAGGGATAACTTCTATTCCTTTTGCTTCTTTTAACAAACTCCCATTTGGTGGAGGACTTAGAACAAAAATAATTTGTAATTTTTATGGAAATATTCATTAATAAATTTCTGTGCTTTAAAAGTATTTTTTTGTAAAACATATAATAACACTGGAGAATTGTGAAGGAGTGATAACCAATGGAAAACTAGCATGTATAAAACTTGCATATATTTTTCATTGTTAATATTACTTAATATTATATGCCATATAGTCAATTAAAATATTAAGTTAGCTACTCATACATATACATATTTCTGATCATTTAAATGTAGACCGATAAGCTTTTGGAAATCCAAGGATAAAATCATTTTGCAAGAGTAATTGAAGAGTATTGTGTAGCTAAAAAATTGCAAATATTTCCTCATACTTGTTTTATAAAAAAATTAGAAATTTATATACAGAAATTAATTATGTATCTGTATAGCTGTGTATGAATCTGATACAGTAATAAATTTCCAAAAGCAGGAAGCAAATATGTGTTTTATATTTATTCACCAAATAAAAGTATCATAATCTTATGATATGCAATAACTGAGTGGTCAAAAAGTGGATATGTATTTATTTCTCACGTTCACTGAGTGAGATGGCTGAAATTTATTTAATAATGCAATCTTATTAAATTTGTTAAAAACTATTATACTTTCGATTTTTTTGAAATCATAGCATACACCCATAAAGGTAAAGTCTAACTATATCTTCTTCATTACTGTTGAATATGCCCTTCATGTTGCTTTACAACCTCAAGAGCTTCCCTGTGTAAACTGAAAGTGATCTCTGTACACAGAAGCAGGAAGAGTCCAGAGGCAAACCTCACCAAACTGGTAAGTAGCAGGTGTAATTAGCAAGGGGAACTTACTCATGAGGCTGTACTCACCACCAGAATCTTTAGCATTTATATAGAGTCCTTAACTGGGTTCATATTTAAAATATATATAGAATTCATACAACACAACAACAATAAGAAAATCCAAAATAAAAAATGCCACAGGATCTAATAGACATTTTTCCAAAGAAGATACACAAATGGCCAACAGGCACATGAAAAGATGCTCATATCACTAATCATTAGGAAAATGCAAATCAAAACCATAATGAGATATCACCTCACATGGGTCAGGATGGCTATTAGAAAAGGCAAAACAATAAGTGTGGGAGAGGATGTAGTGGTACGGAACCCTTGCACATTGTTGATGGAAATGTATATTGGTGCAGCTAGTATGGAAAACAGTCTGGAGGTTCTTCAAAAGATTAAAGATAGAGCTACCATATAATCCAGTAATTCCACTAATATTTATCCAAAGAAAACGAACACACTTATTTGAAAAGATATAGGCACTCCTATGTTCATTGCAGATTATTTGCAATAGTCAAGATAGGGAAACAGTCTAAGTGCCCATTGATGGATAAATGGATAAGAAGATGTGTCATATATACAAGAAGATAGAATACTGGTTAATCAGAAAAAGGAATGAAATCTTGTCATTTGCAACAATATGGATGGATCTTGAGGGTATTATGCTAAGTGAAATAAGACAGACAGAGAAAGAGAAATACTATTTGATTTCACCTACATGTAAAATCTAAAATCAAAACAGACAAACCAAAACCTACATTCATAGATACAGAAAATGCATGTGGCTGTCAGAGGGGCATGGGTTGTGGGAAGTGGCAATATGGGTAAAGGGGATTAAGAATTACAGACTGACACTGACAAAGTAAATAAGTCATGATGTGTAATGTATATAGCATGGAAAATATAGTCAATAATATTGTATTAATTTGAAGGTGATAGATTGCAACTATTCCTATTGTGGTGACTATTTCACAATGTATGCAAATGTCAAATCACTACTTGTATACTTGAAACTACGTAATACTGTAGTTATGTAGTTATGTCAATGATACTTCAGTAAAAATAAATAATATAATTGGTACCCAGCACTACTGAATAATTTTGAAGGCAAAGAAGTAAACAATTTTTTTAGAAAATAACTTATTTCAAATCAATATTTTAAGTATCATAAACCTCTCGATAAAATATGTAGAGATAAAAATAGATTACACACAATAAAATACATATTTTTTTCTTAAAATCAAAGCAAAATACATATTTGTAGTAAGTAGAACGTTTGTAAATTCAAAAAATAAAATTACACTTTAAAATGTGCTTAAACTATGGAAATATTCTCATCACCTGTCTATGAAAGAATATTACTTTGAGAGGTTGTCTCAAGATTGAATTATCCACTTTGCAGTTTGCAAGGTTTGTAGTGCTTATTCCAGCATTCTTTTCTTTAAATTCCACCTGGGCAAAGGATCAAGTTCAATAAGGGCAGGAAGTTCTTGGGACAATCAGATCATGTCTGATTAACATGCTGGTGGATGTCACTGGTAACACTGTCTCTACTGACTTTCATAATGCTAATATGAAGTTTCTAATTGAATAATAATGTTAAAATGCCACTTTGTGTTCAATACAGAGACTGTTCTTTCAGTTTCTAGCATACTCAAGATTTCTTAATCTCATCTGTTTCAAGAAAAATGTATGATTCATTGACAGTCAATTGGGGGCAACTATAATGCTGAAAAGAATGCTAGATAAGGCAATTAAGATCTACCTGAGAACTGGTAGCTAGTCTACTGATAACCATTTGTGTTACTTAAATACTTACAGGATTTATTTAAATTATATATAGCTTAGTACTCTCATCCATGTAATAATGGACATTGTAGTAATTGTTCTCTCTCACATGTACATGTCAAGCTTAAATGAAATCTACTTGTGAATGAAGGATGTATGTTACAAAAAGTAAATTGACATGGCTATTTATGGTGAAAAGGAATACTACTAACTTCCACAGTAATAGTGACAGATGTTCAAATAGAAATTTCAATTCTTTAGAGGAGAACAAAAAATAGGAAAAAAAAGGTAAGACTCTTACCACAGCTTTTTGCCTTCTCCCACGTTTTCTAACATTATGTTAAATCTATATATCTATACCATTTTCTACTACCAGTTGGATTGTTTACATTTTCTTCATGTCTACTTTTTTCCCCTCAAATGTTTCATAAACATATCAATTTTTAGATTGTTCAAGTATACACTTGATTTAACAAGATGTAAATATAAACAGAATAATATAAAGACATTTGGGTGGTTTACCTCATTAAACCATTTATACTATTACCATCTTGAATTTTAGTTCTGCCATTTTTTCTAAATCTTATTAGGTAATATAATGATTTCGATTAGAACATACCTATTTTCTATTTCTAATAGAAAATAGGTATGTTCTATTAGACATACCTATTTTACTGTGTCTATATCTTTACCAATGGCCAATCTCTGTTGGCCTCCCTCCAACATCAGTCTGTGTTAAATCTTCTATTTCTTTGCTGAAAACAAACTAGAGTCATACAGTTGTGATAAGCAGAGACTATTTATTCAGACGTTCCTTACGAGGTGAGTTTAACTACCACCATTTGCTTTGGCAGAGAACCAAAAGCAGAAAAGCAGGCAAACTTTATATTGGGGGGGGGTGGAGGGAAGAGGAAGGCTTCACGTGTGCTCTCTTTGGAAATTGTTGGCATGGGGAAGCTGGAAGAAGACCAACTAGAAGTGGGTTTATCTGTTTTGTCCTTTGTTAGAAGTAGAGGTAAAACTATAAGGAAATTGTTAGCTGGTGACTGGGTCCTGGCCATTCTGGGCAAATTGCTCCAGAAGTTGTCATTTGGTTTTCTGAAATGATTGCTGCAGTTTGTGAGTCAGAGTTCCATTCTCTTGTATGGTCCGGCCATTGTCTCTTTGTGTATTCAGAATTTCACCTTGTTCCTAAGAACAGATGTTAATGTGTTTCCAACATCCTTGAGTGGTAAACTTTCCCATTTAGTTCACATATAAATAATTTTAGCTTGTCTTCAGTTTTGAATAACAATTTTCCTGAGTCTGGAATTCCATTTTGTTGGATTTCTTCTCCACAGAAATTTGAAGATAGCTCAATGTCTTCTAATGGCAAATTTCTCATAAGCTAACACTAAATAGTTTTACAAATGTTTTTTATTTGTAAAATAAATCTCTGGAAATGGTTGTTTTCCTGAGCAGTTCTGTCCTCTTACTTACCCTTAAAAAGGAGACAGGACTTTTCGGATGGCTCTAGTCCAGACACCTCTGGTATAGCGAACAATCTAGTACAGCGAACGATCCTCGTTGGTTGCGTCAGTTCTCGTGGGGTTGGTCATTTTGCTAGTCTTCTTTCATCGTTGCCTAAAAGGGTTTGAACTCTGGCTGATTTCGGGGTGTGTGAAGGCTTCCGCATTTTCCATCCGAGTCATTTTTGGCTCACTGGACCAGGAGGGGAAAGCCACGGCTCTAGGCCTCTCTCTATGCCCCTCGGACTGTGTGAACAAACCCAGAGAAGGTCAAGCGTCACAGAGCCAGAACAGCCATGCAGATAAAAACAGTCTTGGCAAACAGTCTGGAAATAGCTCTGAAAGGTTTTTTT
>CM053574.1:94348294-94403820 GCA_028646485.1 Cryptoprocta ferox | reverse complement strand
AAAGATTAAGGATTTACTCTTACTCATTAAATATGTCCATGTCAGATCGGCAGCCATGTTTGTTTCTTGCATCATCACTCATAAGCCTGACCGAGGGATCCATTCCTACAAGATGCTGTGGCAAGAGTGAGTAAATGGAGAATTTATTCTGGATCATGAATAGTTTGGAAGGGACACATGTAATTTTTGCTTACTTTTGCTTGGCCATTGTAAATCAGGTGACCATATTTAAATTTGGGAAGTAAAGTGGTACAATCCTCCCATGTGCTCAGGATGGGAGGTGAATAGGCACAAATCCACCAGGACTCAGCTACGGTAAATTTGGTTTCATTTTAATTTAGTTTTCTCACTGAGTCTGCAGGTTGAAAACCTGTTTTCCCTGCACACTTGCAGGCCTGGGGAATATAGATACTAAGAGTTATTTCCCGTTACCAGACAGCTTTGCTGCTTAAAACCAAATCTCTGTTTTATTTAAAAAAATCAAGACCACAATAGAAAAAACCACTCTGCTATCTTTTAACTCAAAAAACCACTCTGCTATCTTTTAACTCAAACAAATATTAACATGTAGAATATCTATCTCTATTACTTATATCTATATAATTTTCAACATAATTAAACTTTTTCATCTGTAACATGAGGATAATAATATCTCTTTCCTTCTGGTTTTCTGTAAGGATTAAATAAGTTTATAGATAGATAGATAGATAGATAGATAATGTTTGCAATAGTGCTCCGAAAATAGTAAGCATATATAAGTGTTTTGTGTTATTACTACTATTAGGAGTATTTTAAAATTTTGTGTCAGAATGATTAGAAAAGTGGATTGTACGTCCATGGAGGCATTAAGATGGAGGTATATAGACATCAAAGAGAGATATCCTGTACTGTTTGAATTTCGAGAACGTCCTAAAAGGATCAAAACTATAACCACATCCCTAAGCAGTTCACTCCTGAATCTATCAAATTGATCGAACTTTATCACTCTTACAGAAGAGCATTCGCTAGGGGTCGGGTGGGGAGGATATATATACTTAGACACAAATATACACATACATACGTATACACAGACACACACACACACACACACACAATCTATTCATCTCTGTTGTTCTTTACACAAAGGAATAAAACTTTACAAAACATGTAAAGATGCAATACATACAGAATTAAACAAATCAATTAATAGAAAGAGATGCGTTGATCCAGATATTGGAGTTGACAACAAGAATGTTGGCCCAGGGGCACCTAGGTGTCTTAGTCTGTGAAGACTCCGACTTCAGCTCAGGTCATGATCTCACAGTTTGTGGGTTCAAGCCCCGTGTCTGGCTGTGCTGACAGTGTGGAGCCTGGAGCCTGCTTTAGACTCTATGTCTCTCTCATCTCCCCCTCCCCCACTTGTGCTCTTTCTGTCTCTCAAATATAGATAAACTTTAAAAAAATTAAAAAAAAAGAATGTTGGCCCAAAAAAAGAGAAAATTTAGTGCTTAATTATGCTTGATGCAAGCCGTTTTAGCAGAAAACATGGGAAAAGTATTCAGCATAGAATAATGATAAGCTGAATTATGTCCATGTGAATATTTTAATATTAACTTTAATATTTAGTAATTAAAATAACATGGAAAATGGAAAGATATTATGATGTAGGAATATGTTAAAATGTGGGATCAAATGATATATTTATTATGAATATTTCTACGTAAGAAAGGTAAGCTAGAAGAAAATGTAACAAGGTAATAGTATTTAGCTTGGCTTATGGCACTATGAAGAACTGTTTTCCTTTTTTCAAATTTTAAATGCATACAAAATTTATAATAAAAATGTGTGAGATGATAAAACGCTATAATTTCTTATATTAGAATGCAAGGAAGTGGAAGTAGGAAATAAAAAATAATATGATTGGAGGCACTTGGGTGACTCAGTTGGTTAAGCCTCTGACTTCGGCTCAGGTCATGATCTCACAGTTTGTGGGCTGGAGCCCTGCATCGGGCTCTGTGCTGACAGCTCAGAGTCCTGGTGCCTCCTTTGGATTCTGTGTCTACCTCTCTCTCTTCCCCTCCCCACTCATGCTCTGTCTCTCTCTCTGTCTCTTTCTCTCTCAAAAATAAATGAACATTAAAAAAATTTAAAAAATAGTAATATGATTGAATATGATTGAATGAGGAAAACTCAAAGTTTCTGATATTCATTTTAGAGCATGTATAGATGGTGGTAAAATGTTTTATGCTAGTCATGATTTAGATGAAGCACTAGAATTTCAGTTCTTCCTCCACAAAACATTTCATAAAAATATACATATATACAGAATAATAAAAAATCAAAATATAAAATGGAAAGGTAGAAACTCACTTTTTAAATTCTAATTTTATTTTTGGTTTCTTAGATGCCCGGTGATGATATTAGAATTTCAAATATTTCTGGAAACTCACCTTTGTTAATATGAACAGGATATATAGAAATATCAGAATACAAATTCAATGACCAATAGAAATTCTTAACATAATTTGGTCATCCAATAAATTCTATCCCAAATGACAGTTATTTGATCTGTGCTCTCCTTAAAGAACCATAAGTAGGCAATTTATAAAAAATAATCCTGTCACTTTCATGAAATGGGGGGGGAACCCTGATTTTTATAAATTTCAAAGCTTTACTTTAGCTTGGCTTATGGCACTATGACCCAGCAACTTCAATGACCCAGAGTTAACACACTTACACAAGAAACTGCTATCCATAGTAACACTGCTACTGTCTTATTTCATCAAACCTAAGATCCATCAATTATACTATAAAGTCCAATTTCAGAGATGTCGAAATATGAAAGTACATTTTCATGAAATACAGTACCAAAAGGGGGCTAATATTTAATGAATGTCTATTATGTATCATATTTAATTATATTGAATTTTAAATATAATTTTAATATAATATAACAAAATAATTTATAATATTTACCATCCTTCTGTCTAGTAGGTGCTGATATTTCTATTTTACATATGCAAAAACAGACAACTCAGTTGTCTCAGTAACATTGACAACTTGCATTTCTGAAGCTATGATTTAACACCCATTCAACTGACATTCTTTGATTAAAATTTTTTCAAAAAGTTTTATAAGTTCTCCTCTTATAAAATAATGCAATGAGTTATTTTAGTACAATATTTGCACAGCTTTTTAAAAATCAGATCTCAAGGGAAAAGTTGTGACCGTATTGAAAGAACCAGTTTGTATATCCTTAAGCATTTTCAGTCCCTGGATAAATTAAACCCAGAAAATGGTCATCAGTGGTTTTTAACATCACAAAAAGGGAGACAAGTGGACATTATATACTTCATAGGAAGTACACACTCTAAATTTAGTGGTTAAAAACAAACAAACAAAAAAACCTCAATCCTCAAAATTAGGAAATAGCAAAAGTTTTCTGTGAAGATCCCATAAGTAAAATTTTGGTTTGGTGGGCCATGTGGTTTCTATCATGACTACTCAACTCTGCCTTTTAGACAATAAATACATATGTGAATGGTTGTGGCTATGTTCCAATAAATCTTTATTTGCAAAAATAAGCTGCAAGCTGAATTTGGTCACAGGCTATAGTTTGCCACTTTGTACTCTCCATTTAACTAGCATCTTCAGAAAATGCTAGAAACAAAAAAGTTAAAAAATTCAATGAGGAAAATCAGCAAAATCCAGACTCCAGTGGATACTATAAGGCAAACATGTTTTTTTCCAAAACATAGATTGCAAGAAAGAAAATAATAAAGAGGGAAGGTTGTTAACCTACATATTAAATAACAGTTATAAGACTTATGGACTAATCTAAATGTAGGGACTTTACTCGAATATAAATCTGAATAAAGAAACTCTAAAAACATAAAAAAAAACCTGTGGTAATTATTTTTAAGTGTGATAATGGTATTCCAGCGAAGATACACATATATATGATTTCATGAATTTTGATGGTATAGATTTTATATTAAATAATTGTAAATTAAATAACCTGATGTCTGTTTTTGTATTCAACACAATCCGCAATAGGGGAACTGAGTGTGAGAAGTAGTTCTGGGTACAGATGAAACAAGATAGGCAAAGAATTGACAATTATTGGAGCTGCATGACAGGCATATGAGTGTCCTATTGTACTATACTATATATATATCTATATATATATACTACTTTGTATATATTTCATTTTTCAATAAAATTAAAACAATTTAACTTAAAAATGCATACACAACACATAATAGGGGTACCACTAAGATAGTTATAGGGATAGCTTGAGAAACACTTTTGACTAGAATTGTGTACGATTATTTTGAGTTTGACTTGGCAAAATAATACAGTTGACAGTTTTGGTTTTGTTTTATTTTTTTGATGTTGTATTTTTCTCTTCTCTCGCCTACCCCGACCTATTCAACTACAACAACTTCCTCATTTTTTCCTTTCTTCTTCTTCCCATCCAGTCACTCTTACATGAACAATGTTGTCCTATGGACCAAAGTCTCAAGATTTTTATTGTTAAATTACTCTGATTTTAGTGAAGTGACAGTTTGAAAGATTTCTGAACTAATGTCAATTGAAAATGGTAATCGTGACCATGAAGGTCATGATATAACTTCCGTGTACTTTTATTTAAACTCAGAAGAAAAAATTACCCTGAATAAATGAATTATAGAAATCTCAGACGACATTGGCATTAATAGAAGAAGGGGAGATATTTGATGAGAATGAAAATGTTTTATGACTTCTCAAATAATGTTCCTATAAATTTACAGATTTTCTCTGAAATAGAGTGTGTGTGTCTATTCTAAGGCATTGAGTGGGTATACCCATGCTAAGGAATGGAGTTTGTACATCCATGCTAAGGAATTGATTGGGTATGTCCACATCAAAGAACTGAGTGTGTATGACCACACTAAGAAATAGAGTTTCTACGTCCATATGAAGACACTGATGTGCAGCATTGTGTATGTCCATGCTAAGGAATTCAGTGGTTAGGTCCACACTAAAGCATTAAGTGATTATGTCCATGCTAAGGCAATGAATAGATATATGCATGTTAAAGAACTATATGGTAAAGGTTAGGATGAGTTTTTGATACTTTACTCTCTCATGAGGATGAGAAAATCATCAGGTACTGGTTTGGGTTAAGTAGTTCCTGCCTATGAGGATGCAAAATCCCAGGACTGCAGGGTTCTAGTGTAATCCTAAATGAAAAAGAAGGGGGTGGGTGTTGGGGTACTAACTTGAAGCTAGAAGAGAGCAGTGTGTTTTGACATACAAAAGGCATTTTGTTTCTGTGATTTTTCTCTCTGAAAATCATTTCTGTGATATGGCTTTCTTTTTCACTGGTCCTTGTTTTTCCTAACTTAAAATAAATGATATGTAGGGGTGCCTGGGTGGCTCAGCTGGGTAAGTACCTGACTTCAACTCAGGTCATGATCTCATAGTTCATGGGTTTGAGCCCCGCATCAGGCTCTGAGCAGTCAGCACAGACTGCTGCTTTTTATTATTAAAATAAATAAATAAATAATTATATGTGAAAATCTAAGCTGTAAGTTTAAACTCAAAAAATTCTTGTTGTTTGAATCTTTTTTTATTTTTTTAATGTTTATTTATTTTTGAGAGAGATAGAGCGCGCAGATCAGGGTGGGGCAGAGAGAGAGGGAGACCCAGAATCTGAAGCAGGCTCCAGGCTCTGAGCTGTCAGCACAGAGCATGATGCGGGGCTCGAACTCACAGAAACTGTGAGATCATGACCTGAGCTGAAGTTGGACGCTTAACCGACTGAGCCACCCAGGCACCCATGAATTTCTGCAAATTAATAAAAGTTTAGGACCAACTATAGTTATAGTAGGTTTCCTTCAACTACAGAGTTTGCTGATTTACTTAATGTATTATATTTCCTTACATTTATTTGTGGAATATCTGATTTTGAACAACTCTCTAACTAAAGCAAACAATTATGTAAATGAAAAATTAGATCTTTCAACACTTCAAAAAACAACCATAAATTTATTTGCTACAAGACACTACACAGAATCAGTTTATTCCAGTATAGCTCGGCATCAGCTAACAAATGAAGTCAGGATGCTGAATTTATTGTAAATCTACAGATAAATTATAACATGGCTGGTGGTATTGTTTAATGGCCCCAAGAGTTACAGTGAAAAATTAGATGAACCAAATAGTCAATGGCAGGGGCATTGGTACTGCAATATGGATAGGGAATAAAAGTTTCTCCAGCTCCAAATAGTTAATGAGCATCTATATGTGCAAAGCACTGTAAAGAGGGCAGATCATTTTATTTCCTTGGAGCTTAGTTTCGTTGCCAGAAAAGGAACTTTATGTGCTGAGTTGACTAGTACAATCTTTCAGGTACGGTACTTTCTGCATACTATAGAAAAACATCAGACAATTTATTTTCAGGAAGACTTCCAAATGCTGCAGCATTAGCAAAGATTGAACAAGGGGCAGTGTGATCTTAAGTAAACCTCCCATCTCTCTAAAGATGTTTGTGTTGGGAGAAATGATCTTTGAAGTGTTTGCCTGGAAATGTCAGGAGCACAGACAGTTACCAAGCATTGGTGGAACTACACATTGGAAATGGCACCCCAAAAATGCAATTGGGCAAATGGAGAAGATAGTGTGGCAAGTGGGCTGCTTAACTGTTAACAGAAACCTGATGAGCTCAAGTTAGGGATATTATATAATTTGAACTGAAATGATGTCTGTTATGACACATGATGTCATAAGACACACACACACAAAATTGTCACCGGATGTTGTAAAAAAGAAAATTAAAGCCTTTATGAGAAGCTGTAGTTATTTTAGATATTAATTTTAAAGTATTTAATTTGAAACAATCAGAGAAGTGTAATAGTGACTTTCCTTTCTCATCCAGTGTTGTAAAAAGTAACTTTTCCCCACGATATACTTTAATACATAGTTAGAGGCTTTTATGCTGATAATATTAAAAATTCAGACTTAGATTTAGAATTTCAGAATTTATGACATATTTTATTTAATTTTTCTCTTAGAAGAGGAAAATATATAAATAAAGAATAACCTAAGGTTACTTCCTCTTTAGTATAAGTGCCTTGATGGTATGGCATTCTATTTACAGTGGTTGGTGCTATTGGATCTAATTAATATAAAATGTGAAAAACAAACAAAATATAAGTCAGAACCTCTTAGCCAGATGATATTTTTCAGTATGTCACTTTACCAAGTGTATTCATTTGTTTATTTTTAATTATATCCCCAGGTTATACTTTGAGAAAGGAATTAAGGCAAAAACAAGTCAGAATACTAACTAAAGGTCAATCAGTAAAATTGTGAGTGACAGCACTTAGAATAAGAACCAGCAGTTCTGACTCCTAGTAAGCAATTCATTTTAAATATCCAGAAGAAACCATTAATCATTATTACATGTATTATTTGCCAGTTTCTATATAAAAGTTTTAGTTAGCAGAAGCATTTCTTGAGTTCACCTGGCACAGTTACTATTTTGGAAAATTGCAACTCTGTTTTTCTTGTTCTAATTAGTGTTCCTGTATGAGTCATTCAGCAAAAATTTTAATAATCTGTTCTCTGAATATTTAAACACAGTTATCCACCAAATGGAAAACTATCATTAAAGCACAATTAGAGGAGAATCAAGTTTAGTGAAACCACTGTCTGAAATGTTCCAACAGCCTTTCTTTCGACAGGTAGATTTATGTGATTAGCAAAACAATATTAAAGAAACAATATGGGGTTTATAAGAATTCTGTGCAGCAGCGAAGGGGATTCAGATCCGATACCTACTTTAGTGGATTAGTGCATTAATCTAAGACTTTGTTTAAAAACTCTAGTGAAGAAATTTGCATAAGAGATGGAAAGACTATGTATGGTTCCATATAAAGGAAAATATTTTAAAAAATCTGTAAACTGGGGCACCTGGGTGGCTCAGTCGGTTAAGTGGCCTGAGACTTCAGCTCAGGTCATGATCTCATGGTCTGTGGGTTTGAGCCCCAAGTCGGGCTCAGTGCTGACAGCTCAGAGCCTGGAGCCTGCTTTGGATTCTGTGTCTCCCTCTCTCTCTGCCCCTCCCCTGCTCACTCTCTGTCTCTCTCTCTCAAAATGAAAACTAAAGACATAAAAAAATTTAAAAAAAACTGTAAACTTATGATCAAAATATTCTCAAAACAAGTACAATCTCAAGCAACCTATTGAAATGATGTCATGATACCATTTACAGTAATTTCTTACTACCAGATTCTTTCCTGTGGCAGCGTGACTCTACCACTCAGGGTGGCTTGGATGTTAGCAAAAATCAGAATAAGAGCACTTAACACTGAACACTTATGTGTTAATCTCAGCTGAACAGGCAAACTAAAGTTTATTTACCTTCTTCCTTTAATAAAAAAGTGAGTCTCAGACATGACTGTGATGGTTTAATGGAAGAGTACTCATTATTAACACTCTTCATTCATAAAATGTTAAGTTTTAATGCAGGTTTTCAACTAACTATATGCAAAACTTAAGTCCTTTCTCAGAGAAAATTGTCCTTTTAAAAAAATCTGAAGTGGCAGTGAATGTCTTTTTTTAAAACATTTTTTAATGTTATTTTTGAGAGAGAGAGAGACGAAAAGGGGAGGAGCAGAGAGAGGGGAAGACACAGAATCCAGAACACGAAGCAGGCTCCAAGATCTGAGCTGTCAGCACAGAGCCCGATGTGGGACTCAACCTCAGAAACCATGAGATCATGACCTGGGCCGATGTCGGACACCCAACCTGGGGCCACCCAGGTGCCCCATAAATGTTCTTAATACATTATACAAATGTGAAATTATAATAAAAAATAATGGTTATTTCTACCCCATTTAGAATATTAGGAATAAATATGTTTTCCAATTTATTGAAGAAATTGTGATCTTTCCCACTTGGTTTACGGATTATTAATGTAGAGAGAGAGAATTACCCATCATACTGCACAGATAGGGTGGCAAAGGTAAAGGATGCAATCCACACTATGATATCAAAGGAGAAATTGAGGTAATGAATTTAAAATATTTTGTTTACATTGCCCAGAGCCAGAAAGGAGTTATCTTGCAGATATTCATAAAATATGAAGAGATAACTTGAAAAAGAACTAAAACTATAAAGCACAAAGAATCAAGGAAGAATGGGGAGTTTATTTTATTTTTTAAGTTTTTAAATCTTTATATATCTTTGAGAAGGAGAGAGAGACAGAGTGCGAATGGGGGAGGAGCAGAGAGAGAAGACAGAATCCGAAGCAGGCTCCAGGCTCTGAGCTGTCTGCACAATGCATGTCTCAAACTCACAAACTGAGTGAGATCATGACCTGAGCCAAGTCAGAAGCTTAACCAATAGAGCAACCCGGGAGTCCTAAGAATGAGGATTTTAAATGAAGCCAGGAATGAAATGAATACATTCAGTGAATGTCCTAAAATCTTGCAATGCTTGCAAAAGACTCAGAGACATGGCAAGGATCTCTTAAGAGAGAAGCTGAATTTCCCTACCACCATATGGGTGAACCAAGTTATTTTTAGTAGAACTCTCCACTATTGCCAATTTTTTATTTTACTAGACGTAATGTAAACACAGTGTAAATAATATCAGATAGAAGGACTTTCAGTAAGAAGCAAGGATCAATCAAGTTGGCTCTATTGGTTAAGTGTCCAATTCTTGGTTTCAGTTCAGGTCATGATCTCTCTGTTCCATAAGTTCGAACTTCATGTCAGACTCTACACTGACAGATCAGAGCCTGCTTGGGATTGTCTTTCTCTCTCTCTCATTCTCTCTCTCTTTCTTCCTCAAATTAAACAAATAAATTTAAAAAACAGAAAAGAATGAAGGATCATTCACTCAGCTTTTTCTACCCTCAGTCAGATTACCCATACTCAATGTTAACTTTTATTTATTTTTTTACTTACTTACTTATTTATTTTGGTGTGGAGGGGATCTTCTTGTGATTTCTTATCATTATAAATAACATGATTAAGGATCCATCAACCTGAGTATTCTCTGTTGTGTAAATACCGTGTAAGATGAGTATTTAACACAATTACACTATTCTAGTTTGCCTCAACTTTTATTGTTTTTAAAAAAGTAATTTAAATTCCTCCCTAAGTAATTTTCTAAAGTTGAAGACCATACTTAAAACTAGTTCTTATTCTGGCATATATTAGAGTATATTTTGTCTCCACACAATAAACGTTGAAATCAATCACCTTTGTTTTCACTAACATTTTATTAGCATTATGCTTACTTTTCCATGACCAAAACAAAAATATAATACTAAGTAATGAATTATAATAAAATAATATAATAGTATTAATAATGGACTAGTGTTATAACAAATAACTACAGCAATAATGCAATAGTATTATAATAATAGAATGCTTCTTATTAACTTCACGTAAGTCTTCTGACTTTGCCTTTACTGCATTCTGAATGTCTAATTAAAAGCCAACATATAACATGTACATTAGCTGAATACAATTTATGGCAAAAACAATGAAGATGCAAAGATCATACATATATTCCTTTATGGATCCAAAGAAAAAACTCCTATGTTAATTAAAGAAGGTATTTTTTTTTCTATATATTATCAGTTGTTAACAAGCATTTGTGCCATATTGCATGACAACTCCTGTACAAAAGCAGGATTGTTGTGATTTTGTGTTTTTCCTTATTTGTTATTTCTTTAATGTTTAATATTTTTGAGAGAGAGAGACAGAGAGCAAGTAGGGGAGGGGCAGAGAGAGCGGGAGACAGAGAATAATTGGAAGCAGGCTCCAGGCTCTGAGCTGTCAGCACAGAGTCCATCGCGGGGCTCAAACTCACAGACTGCAAGATCATGACCTGAGCCGAAGTTGGCCCGCTAACTGACTGACCCACCCAGGCACCCCTTTTCCTTATTTGTAACTGAGTGATTTATTTGATTTGGGGAAAAAAGGATATACTTTATTTTAACAATGTCTAAAGGTCTTCGAGGTTTTTATTCACTTATTTTATTGAGTCATATCCATATCTCACTTCATTCAGAGAATATTTCTTTTGAAACTTGTACCAATTGCAAGTAAAATGATATTTTTTCTTTTGTAATAGATAGATATAGCAATACATTCTTACTATGAAAAAATTCACCTTAACAGATACAGCAACCATGTTTGTGATCCTTGATTGTCACAATTTCTGATTTCCTCCCTAGAAGTAATCCCCTGCATCATTAAAGCCTTTATGTTCCTAGGCATTTATATACATTGTAGTTCATGTGATGGTGTACCACCCAGATCATCCTTGTAAGAGGAGAGCCTTCATATCCTGGGTTGGCTAACAGCTCTCAGCTGAATCTCCTGTAATTACCCTTTGTTGAAGAGTAACCTCACCCAAAGGTATATGCCCTGCCTGGAGGCAGCTCACATCTAATGCCTATTCAATGGAAAAGTATACAGATTTGGTCTTCTTGTCTCATTCAGAATATCTCAGAAAGGCCTTCCGGAAATACCTGTGGGATTGGCTGAGGCCTTTATTTGAACCCTGTCACAGTTGAATTTTTTCCTCTGCCTAATCCTGCCGCATTCATTCGCTCATATATGTTGACCTTGAAATCACACCCTTGTGTGTGTCCTCTTGTACAAGAATGCTTTAATGATGCAGGGGATTACTTCTAGGGAGGAAATCAGAAATTGTGACAATCAAGGATCACAAACATGGTTGCTGTATCTCTTAAGGTGAATTTTTTCATAGTAAGAATATATTGCTATATCTATCTATTACAAAAGAAAAAAATGATTTTGTTTCCTAAGGAACAAAATCAAAGAGAATCAAAACCAAAAAATGGGCTGACAAAGCAACTATACAAATACAATTTGGAGCTAGATCATCTATTGGCTAGCTGGTAGTGAGGACAAAATCTGATAGTTAAGTGGAAAAATGGTAAGTCTTGGCTTGTGGCTGTGATCCAATTCTTAAAATTTTCATCTGCAGTGAACTGGAATGGAAAATGGGCAGGAGAGAATACACTTGTGGATATAAGGAACCTCACATATAAAGAAAGGACTACAGCAAAAAACTCTAATTGAGAAAATTATGGGATTATGTGGTATTTACCAGATAAATGAGTTCACTGGAGAAAGACAATAAAAGGTTGAGGATGATTAACCACCTATTAAAGGCTAAGAATAACAATGAGAAGGTTTTCTGGATATCATAAGGAGATGGTCATTTCCTGGAACTTGAGGGGGAACTAAAGGGGATGTTCAAGCCCAGAATTTATATAATTTACAGAGATCTAAAAAAGTTTGAGTTCTCAGTCATGGCGAGTTCCCTACACCGAACCCTGAGGTCTAATTGGGAAAGACTGAGATTCTGATTTTGGGTATTGTGGACATGGGGTTTGTTCACATGAAAATATGGAATGCTCAGAATTCATGTGGTGCCTAAGGAAGAGGCCTCCTCTCCTCTCTAAAGACCTGCACTCTGCCCTTGCTTGAACATGTTGCCAAGGTTGCTGCTCTGCAAGACAACATGTAAAAGACAAGGTAAAAGACACTTCGTTCCCTGGCCACCTAACCAGGAATTATTATAAACTCACTTAGCTACTCAGGCCACACCATATAACATAATCTAAGAATACATCTAATGAAAGAGAAAAGTAACTGTGTCCTGGGGGAGGTTCAGAACCTAATCAACATGTAGGACGCCTGGGTGGCTCAGTTGGTTAAGCATTGGACTTCGGCTCAGAGCTCAGGTCATGATCTCACAGTCCGTGAGTTTGAGCCCCAAGTCGGGCTCTGTGCTGACAGCTCAGAGCCTGGAGCCTGCTTCGTATTCTTTGTCTCCCTCTCTCTCTGCCCTTCTCCTGCTCATGCTCTGTCTCTCTCTTTCAAAAATGAATAAACAGTAAAAAAAAAAAAAGAACCTAATCAACATATGACAGCAGGTGCCTAGAGAAAATATGTGGCGCTGGGTCTGAAGGTACTGAATCGACAGGTCCATACAAGGTGATAAGTGAAATGTTATCAGTGTGAGAGAAATTTCCTATAATATAAGATTAATCCCTTGGCCAAAATCTATGATGCCAGTGCTACCATGTGGTAAAAATAGCTCTTGGATGCCTGAAGAAAGCAGTGCAGCACTCTAGGAGAAGTAGAAATGCCAGAATTGCAAGGGCAGGTGATGGCAGAACCGTTCAAAATGCCCAGGGATACGCCCAGGCTAGATTAGTAAAGCTGGGAAACTGACCAGATAGGTGCATCTGCTGGAGAACCCTGAAGTCAAGCCATTCATTCACTAGAGACTAGATGGATGAGACATGGCGCATGAAAGGGGTGAACACACCACTGGGACACACAGTGGTGTCTGCTCTGCTATGCGGATGGTATCAGGGATGGCCGAAGATGATAGTATAGTATTAGGCTCACGGCTATCCAATGGGATACAAAATCATGAAATGATGGAGACCCAAGCATCAACATTCAACTGTCAGAAGCGAGGTGGGAGAAATTATGGTGATGGATGATGGCATCAAAACTGTAGGCAGAAAGGCTTAACGAGCAGGGTGTTAAACAAGTGCTTACATCATGGGCAGTAAGGATGGCTATCCAACATCAGTATGGCAAACCAGTCAATGAATACGTGAATGAATGGTAGACTGAGGAGCAGCTGCTCAAGCCAAACTGTGGACCTCAGCCAGTTTTCCTTCAAAGAACACAATAACTAAGGAGAGGCTGGATCCTCAGCAGTAAGGACCCTGTGACACTACAGCAAGTGCGTATGGTAATGACTTATCCATATTTATGCTAGAATGTTATATATGTTATATATGTTAAATATAAGCTTGGGTTTTAATTTTGTAATGCAAAAAGATCCATATGTATGTTAACTTGTGTTTTAACAAGAGTTGAAAATATATTTAGTTTACCTTGCATTTAGTTGATAATTTGACCTTAGAGATGTAAAAGTATTTTCCCTCAGAATGTGGAGCTTATTTTTTTTTTTTTACAATATATTATCTAGGTATTTGAAACCTATTTGTCACTTATTTTGTATTTTCATTTTTGTGTTGTTATCGCTCACTACCACCCACGTTTTTCAACACTAATTTGAGCTCCTTTTTTTATTTACCTGGCTTTATTTTCAGTGAATTCTTTTATTCTTAAGATGCAGGAATTTTCATCTTTGGATCTTTTATTTCTGCCTTGATAATTTTCTCCCTGCATGTATTTATTGCACTCATATTAGTTGGCTGTTATACATTCTGAATACTTTCTATATTTTTCATCTTATCTCATACTTTCCAATTCCATGATTTTATTCTGTGCTCTGTGAAATATTGTCAAATTTAATCTTTAACACAATTGAATTTTTGTTATTTATAAACATTTTTTAATCTCATGAGCATTTTCTTATTCCTTTAGTTCCTGTCAACTTGATAGCTAGCAATCTGCTCTTGATTTTCTAAATTATCTTATATTTTTGTGTCCTGGGATTAATTTTCTTATTTATTTCAATGTTTTAAATTTATTTTATCCCATGAGTTTTCTTCATACACATTGTCAATCTTAAGTCTCCCATTCTTATATTTGATGAAGTTTGGTTTGATTTCTTTGGTGTATAAGTGAATAATCTTTCTTCAATAATCTTTTAACAGAGTAAGAAAGATGACTGAAACTTGTCTATGCCTAGAGCATATTGAGCAGGGCTTCTAATTTAGAGTGATTAAAGAGGCTTTTCCTATCTGGTGAGCTGAAAGGCCTTTAAAATGTTAGAATCACAAACGGTTATCTATAGGGAGCCAACTTCCTATCATTCTTTGTCCACCCCTTCCTGTTCCAGGATATCCAATTGATTTATTTAGAGATCATTATTTTAACTTGATTTAGAGTGAAAGTTTTTGTTTGTTTGTTTGTTTGTTTGTTTGTTTTAGTAGGCTTCATGCCCAGCTCAGGGCCCAATGCAGGGCTTGAGCACACAAACCTGAAATCAAGACCTGAGCTGAAATCAATAGTCAGACGCTTAACCAACTGAGCCACTCAGGCATCCCTGATTTGGAGTGAATGTTAATTTTAGATGTTTTATAATTTCATGTTTTCTCATGCCCACCTTTAGTATCTGAATTATCCTGACTTCTAAACTCAAAAACTTCGTACATATCCTCTCAAGAGGTCATGTTAAATACTTTCCAAATACTATCTTTTCTAAGCCTAAAATTAATTATCATTCTGTTATTTGGATGAAGGAACTGAGACTTAATAAGATTAAGTAAATTTCCCCTGACTATCACATGTTTGTGTTTGAACATAGGCAATGTGGATCCCAAAACTGCACTTTTTACCACTAACACATAACATCATCCATTTCCCATTGCAGTTCTTTCCTGCTTCTGCTTTTCACAATAGCTATTTCTACACTTACTTATCCATTATTATGTTTCTCTTCCAAACTAGTTATTGAGATTTGACTTTCTAGAGGATTGGGACTTTTTATTACTACTGCCTGAAATAAAGTTGTATCAAAATAATTATGTTCATATTACATATGGTGAAGCAATATGGAACCTTAATAACTTCATCAATGTGCCCATATTAAGGATTAATTTTTAAAAATAAAATAAAATCCTATATTGAATACACACACCCTAACTCAATTCAGAATGGAAATCGTGTTGAGATAATACATATGCTATTTTGTCCTAATCCCTTGTTAGCTTCCTCAGGTTTCATAAAAGGGTACTTACCTTTTTAGAATGAGAATTTCTGGTCAGACACATGAGATAGATTTCAACTCACAAACAGTAGAGAAGAGCTGCACTCCAGGCATTAGCCAGGGGGGATAATTTCAAGCTTACAACCATTCAATGTTTATCAAAAGCTTAGTTCAAAGAAACAATATTTGTGGAGGATTGCCTGAAGGATGTAAAAATTCATGTGTTCTTCTGGTTTCCATGAAATATACCTCTAGGTTTTACCAGCCATGTGGATTGGTGTATCATATTGTTCTTATAGTAAATTTCCTTTGATTGAATCATGTTTTCATTATAGGCCATCAACTCATGTTGAGAAACTCTCTGAGAAATTAGTCCTAAGAAATTTGTTGCTGTATTTTCAATAAAGTTAACGACGGTTATGGTATAAACTTTTTTCTTTCTAAATATTTTAGAACATATGTTTAATTGATTATGGACCAAGAAGAGTAACGCTATGACCAAGAAATCATCTGTATTTAAATATATGCCAATAGTCAGTTGTGTAACATCAGGATCGGCTGCCCTAGAAAGCTAATATCTTTGAAGGATTGTTTGCTGTCATAACTACATATTCAACTTTATTTTAATACCACTAACTACCTTTGGTTTTTTTTCCCTTCCTGTTGTGATTTATATTACCTTGATCTAATTTTTAAATCCTAATAATGAAACCTTAATAACTTCTGAGGAAAAGAAATAAAAGAAAATAATTAAATTATTTAATCACTTGAGGAAAACCAGAGAATAATTTTGATAAAAATTTAATACTATTTTCCAGTAGTCAATAGAAAAGACTAAACATGGTGAGTTTTGGGTTCACCATGACCTTAATACAAAAGCAAATACACTTTTCAGATATGTAACTATTTCTGAAAAACAAAAAAGGAAAATTCTCCTGGAAACCTATTAAGAGGAAAATTGTAATATAATACAAAATTCTCTTCAACATAGTATATATTTGAGAGAAATTTTAAATTACTTTTCTAAATATTAGTTGAAAGAATATCAGTTAAGCAAAATTAAATGAAAATCAACTCTTTTGCGTGAGATGTAATGTGGTAGAAAGAACCAGAACACATTCGGTTAATAAATCCTTTGAAGCTCAAATATATCTGTCCACATTACAATACAGCATTTTATTTCTATTATTGAGCTCATAACACAATGAAGATTATGTGAATATATTTTTTTTGCATACAGATACTCTTGCAAATAATTTTATTAAATTTGGTAGGTAAATTCAAAGTAAATAAATAAGAAACCATATGTGTCAAGCATAGCTAAACATCATGCTGGATATAAACAAGTACATTTAGTTCTTATTGATTTTTAACTATTTCAATAATATATACAGTACATAAATTTGATAATATTGAAAAGTAGCTTGATTTTTTCTTTTAATAATTTATAGTAGATAATATCCCATTCTAATTGAGAGTATTTATATCATGACACTACAAAAGGCTACCACTAACACATATAGTCATATATTTACATATATTTATCAAACATATATGTATATATATTAGATGCATGCATATATATTTATGTTTTCCAATTTATATTCTTAAGGTGTTTTTATTGTTCACTTTCCCTGAATTAATAAAGCAATTCACACAGTCTCACTGCTTGCTGCTGTATTAGCCAATTGTGGGGCACAGGAAAAAGAAAATGAAGGTATGTGCCAAAATTGGTGCCTTAATGTATCTTATTCAAATTTAGAAAACTAGTCCTCTGTGAATAATTCAGTTTTAATATAATTTTATGCATATTTGCTAAACATGCTTAATATTAAAACCATTTATTGAATGCTGTTCACAGTCACTAATGTAGTACAATTTTATTGAACATTACACACATTTTTCTAGTAATGCTTAGATGTGGAAAATCTGCAGATTTAATCTCAGGGTAAGGCAAAGAGAGGAAAGAGAGCCAAGAATTCTTTTCTCATATATTTAGACTATATGCTTTAAAGAATTGCAGAAAACACCGACTGACTTTTTTTAGCTCCACTTTTAGTGTATAACTTTATTAATATTTATAAGTTGGATTAGTTCTCCTTTTCTAATAAAAAAGTGAAACAGCTCTGAAAACCTACATTGAACCAAGCCTTTCACAATATATCTTTCCAAGACTAGGCAAACTTTGTAATGGCTTGAGATATAAATATTCAAATGATTGTATACTTTTTCTCCTAATATTTTTCTTGACAATTTAATTATTTAAATAAATTAAAATACAAAGAAAGCCATATAAAAGTATTAAGAATACTATATTGACTGTTCTATTGTTCTATGAAGCTGTGTACTATATTTTTTCAAAGAGAAATTCTTAAAATATTTTAATCCAATTCTTGAAAAAGAACATGACAGAAGTATTCAGTTGCATGTATAGAATCAAATTAAAGTCTGTGGACTAAACTAATCATCACCTAGGATCAAAGATTACATTCTGTACCAGAAATGGACATTAGATTACAATAATTTGAATTTCATGTAAACATAGAGTAAAACCTTATGATAAATTGCCTCACCAGGCATCTTATTCAGTTATGTTGCATATTAAATTACAATCCTTGGATCAGCATCATGCATTTATTTTGCACTAAACATACAATTTGTATAATACAAGTATCATTATAACCAGACAGTGGTATCAAAATGGATTTTATTATCTATATTTTCAGTTAGGAATGTATTTTTCTTCATATGAAACTTCTTTACATTCCCATTGGACAAAACTTCAATTTTTTCATCCAGAATGCCGTGTGTAAAGAAGTCTATATAACATAAACTACGGAAACAATATTTAAAGAAAAAAATATTTGAAAGGTTCAGGCAAAATAGTGTGCTGGAGGGAGTAACAGTAGTTTAAAATGGATTAAAATAATTTGGAGAAAGTTTACAAAAGAGTTACAAAAATGGCTCCCCTTGCCAAATTATACTTTAAAATAATTTGTCAGTTGGGGTGCCTGGGTGGCTCAGGGGATTAAGCATCCAACTCTTGATTTCAGCTCAGTCAGCGATCTGACAGTCATGAAATGGAGCCCATCAGGCTCCGTGTTGGGTGTGGAACCTAAAGATTCTCTCTTTCACTCTCCCTCTGCCCCTCCTCTACTTGCTCACAGTCTCTCTCTCTCTAAAAAAAGTTTTTAAAAATTAAAATAAATAAAACAAAATAAAATAATTTGTTTGTTAGAATACCACCATATAATAAGAATACCTATTGTACACTTACTATAAATCCCCTTTATAACTCTAGCATTAGAGAATGCTACTGACACCATATTCAACACGAAGGTACTTTGTACATATATTGTATATAAAATGTACTTTTGGAACGTAGGGTTTCCAGAATGCATGCATGAAGCCATTAACTTGCCATTAATACAAAAATTCTAAGTGATTAAAAGAATTTCAAGTGTGAGCTTGAAATGAAAAAATACCTATTTCCATAACTTGTAGATGTATGCTATGTGGTTGTTAGCAACTGCCTTGGTGTTTATTTCATCTGACGATGTAAATGATAATTATATGGAAGGTTGAGTTAATTTATTAATTATTTTCATGACTAAAAAGGCAATAAAGCATGTTTAAAATATACACTAAATTTATTGGGGCACCTGGGTGATTCAGTTGCTTAAGTGTCTGACTTTGGCTTAGGTTATGATTTCACAGTTCATGAATTTAAGCCCCACATCGGCTCTCTGCTATCCACACAGAGCCCACTTCAGATCCTCTGTTCCTCTCTCTTTCTGCCCTTTTCCTGCTTATTTTCACTCACTCTCCCTCTCTCTCTCAAAAATAAAATAAAATAAAATAAAATAAAATAAAATAAAATAAAATAAAATAAAATAAACATTTAAAAAATAAAATATAAAATATACACTAAACTTATTGACTAGAAAGTTAAATGTAACAATGGATTATCAAGGAAGATATAAAATCTTCTATACTACCACAGACATTCTTCATCTAGAGTTGATTCGCTTTGTTTCTGTTTCTGGAGAAGGTATTAACAATACCTCAGTAAAATTGATTTATCTATTTATTCTTGTGTCAATTTCATAAGAATGAACAATTACCATAGGCAACTTTTTCCACTCTATGTAACCGTTCTTTATGAAACATATAATGTAAAATCGCCATTTTAGAAGTAGCAGGTAAACTCTTGGATTAGTTTTACTAAAAATAATTTTACAACATTATTCAGAACTAGCAATGTGGATTTTAATATTTCTTATAAAACATGTTTAGTCATATCCTGAAACTTTTTTTCTTCTATACACTTTATATTACTGTCTTTTGGAAGATGGGTCTACAAACATTTATAAAGTGGAATGATTTTATGTCAGAAGGTGAAAATAAAGTCAAAGTTCTTTCCCTTTTCCAGTTAAAAACAAATGTAAATAGTTGAAGTTTTATTTATATAATACATGCTACAATTTAGCAATGATTAATTTTCATTCTTTGTGCTAAACAGAGAAGATAAAAAAAAGTTCTGCCCAAAATGAATGTATGAAATTTAAAAAATCATTAAACTATATCATGCAAATTGAGAAAATATAATATATATTGGCATTTATCAAGTCTAAACTATTATCTTACCTTTGTATTGAGTTTTCAATTTCATAAGAGTGCTTCAAGTAACTCTTTCTTATTGGGAAAATAAAATTTTAAAAAAGAAAATGAAATTGATTTGCTATTTTACGCTGTCATATTTGATATTTTGGATAATTTTGAAACTGCTTAGTAACCCTTCATATCTGACAAAATTATTGGCTCAGTTGCCAGTATGCTTCATAAAATAATAAAATATGGATGGAGTAATATTTAAGTATCTGTGTCTATTATGGGGAATTGCCTTCTGGAGTCATGCATTATTAAAAGTTTCTAACAAGTTATAATGGATGTAAGATAATAGAATATCATGTATAATGAGTGATTTAAAAGATCATCTTACTGTGATTGTCAGTGGTTTAAAATGTAGATAATAGAGAAGTATAAAAACTATTAGTCATAAAGTTTCTCATGTACCTAAGACATTATATTTTTTTTCATGCATCTTACAAAGAAATGAATGATTTTTACAAAATAATTCCTTTCAAGCATGTGCCATACTTGCCTTTTTACACAGATCACCATCTTGCAATTCCAAAGATGTTATTTAATTTAACTTAATATAAATAAATAAGGTAATGTGTGGTTATGTAAAGCAAATTGTGGTGATCACATTTGTTTGAAGTTGTTAAAAATAAATTTCATGCAGTAAAGCAATCTGATTTTCCTAATGAGGATTTCTTTTGATGAAACAACCACTGAAAATATTTGGAAATATTTGGAAATGATCAGCTCACCATTGTTACCATTCTAGCATAATGTAAAATGCACTCTACCGTGACATATTATGCAAAAGACACCTAAGCTTAAAAAATAGAAGACATTTCTTTGTATAACATGTTTACCTAACAGATTTCACACATATCTCCAGTAAGCATATATTTTTGACATCTTAAGCCACACACTATATTAATGAATATTCAGTTGTGTCAGTTAAGTGTTTGATTTACATGAGAATAAATTTTGTATTATTTAAAACAGAGATTTGAGCTCCCTTTATTTTTGTTGAATACTGTTCCAATTATATTATAAAGACTGTTCCAATTATATTATAGTTTACCTGAGTTTAGATTATTTCATCTTGAAAAGCTCAGGATGTGGTCTACTATCTTAGCAGCAGCTCCCATGAAAGCTGGTAAGAAATACAGAAGCACATTTTATTCCAGACCTAGTGAATCAGAATCTGGATTTTTATAAGATTCCCAGGTGATTCCTAGGCATATTAAAATCTGGGAAGCACTGATGTAAAGAAATTTAAGAGAAAAACCTGATTATAACCAGTAATTTCTCCCCAACACCGTTTGGCACTGTTCTTGCTTGTACTTTGATGCCTCAAAGACATTGCATTTATGTGAGTTCCAGTGTTAATGTGGGGAACTCTGAATGTGAACAAAATTAATCTCTATAGTTAATTCCTCAGTCACTCACTTAGTCTTGTTTATTCAACAAAATTAACTTACCACTTTTCTTTTTTTCCAAAAGGAATATACAGGTCCTACCCCAGACTGAATGGTTAAACATAATCTGACAAAAAGAATTCAGATATTAATATTTTCAAAAAGCTGTTAAGGTTGGCTGGAGTTAAATCATATTTTACAACATGTAAAACATGGAGCATATTGGCTAATAATCTGGATCCTCCAATTTCCTTGGATGGAGATGGTCTCAAGGATGATGTGAGCAATATATGACAAACATATGTAGTGAATTTGAAAATTAATTTGTGGTCATAATTTGGCCACTGAAAACACAACTATACCAAAACATTTTCATCTGTTTACCAGAGCCAGGGCACCAGAAGTGTATAGTTTAATATTCTTTTATAAAGCATTTACTAAGTAGGTAGAAATGTCAGTCTACTAGATAGATGATACATACATACATACATACATACATGTACATACATACAAACAAATGTGTATGTGCATGTATGTGTTTGTGTATTAAGGGAACCTTAATGAGAATGGGTAATATATAGTTGTATAGACCTTTAAACCATCAGTCTATTTCCATGGGCACCTGGAAGAAATTAGAAATCTAATATAAGAAGTTCTGACAAACTGATTACATATGGATGAAGAAATAGGAAGAGGTTCATGGAAGCATTCAAAAATGTGAGGCTTTGGAAACATTATAAAATGAGGGACTTTGGATTGTCAGAGGAAGGTTCAAAATGGGGAAATAAGAATATCAGTAATAGGAAGTACCTACTAAAAAATTTGGAGGGACAGAAATAGATAACAAAGAAAAATTTTATTCATCTCATATTTGATTAAAATGAGTTTTAATGACCAAGTACACAATAAACAGACATTTTTGCAATAATAAATTGGTAGTATTTGTACTCCAAAATTATAATTCTCAATTGCTTCCTTCAGCATAGGCTTTTTCTAGTGGCCTGTCATGTAATTTTGTAATCAAATCCAATTTGGTGCTTTTCATGAATAGTGGCAGTAATGGCGATAGCGATAAGAACAAAGTTGGAAGCTTAACTCTTCCTAATTTCAAAATATACTACTACAAAGAAACTGTGATCATGGAGGTGTAGTACTGGCATAAAGGCAGACAAATAGAGACCAATGGAACAGAAAAAGAAGCCCAGAAGTAAATCCTTCCATATATGATCAAGTTATCTTCAACAAGAGTGCTAATACTACCCAATGGAGAATGGACAGTCTATAAAAAAATGATTTGGGGAAGCTGAACATCCACATACAGAAGAATGAAGCTGGATGCTTACCTTACTACATATACAAAAATTAACTCCTAAATGTAAGATCTAAAATTATAAAAATCTTAGAAGAAAACATAGACTTGGCAATGATTTCTTCAATATGACTCTGAAAGCACAAACAACAAAGTCAAAAATAGACAAATGGGACTACAGCAAACTTTAAAACTATGTGCATCAAAAGATACCACCAAAAGGAAAAAAAAGACAACTTACAAAATAGGGGACAATATTAGCAAATAGCATTAATATTCAGAATATAAGGAACTTCTAAAACCACAATTTAATTAGATTCCAAAGAATCTAATTAAAAATTGTGCTAAGGACTTGCATAGACAGTTGTTCAAAGAAGATATATAAATGGTCAGCTATGACATGAGAAGATGCTCGTTATCACTAATCATAAGAGAAATGTAAATCAAAACCACATTCAGATATTATCTTACATCTATTAGGATGATCACTACCAACATAATTGAAAATAACAAGTATTGGTGAGGGTGAGAAGTTAGAACTTTATGCACCATAGGTGGGAATGCAAAATGGGGCAGCCTTTATGGAAAACAGTATGGAGTTTCTTCAAAATATTAAAAATTGCATTATCATATGATTCAGCAATCCTGCTTCTGAGTATATACTCAAAAGAATTGGAAGCAGTATCCTGAAGAGCTATTTGCAGAATCATGCTCATTGCAGCATTATTTACAATAGCCAAGAGGAAATAACCAAAAAGTCCATGGATATAATGGATATAAAAAAGTGATATGTAAATACAATGATGTATCATATAGCCTTAAAAAATAGAAATCCTGTCACCTCTTGCAGCATGAATGAACCTATAGGACATTATGCTAAGTGAAGTAAGCCATTTACTACAGGACAAATACTGTGGAAGTCCACTAATATAAAGCATCTAAAGTAGTAAAAATCATGGAAACAAAAAGTAGAAATCTGGTTGCAACAGGCTGGAAGAATGAGAGAGGAGTTAGTGTTTAATGGATATAGATTTTCGGTTTTGTAAGATAAAAATGTTTTGAGATCCATTGTACAAAAATGTCTGAACCTAAAAATATCTAAAATGGTAAACTTAGTTTATATATTTTTAGCACAATAAAAATTTTTTAAAGCTTCTTCATTTTTTAACTAGTAGCTACATTACGAATTAAGGAAAATACAACCACAACATCACTATTTTGCTTACTAGTTTAGCATTCAGGTATTTATTCTGCTTCATGGCGATAGGCAACAACCATTCACAATAGCTGTCCCTTAAAAAGATGAAGGAATTTTGTGTATATCAATAAGCAGCAATAGATATCAGATCATAATGCCTTTCTACTTTTGGAATTTAATGAGAATGACTTACTGAAAAAAATATCTAAAGAGAGACAAAATAAGGGCAGCTGGGTGACTCAGTCAGTTAAGCCTCCCACTCTTGGTTTTGGCTCAGGTCATGATCTCATGGTTTGTGGGTTCAAATCCCACGGTGGGCTCTTCAGTGTCAGTGCAGAGCCTTCTGGGGATTCTCTCTCTCTGTTCCTCACCCACTCACTCTCTCTCTCTCAAAATAAATAAATAAACTTTGAAAAATATTAAAAAACAGAGACAAAATAAACAAATGGCTCTGCTTGGCTTGCTTGTACTTGGCAAGATAGTTCTTGAAACTCCTCAAAGTATTATGCTTTAGTTTTACTTTGATTTGACATATTTATTTCCAGGACTTTAAGTATTCCTTAGGAAAATGTATTACAGTAAAAACTTAAATCTTCCCACATTGTACAAAATTATACGTCCTAAATTACATATATATTATAAATTATACATATAAGTAAATATGTATGTGAAGTGTATTTTATATATATAACATGTAATATATGTTTTGTATAACTGTATTTGTGTCTGCATTGAAAGAAAGGTAGACATCTGGAACAAAGATAGATAGTTCAGCACTTACAGGTCTGTTGCATAATGTACACAGACATTTAAGACAGTAGCAGTAAGATGAGTGAATATATTTGTGTGTGTGTGTGGCTAAAGATGCTATTGCCGTCCAGAGAGGCTTACCCATATGTGTACAGCTCCTGCCACACTGACTGGCCTATGAGCTGTCAGTCCTTGATAAACTATATACAAAAATGCAACCTTTTCTACAACATACCCTTTCACTGGAACACATACGTAGTCATGCATAACCTCCTCCTCTTAAGTTTTTGTTTTGAGTTTTTCATTCTACATTAGAAATAAAATATCTTGTGCTTTGGTAAATAAATATCAGAAAGTGTTATAGGTGAAGTAGATGTTTCCTAATAATGAGGAGACAAACTTCTATCAACTGTGATGGTTGTTAACTTTTTTAAATCAGAAAAACAATCAAGCTAGCTTAAGTAAAATTTCTATCTAATTAAAAGAATGCATAAGTTCCACAAAGAATCCAAAAGTTTAGGAATAGACCAGAACTCAGGAATACACTAGAACCACTGATGCAGCATTGTAGGAAAAGCAGGAAGACATGTCTCTCAATTGGTCATTGAAATATCCCTGCATTTCAGCTTCATTTTTCTTCCTCCTTGGCAGATTATCTTATACTTTCCAGACTATATTTGAACATGGACATTATCCAGGAATGCTGACTTAAGTTTTTTATTCAAGTGAATCCTAAAGCCAAATTTCCAAATAAGTGGCTTTTATTGGTCAATCTCCAGTAAGGTGCCTTTCTAATGGACTAATATTGTCATACTAATTCACCATATAGCTCTGGCCTGGGGCTGAGTCAAGCTTTCTTCCAGTGTGGTTATTATATAAACGTAGGGTAGAGAAGAAGCATTCACCAGTATGTGGTATGTCAACCTTTTAAGGAGATGCAACAGTTGAACTCATTCTATAACACGGTGTAATGAATCAGTTCTCAAACTTCGGCCTCCATAAAAGTCCTGGAAGGCTTCTTTAATAAACAGATTGCTGGGCCTCACTCCCAGAGTTGCTGATTCAGTATGTCTGGGAAAAGGTCCAAAATGTGCATTTCTAACCAGTTGCCAGATGATTTTTATGGTGCTACTTGGGTCCCACACTTTTGAGAACCAATGGTAAAATGCAATGAGAACACACTTTAAAGCTAGTTGCTTCTTAAAGGCAGTTCTTCTTCTTACTATATAACAGTAGCCGTTTAAATTAAGGGTGATTGATTCAATTAAACTAGATAAAGTAATATTGAGGATTTTTAAATTAATAAACTTTTTAAAGTACAATTTTAGGTACCCAACAAAATTGAGCAGAAGTTAACAGAGCTTCTATAAATTCCCTGTCCCTTTGCACCTACAACCTCTCCCATTATCAACATTTCCCAACATAGTGGCACATTTGTTACAAGAGATGAATCTATACATTGACACATCATGTCACCCAGAGTCCAAAATTTATAATAGAGTTTACTCCTGTTATTGTACATTTTACTGATCTGGTTAAATGTGTAATGACATGTATCTTCCATTATAGCACCATACAGAGTAGTTTTACTTCTCTAAAAATCCTTTGTGCCTCTGCCTACTTATCTCTCCCCTGTGCCTCTGCCTACTCATCTCTCCCCTCCTCCTCCTTCATCAAACAACCCCTGGAAACCACTGATCATTGTACAGCCCCTATAGCTTTGCCTTTTCCAGTTGGAGTCATAGAACATGTAGATTGTTCAGATTGACTTCTTTCACATAGTAATATGCATTTGAGGTACCCCCCCTTTTTTTTCTCGACTTAAGCTCATTGCTTTGCAGTACTGAATGATATTCCATTGTGTAAATACACCAGTTTATTTATTCATTCACCTGTGGGTGGACATTTTGGTTGCTTCTTAGTTTTAGCAATTATGAGTAAAGCTGCTGTATACATAAGCATGCAGATTTTGTATGGACATTAATTTTCCATTTGTGTAAATACCAAGGAGCCGATTGCTGGATCACACATTAAGAGTATTTTTAGTTTTGTAAGAAATCACCAAAATGTATTCCAAAGTTGCTGTACTATTTTTACATTCCCATCAGCAAAGAATAGTAGTTTATTATTGAACATCCTCTCCAGCATTTGGTGTTTTCACTATTTTGGATTTTGGACCTTCTAGTAGGTAAATAGTGGTATCTCAACGTTTTAATTTGAAATATTCTTATGACATGATATTGAACATCTTTGTACTGGCTTACTTGCCTTCTGTATATATTCTTTGGTGAGGTTTCTATTAAGGTGTTTTATTCATTTACTGCTAGGGTGGTTTATTTTCTCATAGTTGAGTTTAAGAGTTCTTTGTATATTTTAATAATAATCCTTTATTAGATGTGCCTTTGCAAACATTTTTTCCCAGTTTTTGGTATGTCTTTCATTTTCTTAACATTGCTTTTTACAGAGCACAATTTTTTAATTTTAATGAAGTCCAGGTTGTCAATTATTTCTTTCATGGATTATGCCTTTCATGTTGTATCTGAAGAGTCATCACTATACACAGTCATTTAGATTTTATCTAATCTCATCTTGGAGGAGTTAAATAGTTTTACATTTTAGATTTAGTTCTATGTCCATTATGAGTTAATATTCATGAAGGATATAAGGTCTATGTCTACTTTTTTTTTTTTTACAAGTGAATGTCCAGTTGTTCTAGCACCATTTGTTGAAGAGATTATCTTTGCTCTTTTGATAAAGATCAATGACTATATTTATATAGGAATGTATCTGGGTTCTCTATTTGGTTCCATTGGATCATTTGTCTGTTTTTATACCAACAACTTATTTTCTTTATTGCTGTAGCTTTGTAGCATACATTATAACAGAGTTGCCTTTGATGGTATTATTAGTAGACTGGAAATGGCTGAGAAAAGAATTTCTTTTTTTCTCATTGCAGAATATTATATTTTTTAAATTTTGGTTTTTTTTTAAATTTACTTTTTAATTTACGTCCAAGTAGGTTAGCATGTAGTACATTAATGATTCAAGAGTACAATCCAGTGATCCATCCCCTACATAAAACACCCAGTGCTCATCCCAACGAGTGTCTTCCTTAATGCCCCTTGCCCATTTAGCCAGTCCCCACACTCACGACCCCTCCAGCCACCCTCAGTTTGTTCTCTATATTTTAGAGTCTCTTGTGTTTTGTCACTCGTCCTGTTTTTTTTATTGTTTTTCCCTCCCTTCCCTTATGTTCATCTGTTTTATATCTTAAATTTCACAAATGAGTGAAGTCATATGGTATTTGTCTTTCTCTGACTATTTTCACTTAGCATAATACACTCTAGTTCCATCTACCTTGTTGTAAACGGCAAGATTTTATTCTTTTTGATTGAGTAATACTCCATTGTGTGTGTATATACATATATATAAACCCATATCTTTCAATAATAACACTGAATGTAAATGGACTAAATGCTCATTCAAAAGACATAGGGTATCAGAATGGATTAAAGAAAAAAAAAAGACCCATCTATTTGGTATCTACAAGAGACTCATTTTAGACCTGAAGGCACCTTCAGATTGAAAGTGAAGGGATGGAGAACTATCCATCAAGCTACTGGAAGTCAAAAGAAAGCTGGAGTAGCCATACTTATATCAGACAAACTGGACTTTAAAGTAAAGGCTGTAACAAAAGATGAAGAAGGGCATTATATAATAATTACAGAGTGTATCCATTAGGAAGAGCTAACAATTATAAATATCTATGCACCAAATTCGGAAGCACCCAAATATATAAAACAATTATTCAGAAACATAAGCAATCTTATTGATAAGAATGTGCTAATTGCAGGGGACTTTAATACTCCACTTACAGCAATGGAAGGATCAACTAGACAGAGAATCACTAAAGAAACAATGGACCTAAATGACACATTCAACCAGATGGACTTGTCAGATATATTTAATATTCTACATCCCAAAGCAGTGGAATTCACTTTCATCTTGAGTGCACATGGTACATTCTCCAAGATAGATCACATACTGGGTCACAAAGCAGCCTTCAATAAATATAAAAGATTTGAGATCATACCGTGCACACTTTCAGATCACAATGCTATGAAACTTGAAATCAACCACAGGAAAAAGTCTGGAAAACCTCTAAAAGCCTGGAGGTTAAAAAACATCCTACTAAAGAATGAATGGGTCAACCAGGTAATTAGAGAAGAAATTTAAAAATAGATGGAAACAAATGAAAATGAAAATACAACAATCCAAACTCTTTGGGATGCAGGAAAGGCAGTCCTAAGAGGAAAATACATTGCAATCCAGGCCTAGCTCAAGAAACAAGAAAAATCCCAAATACAAAATGTAACAGCACACCTAAAGGAACTAGAAGCAGAACAGCAAAGACACCCCAAACCCAGAAGAAGAATGGAAATATTAAACATCAGGGCAGAAATAAACAATATAGACTCCCTCCACCCCCCCCGAAAAAAAAGCAGCTGAACAGATAAATGAAACCAAGAGTTGTTTTTTTTTTGAAAAAAATAAACAAAATTGATAAACCTCTAGCCAGGCTTTTCAAAAAGTAAAGAGAGAGGACCCAAATAGACAAAATCATGAATGAAAATGGATTTATTATAACTAATCCCTCAGAAATACAAGCAATTATGAGGGAATACTATGAAAAATTATATGCCAACAAACTGGACAACCTGGAAGAAATGGAAAAATTCCTAATCACCCACACACTACCAAAACTCAAACAGGAAGAAATAGAAAATTTGAACAGATCCATAACTCGTAAAAAAATTGAATCAGCTATCAAAAATCTGACAACAATAAGAGCCCTGGACCAGATGGCTTCCCTGGGGAATTCTACCAGTTATTTAAAGCAGAGCTAATACCTATCCTTCTCAAGCTGTTCCAAAAAAATAAAAATGGGGGAGAAAAAACCTTCTGGACTCATTCTATGAAGCCAACATTAATTTGATTCTCAAATCAGACAGAGACCCAGCAAAAAAAGAAGAGAAATACAGGCCAATGTCCCTGATGAATATGGATGCAAAAATTCTCAACAAGATACTAGAAAATTGAATTCAACAGCATATAAAAAGAATTATTCACCATGATCAAGTGGGATTCATTCCTGGGCTGCAGGACTGGTTCAATATTTGCAAATCAATCAATGTGATACATTGCATTAATAAAAGAAAAGATAAGAACCATATGATCCTGTCAATAGACACAGAAAAAGCATTTGACAAAATATAGCATCCTTTCTTAATAAAAACCCTCAACAAAGTCAGGATAGAAGGAACATACTTAAAATTATAAAAAGCCATTTATGAAAAGCCCACAGCTAATATCATCCTCAATAGGGAAATACTGAGAGCTTTCTCTCTGCAATCAGGAACATGACAGGGATGTCCACTCTCACCACTGTTGTTTAAAATAGTGTTGAAAGTCCTAGCATCAGCAATCAGACAACAAAATTAAATAAAAGACATAAAAATTGGCAAAGATGAAGTCAAACTTTCACTTTTTGGAGACGACATGATACTCTACATGGAAAACCCAACAGAGCAGTTACACCAGTTTGCATTCCCACCAACAGTCCCCTCCCGCCCCCATCAACCCTCAGTTTGTTCTCTGTATTTAAGAGTCTCTTAGGGTTTGCCTCCCTCCCTCTCTGTAACTTTTTTTCCCCTTCCCTTCCCCCATGACATCCAGATAGCCAACAGACACGTGAAACGATGCTCAGCGTCACTCATCATCAGGGAAATACAAATCAAAACCACACTGAGATACCACCTCATGCCACAGAGTGGCTAAAATGAACAAATCAGGAGACTATAGATGTTGGCGAGGATGTGGAGAAACTGGAACCTTCTTGCACTGTTGGTGGGAGGGTATTATGTGAAGTGAAATAAGTCATTCAGAGAAAGACAGATACCGTATGTTTTCACTCACATGTGGATCTTGAGATTCTTAACAGAGGACCATGCTGGAGGGGAAGTGGGGAAAAAAGTTACAGAGAGGGAGGGAGGCAAACCATAAGAGGCCCTTAAATACTGAGAACAAACTGAGGGTTGATGGGTTGGGGGAGAGGAGAAAGTGGGTGATGGGCATTGAGGAGGGCACTTGTTGGAATGAGTACTGGGTGTTTTATGGAAGCAAATTTGACAAATTATATTAAAAAATTACAAAAAAATAAAAATATAGTAAAAAAATTTTAGAAAGTTTAAAACAAAAGGAAAATAAAAATATTTTTTCTCTTTCTGTATCCAATAATAAGAAAAGAAAGAAAAAAATAGATGGATCAGCTAGCAGAATGAAACCTGAATGAAATTATATCCAGTTTCCCCTAGAAGTCTATGAAGCACTTTATAGCCCATACACTAAGCAGGATGGTAGAATTGTCAGTCCTCTATTGTCCATACACTAAGCAGGATGGTAGAATTGTCAGTCCTCTAAGGACTGAGCTTGGTTGGCTCAGTTGGTTGGTGCTTGGTGTAATGGCTCCATTCTCCACTAGTAGGTGGTGCTGCTTAGCTGACTGGGGTGGATCGGTGTCGGTACAGAAGTGAAAATGGCATCACTCAGCTTCTCAGTCTCTGATACCAGAGCTCTTCACTCTCACAACCAGCAACCAAGCACCCCTCCTTTGTCTCCAGCTTCCATCCACTCCCCACTTCTACACTGTCTACATCTAAGCTGTCAGCCTGCCAGGCAGCACCTACCTCCTGAATTGTATCTCATAGGGGGCTATGTTTCCAAACCTCTCACCTCTGAGAACCCTGTGGTTTGGATGCACTCCAACCCTGTGGGGCTGGGTCTTCCCAAGCAATGGCCAGTGCTGACTTGTCCCTGGGAACATTTGTGTAGTCATCCTGTTGCAAAGCTGCATGCTGTGGCTGGGTGCCTGCCTGCCCCAGGGAAAGTTCATGGGATTGAGAGGCAGCAGAGGTAAAGAGCTTATGGTACAATACAACACAAAGCTGGTGCCAGGTGTCACTGCCTGCTGGCATTTTTGCTACCCTACCAGCAAACATGGTTGTTCTCCGGGTCTCCTGGGACCTTTGCCTGTGGGGAGGCCATTCGGCCTCTACCAAATTCCTCCTAGCAGGGGAATCATCTCTCCCTTTGTTGCCCATGGACCCCTCTGACCTTGCTGCCTGCTTCTGAGGATTTGCCCTTCCCACCAGAGCACCCCCAGGTATTGAGCTGCAGAATTTCTGACACTGCACTCCTCTATTTATAAAGTCTAGTGGATTGAAACCCTCTCCTTCCTCCTTTCCCCCTTTCTTGTTCAATCACTTGTGGGTGTTCCCACTCTTTCTCTTTCTCTCCAGTTACTCTCACAGGGTGTGCTTTTCCTGACTCTACCCCTTTTCTCTGTCATCTCTCTGCAAAAACAGCTCCCTATCCTCTGTGGCTTTTCTCTACCCCAGTTCATCTCTCTGCACTGAGTGCCTGTGGAGTTCTCTGGCTCAAGTTATGCAGATTGTTGTGTTAATACTCAGGTCAATTTTCTAGGTGTGCAAAATGGTTTGGTGGTCATCTAGCTGCATTTTGGGGATGAGAGAAGCTGAGAACTTCCATGTTTCTCTGCTGTCTTAGCCCATCCCACCAAAAATAATTTCTTAAAGTGAGGATATGATAGAAACTTTCAGAACTGAAAAGCAAGGTGAAAAAAGTCTAAAGAAAATAATTTCCAAGAACAGTAGGACAACTACAAAAGGAGTAACATAGACCTACTGGGAATATTAAAAGGAAAAGAAAGAAAGAAAGAAAGAAAGAAAGAAAGAAAGAAAGAAAGAAAGAAAGAAAGAAAGAAAGAAAGAAAGAAAGAAAGAAAATGGAAGGAAGGAAGGAAGGAAGGAAGGAAGGAAGGAAGGAAAGTAATTTTGAGGTAATAATCACTGAGACTTTTCCCCAAATTAATGTCAGACACCAAACCACAGTTCCAGGAAACTCAAAGAGTACCAAGCTCAATATATATCAAAAACAAAAATAAAAACAAAACAAAAAAAATCCCTCAAAAGCACAACTAAGCATATCATATTCAAACTATGGAAAATCAAAGACAAAGAAAAAATCTTGAAAGAAGCCAGAGGGAAAAAGCGCCTCCCTTACCTATGAAGACATAACAGTAATTACATCCAATTCTCCTCATCATGTAAGCAAGATGAAAGTGGAGTAAAATTATAATTGGTTGCAAGAAAAAAATGCCACCAACCTAGAATTCTGTATCCTGTGACATTATCTTTCAAAAGGAAAGAAAAATTAAATACTTTCAGACAAACAAAAATGGACTTTTTTGCTAATAGAACTGCCTTATGATAGATGTTAAAAGAAGTTCTACAGTAAAAAAAAAAATCCGAAACTAGATAGGAAAAGCATTTAAAAATGTATAAGTGAATATAATATAAAAACTTTCTTTTCATATTCAAGTTGTCAAACAGATAAATGCTTGTTCAAAATAAATATATTTGCTTAGATTTGTTCTTGCATAGCGAAATGCATGACAGCAATCATACAAGAAACAGGTAGGAAGAATTAGAAATATTTTATTATTATAAGGTTCCTGTACTACCCATGATGTACGATAGTGTTATTTAAAAGCAGATTTGTAGAGGCTCCTGGGTGGCTCAGTCAGTTAAGCATCCAACTCTTGATTTTCTCCAGGTCACAGTTTGTGGGATTGAGACCCTCATTGGGCTCTGTTCATGTAGTGCGGAGCCTTCTTGGGATTCTCTCTTTCTCCCTCTCTCTGCCCCTCTCCTGCTCATAATCTCTTTCTCAAAATAGGAATAAATAAATAAATAAATAAATTGAAACATAGTTTTGTATTCATTGTAAATGTATATTGCAAACTTCAGAATAGCCACAGAAAAGGCTTAAAAAAGGAAGTATAATTGATAGGCTAAAAAGGAAAGAAATGGAATTATATAAAATTCTTAATTAAAACAACAAAAGGCAGAAAAACTGCAGAAGACAAAAATAAAAACAGAAAAAAGGTAACAAATAGAAAACAGTAGCAAATATGGTAAATATTAACCTAACTATATTAATAATCATTTTAAACATCAATGAACTATATGCACCAAATAAAATAAATTTCCAGAGTGGATAAAAAAAAGATTCATCTGTATATTGTCAATAAAATGCCACTTTAAATATAGGCACATATAGATTGAAAATAAAGATGCTAACAATGCTAACAGTAATCAAAAGAAAGGGTGAGTAATTTCAGACAAGATAGACTTAAGAGCAATAAGTCATCAGAGGTAAATAGGGGCATTAAGAGTAATAAAGACATCAGTTCTAATAGAAGACACACCAATCCTTATAGAACAATTTCTCTTAGCTGGCTCTTTCTTTGGTTCTCTTTGTTAAATTTCTGGATGGTCTAAAGTACTTGCTTTTATAGACTGACATGCTAATCCTTAATTTCTACCAAAGTCTCTATTGGTTTTGACATCTCCACACTCTTTTTAAAATAAGGTTATTTTTATTAAGAACTTCCAAACTCTGTTCTTATAGCCTGCCTCTCCCTTTGGTCATTACCTCAGTGCTGTTGCTCTAGAGACAGGTGTGTGGATATTCGCCTGTTTGTTTGCTGGTCCGGGGCATTAGTCTCCAGTCCTCTCAGGTTTACTCTCCTTGGGTGGAGATTACGCACTATGAGTAAGGGTGATTGGGGCCTCAGTGTGCTGTTTGGAATATCTGCCTTTGGAGTGGGGGCTGGATGGAGAAAGGAGTCCCGAGTGTCTCAGATTATCTTGCTTGGAATAGAACTTCCAAAACAGGAAATTGTGGGAGTGAGAAAAACTGGTGGCTTTCGCTTTCTGTGGCGATAAATGATCTCTTATCTGGTATGTAGGGGAAAAACCAATTCTGCTGCTCTTGAATGTTCAACCAGTATTACAGCTGCCTTTACAAAGAACTGATGGGGAAAGCAATTGGGCTCAAATTCTTAAGGAGATTAAGTAGATTTTCTTGATGAATACTTCTTAATCTGCTCTGTGCCCTTAAAACAATTCCCAAGGACTTTAAATGGTTGTTTGTATGTTTTGTTTTGTTTTTAATATTGTTTTCACCATTAAGTTTGTTTTGCTGGGAGAGGGTCCGCAGAACTCCTGCCATCACCATTCTGGAAGTTGCTCTCCCTGTTGTCTTGTTATAGTAGTGCTCCATTCCTTATATTCTCTCCAGGATTTACGACTGCTGGCTGTGTGCTCATGCTTAACATCCCTACCTCCACCAATAAGCAATTTATAGCCAACTGTATAAGAATCCCCACAATATTACTAAATCAACAAGAAATACCACATAGAAGCAAGTACTAAACAATATAAAATGTCTACCTAGTGAAGGCACTTAATCTAATATATTTGACTCATTTTATCCTTAGACTTTTAATGGCTTAGCCAGTTGTTTTTTAATTAGGACAAGTTTCACAGCTTATAATCAATTGTTTTATATCTGCATTTTGTTTGTCATCTTCACTTTTTTAACCTAAATTCTTGAGGTACATATCACGCTAGTAAAACCCAGCCTTAGTTGTCTAAACATATGCGTTTCCTTTATCTTTACACCAGTGGTATCAGGTTAAGGTCCCCTGAGTTTTACAAAGCAGAAACACTGCCTGGTCTTCTTAAGAGTCAAGGTGATGCTTATCCTATTCTATAGTTTAATAAATTAAAAAAAAAAAAGCTATATGTACTTAAAAAATAAATTTAGAAAATCTGGTTTTACTTGAGGAGGAAAGTGAAGGAAAACTATGTGCAATTATATGTCATGTGCTTTAGAAACATTATTTTTAATGTAAGGTAAGAATTATCATTTTATTTTAAATGTAAGATTTATGAAATTCAGAAAAATTAAATTATGTGTAATTAGAGTCAGAGTTATTCTCATTTGAAACCATTTTCTCTAGGGCCCATGTTTTGAGTCAAACTCTCTGGCAATTATTACTGTAGCATAACATGAATAATGACATCCCCAGGAACGTCTACTAAGATAGATTGCCCACATGTAGTAGCCAAAAGAAACTGAAATTCCAGAGATGTGTACCAATCCTCATAATTTTTTTACATTAAGAGAGTTTTTACTGTAATGTTTCAAGAAATAAACCACTAAGGATTAAGGATTATATCAAACGACAACCAAAAAATAGTTAAAGTGACAAAAAATTTATCTGAAAAGTTGTAGAAAATTTTCATTATAATAGCGTTTAGTCATTGTAACCAAGTTTTCATTTTTGTTTGAAAGGTATTCATTCTTGAATGAATCTTTTACAAAATTTGGGCCCTATGACTTGAAAACCTTATTGAAATTACTAACAACTAACTACACGTCCGGAGTGGATCCATGAGGGAAAATAAGTATCGAGTTCTCACACTACAAACTCTGAATAAAAAATGACAGTCAGTGCCACAGGTGTTTTAGGAAAACTTATGCCAAAAAAATCCCACAGCCCTCCAAATTCAGTAATTGTATTTTCGCCTCAAGGCATATTTACTTTATACAAATTATACTGTTAATTTAATATTTTTAATCGATTTTTATGGGTAAATTTCAAAGATTTATATGTCATCAAAAATAATTTAGAATATTGCAAAGTAATTTAGAAGAAAAAAAAACCATTAAGGAAAATGGTTTTGTTGAAGGTTGTTTAATGAAATTTAATTAAAAAGCATCCATATGGTGTTACTGAGGTGTTATTTTTGCTTATCAAAAAAAAACTTTCTACCTAATGACTTCCATCCACATTTAGTACAACAGTGCTAAGTAATTATCAAATCAATTGTATCATCTAATCATGATAAGCAAAACTTCTAACTCCTCTAATCACATTGTTCAAAAATGAACAAATGAATCTCAGAAAACTTATAATAATTCTGCTCTGAACATCGGTATGTACTCACTGGAAGACAATTTTTCTACATATGAGTTACATTTTATAATGAATATCAGCAATGGCATTTTGTTTCGAAAATAATATGGAAGATGCCAATATTTTGAGATTGTTTTCACTGATGACACTTAAAAAATTTCCCTTCAAAAGCCATTAAAAAACTACTTTCCCTGATAAATGTAATACGTAAACTAAACATTATGATAGTTTAGAAAGAGGAAGTTGCTATGTTTTAGATCATATTAGAAGCTTTTGGAGCTATATCATATGAAAAGAAATTGTCTTTTCTTCCACCAAAACTTATACGCAGAATCAAATTCTTTAGAAACCTGGAAATATAATTTTTTTATTTTGAAGTTTGAAAAACATAGTTTTATTTATCAAATAACTAGTCATTATTTTTATGAAAGGTTTATACTGTAGTATAAATTTCTAAAATCTATATATAATCACTGGTAATAAAAGACATATTGGGAAGAATTTATTTCAGGTATTGTGTCGATAACTGCACAGGGGAAAAAATCATAGTGAAGATCAAATATGTTATAAAGGGACTTAAATGATTTCAATTTGGCAGCTATTTCTGCCCTTTTCAAGCTAATTTATCTAAGCACACCAAAACTAATTCAGAGATCAGCTTAGTTTCTGAACCAGCTGTCCTTATAACTGAACAGGATTAGGCAAATTATTTACTACTGCTCAAATTTCTCTTCCCTCTTCCATTAACGTATGGGTATCTTCCAATTCTCCTGATTTTCAATACTATTGGGACATAATCTCTGTAGGTGACATGTAGCATGTGTTACATTTTCACAAGCAAGCAGATGTTTCTAGAAAAATCATATTTGTGTGTGTACGCATGTATGTGTACGTACATATATATACACACATATATATGCACACATCCATATATACACTAACCCAATTCTCAGTTTGAGGGTTTCTAAAAGGTCACATTAAGACCTATATAAGTAAGGAAATGATGCATATTTTGCCAGAAATCTATTGGTCTCAGATATTTAATCATATTTGTCAGGACTTTGCTAGTGGTTATTACTTATATTTAGTTAAAACTAGAGGTGAATTTATTTATCTAAGGGGAAAAGCTTGGAAATGCTATAAACCATTATAAAACATAAAAATGATTTTAATAGTATACTAAATATTACATTTATGTGTATTAAAAATGAAATTATGCATTCAATATGGACAGGTGGTCCTAGGCTAAAATTGACACCTTTTTGTACTTAACAGGTTGTGTTCTGTGCCAAACAGAAATGTCATCTTTGACAAATACTGTCTGAGCTCAATTATAATACACGTTCACATAATCCTTCAGGATAGGTAGGTACACTTTCCCCATATTTCTTATTGAGATAAATTTTTCACAATGATTAATTTTTATTAAAAAATTTCAATTAGTCATCGATTGGTGGATAGTTTCATGGTTATGCATCATTATATCAACTAACCAGAAAGATAGAAAATAAAATGTTTTATTATCTTAAGGAATCACCCAACATTCGGGGCACCTGAGTGGTTCAGTCTGGTAAGTGTCAGGCTCTTGGTTTCAGCTCAGGTCATGAACTCACAGTTCATCGGTTTGAGCTCTGCATTCGGCTCTGTGCTGACAGTGCAGAGCCTGCTTGGGTTTCTTTGTCTTGCTCTGTCTCTCTCTTTCTCTGTCTCTCTCTCTCTCTCTCTCAAAAATAAATAAACATAAAAATTTAAAAAAAAAGGAATCACTCAACTTTTTATGGAAATCAAACCCCTCATTATATATTTCTTTATTTATCTCAGAAACTATATCATTTTTTAAAAGATGTTTTAAGGGTTTTTGTAGTGACTATTAGTTATTTAGACCAATACAGTCACATGAAAACTTGAGAAAGCACAGATTTATGAAGTGACCTCTAAACTCTTTTGGAGCTGGAAATCAGGCAATGAGATATGTTTAATAAATTAAAAACCCGCCTAACAGTTTGCAGAAAATAAAAAGAATCAAAATTTAGACCCTAGTCTAAAAAAATAGATAAACCTAGGGGCACCTGGGTGGCTCAGTCGGTTTAAGCGTCCGACTTCGGCTCAGGTCATGATCTCACAGTTCGTGGGTTCGAGCCCTGCATCGGGCTCTGTGCTGACCGCTAGCTCAGAGCCTGGAGCCTGCTTCAGATTCTGTGTCTCTTTTTCTCTCTGCTCCTCCCCTGTTCACGCTCTGTCTCTCTCTGTCTCTCAAAAATAAATAAATGTAAAAAAAATAGATAAAATCAAACTTTTATATAGAAATAGTCATTTTTAAAATGCTTTATCAATATATGAATTCTATAGTGTTTATCTGTAATTTTGAATGGATAGGTAAATCAATAAGTCTTGAAGGAAAAATGAATAAATTATTAATTTATTACATGTTTATTAATTTATTCAAAAAGTTAATTTTTAAACCACTGAGAAATAGAGTAGTTAGTAATAATATCAGATATTTAATGTTGGAGTTGAGGAAAAATCCAAATCCCAGGGTCTATGGAAAACATTCATCAAGGTTACACTGGACAATATCTAAAATAAGTGAAATGCATTTTATGTTTGAAAAACATCACATTTTATTACTCAGTTAAGGACTAGCTTTACACATGACATACATAGTGAAAAACAAGCCAAAAATATCTGTACTTAAAGCACCTTTCCCATGTTAACATTTTACAATTAAAATATATTTTACCCTACCTCTGTGAGATAAAAAAGACTAGATATTATTGTCTTCTTTCTATAAACTAAGAAACAATAGGTCAAAGAGATTACCCAAGGTCACATGGGTAGTAATTCACGAGACCAAAATAAGTAATTATTTATTTTGATTTCTACTCCAGTGACCCATTACCTGTGCTATAATAAAAAAGTAACTGATGAAAAATTCATCATTTCTTTACAATCGCACAGCAGTAGAGCAAGAAGGTAGCTGAAATTCACATGAAATTTGAAAGTTAAAGGGAACTATCACTGTGAAAAGAAAACTGCATCTCAGGTATCCATTCTTGTGTATATTCTAAATGCTTTTTTGCTACTGTATAATCATGTCTTGTAAAGGAGATACGCTGCAGAAACGCATTAAGACCTAAAAAACCAAACAGTGAGAATCACTGAGTCTGTGGTTAACATAAAATAGCTCATGTAAAGTATGAATTTGTTGGTACCCAGAGGCAAGGTCAAATCTACTGTAGTACACTTAACTGAAGAAGTTCTCAGCTTGCAGCTTGCATTCCATGACTGCTTCTCTGTTGGATTCTCATTGGACCCCAACGTTCCTGCTGATAGACTTGTCTGGAAGATGACCTCTGGTTATTATAGTATGTTGTTTTCAGAACTGATAACAGTGTGCGCTCATTTTAGGTTTCCCGCTATAGGGATGCATTAGATGAAAACACCATATACTGGCTCCTAATCAAAGCTCACAAACACTCTCATGAGGCTTGCTGTTTGGCACAGTGTACAGACTTTAGAATACCTAAGGACAATTCAGTATAGAACTGTGGTGCTATGAAAGGGGACTCTGAATCAATTTCTTCCCAGGTTTCATTATATGGTATCTTCAACATCTTTAGAAAAATATATAGTATTTACATATTATATAAATAACTCATTGAACATTTTCCATTTTGATATGTGTAAATCCATTAGGAAATATTATGCATTTATGTCAAATAGGAAGAGTGTCTGTATTTTCACAAATTCTACGAACTTTTATCAATGATTAGTACAAAAGAAAAATGCAAATAACAAAGTTTAAATTTAAGAAATCCTTAACTGAAATAGGTTTATTTAATTTATTGATAATGGAGATGTGTGCAGATATTTCTGTGATATAAAACTATATAAATTAACTCAAAACTTACAGAATTAATGGTCTCTTGCATACATCGCAATGAAACAAACAATATAATAATTCCTACTATATGTTTTCATACCACACAGATGGCTTTGGCTACATGGGTTAAAATTTTATTGTTTGCATTATGCTTAATCAAATGAGTTCAAATGCAAAATCAAAATGTGTTCAGAATTCTGCCATGTTTCAACAGTGCTACTCTGGTCTATTTACGAAATTAAGTTAGATCAAGGCACCCCTCTGCTCAGCCACTTCAATGTCGCTCAGAGTAAAATGCCAAGGACTTACAATGTCCTAGAGGCTCGATGTGATCTGATTTCTACAATTCACCTCCTGCCTACACCTCTACTCATTTTTGAATATAGCAGACAAGCTCCAAACCACCCTCCATCCACAAGCACACAAACACCCAGAATATCCTAGGATGTTCACTTAATGTTCTCCAAGGCATTCACCATCATTTGAAAGTACATTTTTTTAATTGTCTGTCTTCTCCTATTAGAATATAAATTCTATGATAGCAGAGATTTTTGTCTAGTTTATTCATCCCCAGAACTAAACTTCTAAAATATTATCTGGCATGTAGTAGATGTTTAATAATTATTTCTTGGTTGATTGGTTATGGTAATGCTTAGTTATGCTTGTCTATTAAGCAAAATGCAAATTTGAAGCCTTACCCTATTATCAGGTTTTTTTTTTTTTGTATTAATTTTCTGAGCATTAGCTACTTACGCAATTACTCTATATTCTAATATTCTTAATTTGATAAGTTTTCATTGCTGAGAAAAAATTAAAAGGAACATTTGTATTTTGGTTTTATGAGCAGTTTTGTCATGGTATTTTATAAACTGACTAAACACATCCATAAGGTGTGTGCAGTTAGCGTTAAGAAGACTAATAAGTTCAATGATGGTAAAAGTATACTATTTAAAATCAATTTGTGGGGTGCCTGGGTGGCTCAGTCGGTTAAGCGTCCGACTTCGGCTCAGGTCATGATCTCACAGTTTGCGGGTTCAAGCCCCAGGACAGCTCTATGCTGACAGCTAGCTCAGAGCCTGGAGCCTACTTCGGATTCTGTGTCTCTCTCTCTCTCTCTCTCAAAAATAAATAAAACATTTAAAAAAATTATAAAATCAATTTGTAGAAAAATCAGAAGAATAAAAAGAATAATGAGAAGCCACATTATTAAAATTCTAGCTATTAATTCTACCAAAGTTTAATAGCTTATAACACCTAGTGACATAAATGCTCCAATTTCTAGAGGATATGCCAAACTGTCCTTTACTTTTAGTAATTTTATCCAATACTTTATTTTTAACATAGCATTTAAATATTATAATTGCATTTTATTCAGATATTATGTACCAATTGAAAAGTGTAGATGAATATATATATTAACATGGAAATAAATATATATACACATTAATGTGGATAAATTTTCATTAAATATCTCATTTTAACAAATCATGCTACAATAGACTATGAGATTCTATTTAGTCCAGGTTGAGGGGAATGCTTTTTTACTGAGACAATATTAAATTTGGATTAATTTTGCTGACATTTGCCAGTCCTAATGTTGAGAAATTTATACATAAGCCCACATAAACATACATGTGTATAATCAGAGACAGAAATTATCTTCTATCCAGAAGAACTGATAACACTCAGAATTTTTAGTCTTAGAAGTTTTATAAGTGTATTTCATACAATGTTTCCTCTGCATATTGACTATCTTTTTATTTATTTTATTTATTTATTTATTTATTTATTTTAATGTTTATTTTTTGAGAGACAGAGCACAAGCAGGGGAGGGGCAGAGAGAGGGAGTCACGGATTCCGAAGCAAGCTCCACGGCTCCAACTTGCAAACCCCAAGATCATGACCTGAGCCAAAGTCGGATGCTTTTAACTGATTGAGCCACCCAGACGGCCAGGCAAACTTTTTAAAAAGAATATAGGGTTTCAGATATACTATAAAGAACCACTGCTGTTTGGCTCCATGGTAAGTCATACAACATCTTAGGGCTTCCTAACTTTCGAGGTTGGATATTCTCTATGTACAATATAGATATGCGGGTTTTGTATTGTTCTTTGTCACATAAATCCTCAGTGTGCGTCATTTCAATAGTTTTGACATACTTAGTCTCTGCCCCAAGTTTGATAACTTCAAGAAACCTTTATTATATTTAAGTGTTGTAACTGGAAAATACAATAGAATGCTTTAAACTTAAAATAACAAATTTACCTCAAGTTGAAGGTACTGAATATTTCAAGCACAATACTATCATTAAATTTATAAATTTCATAATTTTATTCAATCTGTTATATAAATATTGTTCAATATAAATAATTTTCAAACCTGATATAGTTAATGATATTGAATATGGGACATTTTTAGATGTAGTTCAATTTAGAAGATGGGAATTAGATTTATTAACCTATTGAAATACAATTACACAAGGTCAGTTTACCAACATTCACAAAGCTCCTTCACACACTAGAAATGAGATTGAATAAAATATTAATTCTTCCTCTCATTTGTAATTTTAATTATTTCTGGTTTAGTCTTTGTATTAATATACCAATGAAGCCAACGGAAAGGCAGCTTGAGATTGCCAAGACATAATTACGGAATTTGGTTTACTTCCCTAGTTTACATGTGCCTGCCATTAAACTGCAACATACATTTGTGGATTTTAGGAGGATATAGGAATTTCCCAGTAAGTGACTGAAAGTAAAAGGCATAGCCTATAAACACCAATGGAAAGTTTAAAAACTCTTGCTATCAAGTATTGAAAGAAAATACTTTTTAGCAAGACATCCAATTACCTTCTGTTTCTTATCTTTCAAACTAGGAAATACTTCTTTTCTTCTATGAAATGTTTACATAGCAAAAACTGAGTGTATATATGGGAAATGGGCTTTGAGCATACAGTATGTTTAAAAAATGCCTATGATCAGTGGACTATTAGAGGGAGCCATGAGAGGCGGTGGGCTTAGATCTGGTATCCAGGTTCTCTTACTTGCTTCACAAATTTGAGCAAGAAATACCCAGTCTATCAGTTTCACTCTTCTGTTCTGTAAAACCTGACAATAATGTCTATCCTGCCTTCCTCTCACAGGGCTTATACAGATAAAAAATAAAACTTAAATGATGCATATTAAAAAGTTATTTTATAAACTTTAAATTGTCTATGCAAATACAAGATAATTAAAATTCCAAAATCATAGTTCACATAACTAGTATTTCTATAACAGCTTCAAGTTAAAAAAAAAAAAGGATTAGATTTGCTAATGTGTTAACCTCAAAGGAGTATTGATTCCTTTGAGGTTAATGCATTAATAACATAACAAGGTGAGTTCAAGATTTGCCTGAAGGCATTTTTTTTCTGCTTCATTCTTTTGTCCTTCATTTCTTTTTATATTTACCTGAAATTGAAAAGGTAAACCATCTCAAAAATTGGCTCTGTTTTCTGGTAATACAGAAAACCAAAATAAAAGACACAAAAGAGTAATACTTAATGAGAAAGATAACCACTACATAAGAACTATTAACATAACTTTTTCCTTGGCGTCTTTGTATTCGTGCTCTGCCTTTGTAAATTCGAGAATCTTAAACTGTCTCATAATATTTATGTCATTGTTTTATGTACAAATTATAGCTTAGAGTGCTGCCATCTATGTACTCATTTTTGTAGTCAGTTTACTTTTTAAAATCATTAAATAGCTTACCACCTCATGATCACTTGGAAAGAAACAGAATTATTTTTAATTCTGTCCCAGGGTATCCTTAATTTCTTAAAACATTGTATTAAAATTCCAGGGAAACTTTTTGGAACTGATCATGTACCTAGTGACATCTTCAGTAACTCCCAGCTAATTCCCTTGCTTGGATTTGGTTTATAGAATATAAATATGTAAACATTTTTCTCCACAAGTTCTCTGCTAACTAACTTTGTTTGGTTAATGAGATCCATATGTTCCTTGTTTCATGTGTACTTTTAAGAAGGGAGCAAAGGAAGATGATTTAGGAAAAGAAAATGATAAAAAATAATGTAACCCTATTCCAATGACCTTAAATGTGAGTAAGGAATGCTTTCCTTGAATTTAATTTCAACTGCAAAAGCCCAAATTTTAGCAATTCCTAGGTTTATTTGATTAGACTCACACTCATCTTGGAGGCTTTAGAGTACTGACCACTTTTATTTTTATTATGTTTATATTTTATTGAAGTATAGTTGACACAATGTTACATTAGTTTAGGTGTACAACATGGTGATTCAATATCTCTATATGTTACACTATACTTACCACAGATGTAGCTACCATCTTTCACCACACAGTGCTACTAAAATATCATTGAATGTATTGCCTGTGTTGTATCTTTTATCCTCATGACTGACTCATTCTGTAACTGGAAGCTTATATCTCCCACTCCCCTTCAGCTGTTTTGTCCAAGCCCTACCCACCTCCCCTCCTGACCACTTTTAAATATCTTTAATGACAATCCTCAAAAATATCTATGAAGGGGATCCTAAAAGTGGACAGAAATGAAAGTATGTATTTTGAATATCTGAATCATGGGTTTCTAACTCCTGATGGTCATCTCTAATTAGGGTGATGCCAGCTGGCAGAAGAAGAAAGCACAGTATTTATTACCATAATTTGGAGTTTTGGGGAAAACATAAATATCCAAAAGTTCAATTCTGTCTTAACATATCTTTCAGTTCACTGTCTACCCTAGCTTTTATTTACATAAACTCATATTCACACAGCCTCATAAAACCATCATGTGCAAGAAATGGAGGGAATTATTAAGTTAAAATCAATCTTTTTGCAAAGGAAACTAAAAGACCAGAGTGATCCACTTATTTTTCCAAGATCACACAGAGAATGTGAGTAGAGTTAGTATGTGGTGCTGCTCTGGTTTATAAAATTTGGAATACTGTGTAATGAGATAAAGTACAAGATTGAGACATAATCAGGTATTTTGTAGAGAAGAAACAACAACATTAAATTCTATTCAACATCAAGATGTTGAATAGAACATTTCCCTTTTGTACGGATATTGTTCCGTTTGATTGTATCACTCAGTTCTCGAATTCTCTTTTCATGTTCCTGTATCAATAATCAAGATGTTAGTCCAGAGGCCTTTCTAAACTATTGGGACAAATATCATTTCTTTGATTCCCCAAACAATCTGTGAAGGAAATCTTTTCCCATGGGAACTTCCAATTGTAAAGATAATATAAACAATTCTCTTGCTTTTCAGCTTTTGTTGGCAATGGAAGTGGAGAAAAATGCCCTTTTAGACTAGTGAAACATTAATCTCTTAGACACGTTTCCCTATGAAACAAACAAAAAAAAAGTCTTACATCCAAATATGTGAATATGTGTTGGCTTTAAGTCCTTGGAGATTTTACCTTATTTTAATTCCTTTTAATGCTGGAAATTTAAGGTCCAGAACCATTTTGTGGATACACAGAATCTTGTTTTGCCATTTTAGGAATTCAGAAAGAAAAGAGAATTGAAAATATAATTGTAGAATATGATAGAATAATGGAATAAAGTTGTCATTGACTGTTATGAGAAATCAAATATGGTTGTTTTATGATTTGCAATGATCTTCTACCCAAATTCTCACTTAGTATATAGAAGAAATCTTAGTTATAGATAACCAGGCAAAAGAAAGATTGTAGGTTGTAAAATTTATAAACGTTGAACACATTTTGGTACTTTTCATAATATTAACTATCACATCTAGTGATCTACAGGGAGGAAAGCTACCTTGAAATATAGAAAATAAACTTTTATATTTTATTTTGTATTATTCATGGAAATTCTTTGCTTTCATTCAGACCTATTAAAGAGATTAAGTAAAATCTAAAATACTTTGAATTTTTCTCATGAATTTTCTATACATTAAAATAGTTCTATTTAATGACTATATTTTAATTTTTCTCCCAAATCTCAGTTTCATGTATTTATAATTCAAAATATTCTATTGTTTCAAAGTATTGCAAGTTAATGGCTTGAGGAAACTCTACATAGATGTTTTTATCACTTAGTATATGAACTTTGATAATATGCTGATATAACTCATGAATGATATTAGATATGCAAAAAGTTTTCCTTAATATCAATAAATAGCAATATTCTCAATGCAAGAAATCATCTTTTTGAGATATTTGTACGTCTTTTTTTTAATTTTTAAAAATTTTATTTTAGAAAAAGAGTGCACATGAGTTGGGGAGAGGGACAGAGGGAATGGGAAAGAGAATCTTAAGCAGGTAAGCAGGGTTCACAGTCAGCACAGAGTCCAATGCAAGGCTCAGTCTCATGACCCTGGGATCATGACCTGAACCAAAATCTAGAGTCGGACACTCAACCAACTGAGCCACCCAGGTGCTCAGAAATACATTTGTATTTCTTTCCATGGGGAATTTATCTGTGGAAAACATTGCTACCCACTGAATATTTGTGGCCCTCCAAGGTCCATAGGTTGAAATCTAATCCCCAGTGTGATAGTACTTGGTGGTGGGAACTTTGGCAGATGATTAGGTCATGAGGGTGGAACACTCATGGGTGGGATTAGTGCCCTTATAAAGAGATGTCAGACACCTCCCTTGGCCCTTCCATCATGTGAGGGCAGGGCAAGAAGTAGGCACTCATCACAGACTGGCTGCAAGTGGGCACTCCCACACTGGCACACTGAGTTTGAACTTTCAGCCTTCCAATTTATGGAAAACAAGTTTTTGTCATTTTGAAACCATTGAGCCTGTGGTAGTTCATTATGGCAGCCCAAACAGACTAAGACAGACATGCAATATTATTTTCAAAAAGATTAGACAATGTTCCCAATGATGTGGGAGTATTAGTTAATCTGGTTAATTCACTGGTTAGTACAACTTCCCCCATTTCCCAAACTAATACAAAACTCCACCACTCTTCCATACAAATTCCTTTCACCTTTCAGAAATCAGTTCTTTACTGAAAGCTTCTAACACATTCATTACTTAGGTTTTTCTGAATACTGTGGGAGAAAATACAGGTAATGAATAAAAAGGAGAGTACCTCCTAATGCACTACAAAGGGCTCTATTCCATTTTGTCTATCAGCATGACTTACTTCTACATTTTTCCTTCAGCTCATTGAACTAAATTTACTCAACACATTTTGTAAGAAGCCAGCAAATAGTCCCTTAGTTTCCAGGAATGAGAAACACTTCTTTTAGTCCACCGAAATGGAAAATAATTCTTGAATGTGTCATGAAATTACAGATTCACCTATCTTGCATGACAGTAGGAACCTCATTATAACCCTCCCTTAAATTTTAAAGCAAGGATGTTTAAGACACTGCAGAATAATTTCTTAGGCATTGCCTCCCATTTGTTTTAGTGTAGATTAAAGAGAGGCAAATGATTGCACAGGAGCAGGAAATTGGAAAACCATACATTTTAGCCTGTGAGAGAAAGAGAGAGAGTGAGGGAGAGAGAGAAACGCAGAGCAGACTACAAAAATTTAGAAAGAAAAGTGCTGCTATTAGGTCTCTTCAGAAAAGGAGTAATGGGAAATAAACTTGGTAAACTTGCCCTTCAAGGAGTAAAGAATGACACCACTCCTCCTAAACTCTGGGATTGATTGAGCATAAAGATGGTGTGTAACTTACAATGGATTTTTCTAGTGAGGCATTATCATTTTGGACTTGATAAATGATTAAATCTTATCTTTTAAAATGGGGATAATAAGTTCCCTTTCTTTGCCATTATTTCACAAGACTGTTCAGCATCACCCTACACTTTATCCTTGCTTACCACACAATATAATGTTAAGGTAACAGATGGCCATATAGAATTTACCGAACACCATCTACCAGATCAATAATCTTATGTATAATAATAAAAGTAAAGGACCAAAAAGATTCACCTGTTTATACAAAGATGATAGATCTATTGGTTGCTATTAGAGGTACAAGTAATTTAACTTTGCTTTTGGTAATGGTACTAGCTTGTTAATTAGCCAGATGCACACTTTCCTCTATTACTTCCAGTAATTAAAAGTTCACCTTTGCAAGAAAACATCTTTGGTATCAGAGGAGAGTCTCAGACTATGTAACAGAGCACAGTGACATGGACCACAGCAAATAGTGATGATCAAAGTTTGTTTTTAATCCTGTCACAAAATCTCCCAAGACCTTTTACACTGGAAGGATCAGGATACATATCCATTGTTTGCCCAATGAATTGATAGATTTCTGACTTGGGGACTTACACGGGAGAATCCAGCTAGATTTGTTGTTGTTGTTGTTGTTCTTCTGTTTTCATTTTCCATAAGGGAAGTTTGCAATCTTAACTGTTCCTGTAAATCAATGTTTATCTAAGTGCTTCTGTGTTACAAGTGGCAGGAATATTAATGTGTGTTTGACATAAAAAATGTGTTTACGGTGGATTTTCAAAAAAAGAAAAGTCGAGCAGGTATTTTTAGTGCAATATTTCCACAGCCTTATGAATACTAACATAAATTGTGTATGGAGAGGGAAAATGTATATTGCAGGAGGATATTTGACCATCCACACCTTTTTCCCTTCATGGAACATGTCTAGGAACCAGGATCGAGATTTCTTATGACTAGACTTGGAAAATTCTATTGTATTTTATAAAATTTGTTACGTAAAAGATACACAACTTTCTTTGCTATCCATTAACTATATATTTCTAGGTAAATACTTTAAATATTTATATATTTAAATATATGTTATAAATATTATAAATATAAATATTATAAATATTATAAATAATTTAAATATATATATATCAAAAGGACAAAAGTTGTTTCTATCTCATATAGTTTCAAACGTAAGACATTTCATATTTGTGAAATGCTTAGCACAGGACCTGACACATAGTGAGCTAATGTAAGTTAATAAGTATCATTATTTTTTATTTTTAAAATATATAAAAAAAGAATAACACATGGTTGAAGAAATAAATGGATAACAGAAAATGTTTAGTCTGAATGTCCATTTTCTATGCTTAGGAACTATGGATCTAGACTGCAGATTGCCATAAGACAGTCTTTGCTGGTCATCTTTGTGTGTTCAGAACCAAAACTATTGGGGGGTTTATAGTAAGGACTTCGAAGTGTTGGATAAAAGAAAAAAAATAAATAAAATTTTTAATTAAAAAATATGATCACTAAATAAATTGAAAGCTCTGCATGACTTTGAGTCTATTTCATTACAGCTGTCTGAGAAGTTGCATTTTCCTTTGCTCTATCTGAAATTACAATGGATTATGTGAAACTTATAAATGAAATGAAAGGTACAAGCATACAAAATTATCTAGTTTCCAGGTCTAAAAATCAATATATGGATTTACCCCTCTAAAATTCTAGTAATGAGGCTTTTAGAATTTAAATTGTCTTTCTAGTCAGAAAAAAAAAAGCGTATCAGCTAATGTTCTTGATTGTGTTAATGAGTTTTTAACCTTGTGAGATTAACTATTCCTTACAAGGTGTCAAGCATTTTACCTATATTTCAAGCAAAGGAATAGAAAATTAGGAGCCAGCTTTATCTTACCTGCAGTGATATAGTGGAAATATTTACACTAAAGAATTGACAGGACTCCTTTCTATTAAGCATGTATATCAGAAATCACAAAGTTGACTTACACGTGGAAAATAATCCATAGCAAAGACTGGGAAGCTAGATGAAAACTACTACCCACTGAGAGGTTAAAAAGATGTGCACATACAGTATAGTCATTTCTTTGTTTGGCACAGTATTTTATGTAATAGCGTCTTCAACATTGAATATGGACAGTGTTTCACAGTAATCAATTAAAGGCCCTTAAGATCTCAGAATATTAAGTGACTTAACCAGTGACCTGCAGTTAACATCTTTTTAAATAAAATATGCTATTTTTCATAGAACATTTTTCGATTTTTTTAATTTGTAATATTTTCCACTTTTTAATTTTTTGTATTTACTACTTTATGTTGTCAGTTTCTTATATTGTTTTGGAAGACTGAATATAGAAGTTACATTTTTATTAATTTAGCACCTTCCACCTGGATGATGACATAATTACAATTAGAAATAGTGACTATTTTAACAAATGTTCACGAATTTAATGTTTTCATCTGTGATTTTTAATGTTTAACCCCCTCGATGGCATGAACATCTTTTCACTGGCTCCTTATTCACTTAATTTGTATTGCAGCATAATATTTTAATACACACCATGATTTTGAGGGTATAGTACAATCACATTTACTTTTTACCAAAAAAAAAAAATAATGCCTTTTTCTTTTCAATAATTCCTATGGAGGGAGAAAGTGAGCCACAATTTGCCTTTGTGTCATGCCATATTTGACTTATCTGATTTACACAGCAGAATAAATAGTTCTTCTAACAGAAAAGCCAAAAGGCATGCCATCAGTTGCACTAAAGACATCTGGGTAAGTACACAAACAGCTGATTACAGAGGGTGTCGCTGCCATTACTCAAGCCCCACTGAGTCCAGTAATATGTATTGACCAAGGATAAATGTGTTTCCTCTCTGTGGGCCAAATTTTCGGCAGATTTTTTATTGCTCCGGTGTCAAAGAGACAAAATAGATTTTGATCGGGCACAGGTAGCTGCCAGAGGTCTCTAATTTGTGAGTGGCATTAATGCTAATTATACCCTAAGTGACCTGTAATGATCATTTAACTGTTTTTCTTCAGCATTTTGACATAGTCACCTTTCCTATTAAGTCTGAGGATCCAGTATGCAAATGAATATGTTTGTAGAAAGAAGCAGAACACTCAAACCACATTTCACTTTATCGTGCAGTAGACAATTTCAATGGTTCTGTGTGAAAATTGATATTTTGCCAAGATTACTTTAATTATAGAAATTGCAGCTAATAGGAAGTAAAGAAAAACTAGATTCCCTGTAAAGATTCCTTTACAGTAAATAAAATCATATTTATGAGTAATGTCATTGCATGTTCCCAGCTACCCTGTTCTTTGCAAAAATTTTATACAATACTTTGTGTAAAAAATGTGGTAATCTCTGCCTGTTTGTAATAGTTTCCCTATGATAACTAAATCACTCATGAAATGGCTTCTTCTTTCCTTGTATTTACTGTTTGTTTGTCACCAAATCTTTTCACTTTTGATTTCCTTCCAAACAATGTACCCAGTCACTCTGGACATCACTGTCACTCTTGTTTGAAAGCACTCCAGGGGACTTCAATATACAGGGAGAGTTAAAAAAAAAAATAATACCTGTTATGAGGCACCTGGGTGGCTCAGTTGGTTAAGCCTCTGACTCTTGATTTCGGCTCTGGTCAAAATCTCATGGTCACGAATTCAAGCCCGGCGTTGGGGTCTGCCCTGACAGTGTGGAGCCTGCTTGGGATTCTCTCTCCCTCTATCTCTGCCCCTCCCCTCTCTCAAAATAAATGAATAAACTTAAAAAAAATACCTCCTATGGAACTATAATGTCTTCCTTAATGTCATTAATCTCATTCTTTCGTTTTAATTTCATACCTGTACTAGTATTTTATTTACATTTAATTCTCCAACTTTATAGATGAAGAAACAGAAGAACAGACAGTTTTAGTAGCCCATGATCACTGAGATTCTATCCCAGGTAATCTGGCTCAGGAGAAGTTGCTCTTAAATACTGCACTATACCTCCTTTCTACAAAGAGGTCACCCTCATCTTTTCAACAGAGGTGTGTCATTACATAATATAGATACATCTCAATGCATTTAAGACTTTCCTAGTTGATGGACCTTTAGATTGTCTTCAGTTTTTCACTATTGTAAACAACACTGCAAAAAGCATTTATGTACATATGTTCCTCATGCCTGTGTTGTTACTTTGGAAAACAGTTCTCTGGTAAATACTTGGTTTAAAAAGTAGTCACATTTAAAAGTTTTATGAGCCCTGAAAACTTTCCTTTTACATTCAAAAATTCCCAAGACATGACATTTTTTTTGTTATTAGGCTACTTCAGGATCTTTCTGAAATCTTAATTACTACCCCAGCGTTAATTGATGTGACTAGCTTTGTGTGATTGGCAAATTTGATATGCGTGTTATCTAAATCTCTACTAAGACATTGACACATAAATGAAATAAAAAATAGGATTAACGATTTTTCTCTGGAGTATGAATATAAATATTCTCTCTACACCTGCTTATTCACTCCTTTAATAATAATTATTGTTAATTGAACTGAATAGCATTTATTACTAGTTTATTGTATACCAGACATTAAGCTTAAAGTATAATCAATCACAATGAAACTTTTATGAAATGCATATTTTTATTCCCATTCTACAGAGCAGCAAAGACTCTGAGAGGTTTCTTAGCTAAACCCAAATATCTAGTATTTGCAAGCACTGAGATATGAAATCATGTGTGTCTGGTTTGAAAGCCTTCACTCTTATTGTCCATACCACACCCTCTTTCTTTTTATTTTTAAAGTTTATTTATTTTTGAGAGAGAGAGAGAGAGTGTGTGCATGTGTGAGCAGGGGAGGGGCAGAGAGGGAAGGAGATACAGAATCGGAAGAAGGCTCCATGCTCTGAGCTGTCAGCACAGAGCCTGATCACACCCTCTTTCTTAATTAGGTTTTCATAACAGTAAGAAACAGATTTACTCAGGTTTTCTCAGAAATAGGAGTTAGTGTTAAAAATGTACATAAACACAATAGAGTGACTGCAAAGAACATTACATAGAGGAGGCAAGGGAAAATGGGATGTGGGTTAAGAACTAGAGCTTATTTAGGGTCACATGAAGCTCTATGTCTGAATGCATCTCATGCTTTCAGCAGATGGGGCTTATTGGCTTTTTTGCGTGTGCGGGTGGGGTGGGCTGAGGTGTGGTGATTATTGGTTTTCTATTATTTTTGTAAGACTGCTCCATTGCTTTACAAACTGTTAGCCTTAGCTTCTTCATAGTTCCTTCTGTTTCATGCATCTGTACACTATATTTTCCTGGGTGCTCTTTAATTTCTTTTCCTATTACCAATAAACAAATAAATAAATATAAATATATAAATATATATATTTCCCATGGTGCTTATGTCTCTGTAGTCACTCATTGCATAAAGTGAATTTACTTGTTTTCATTACAGGTATTAATTAATAGTAAATATTATATATTATTATTTTCTTTATCAGTGAGTCTTCTACGTTGGTCTGTGAGGTTCTGGATGGCAGGATTTTTTACTCTTCCTCTTCGTAGTTCCTAAATCTCATATGAATTGGATTTTAATAAATACTCAGTAAATATTAGTAGAATGAATAGATTATCAAATCACATTCTAGTTATTCTACCATTTTTCCAAGGAAGCTTTTGTAACGGGCTACCTGAAACATGATCATTTACTAATATAATAATATTAAGATGTTAAACTAATATTTTGATTTATGTAGGCAAGGAAAATACACTTCCGTATTTATTGGAAGTCTATATATCTCATAGTATTTATTTACTTATAAAACACATATAAGTCACATTTAGTCTTCTCTTACTAAATTATCTTTATATTTTCATTACAGTTGTATGCCTCTCCAAATTTGTCTTTAATCAAAAATCAAAATAATCATAAAATGACTTATTTTTAAATGTATATTTAACTCACTTATTCAAGCAACACTTTTCTCTGATTTTGACTTATAATTTTTTCTTTGTTATATAATTTCCCAATTCCAGAAAATATTTTTTCCATTAACAACAACTTTTGATCAGTTCTTCCTACACACGTACACATTTTCTATGGACAAAACTATCACTTGACTTTGAGATTTTCTTCTCTAAACAGAAAATATTTGTGTGTATGTGTATGCACATATGTGTGTTTGAAGCATGAAGTTGGTGTGAAAACTAGAAGATAAATAATTGGCAATTATTCATTCCTCAAAATTTGACACAAAAAGCAAAAGTACTGGACTTCAGAAGAAATCTTATTTTTCCTGAGGCTATTTCAACTTCACTTAGTAAAATTGCCTGTGTATCTTTCCCTTAAACATAGCCTCCTTAAAAAAGAATATTTCATGTTTAGATAATAAAAATTGGCTATACAATTCAAATTAGAATATAATAGATACTCTAGGTATGAGGGAAAATAGAAGTATGTTAATATACTGATACTTAATTTTTCTAATATTTTAATTCAAGGTATATGTTTTTTAAATGTGTATTTATCTTGAGAGAAAAAGCACCATGCTCACATGTGAGCAGGGGAGGGGCAGAGAGCACGAAATGTGAGATCATGACCTGAGCCAAAATCAAGAGTTGGACGCTGAACCGACTGAGCCACCCAGGCGCCCCCAAGATATATTTAATTACAATATAAAACAACACTGAAACAATACCAAAAATTACATGTAATATTTTCATAAGGGAAAGAATAGTTCTTTTTTGTTACAGTTTGCAGTCTTTTTTTTTTTTTTTTACTTCATTCACCTGTTTTTAACTGCTCCTTCTGCCATCCCGTGTTTCTTTTTTTTTTTTTATTTTTTATTATTTATTTATTTATTTATTTATTTATTTTTTAAACTTTATAGTTTATTGTCAGGTTGGTTTCCATATAACACCCAGTGCTCTTCCCCACAAGTGACCTCCACCAAGACTATCACCCCCCTTTACCTTTTCCCCTTCCCCTTCCCCCCTCAGTTTGTTTTC
>CM053574.1:94250091-94347794 GCA_028646485.1 Cryptoprocta ferox | reverse complement strand
CTCTTTTCATGTTCCTGTATCAATTTCTCTCTCTTTTTCTCGGCTTCCTCTTTTGCTATAATTGTGTCTTCTAATTCACTTATTCTCCTCTCTGCCTCTTCAATCCGTGCAGTGGCTGCCTCCATTTTGTTATGCACCTCATTTATAGCCTTTTTTAACTCGTCACAGCTATTTTGAAGGTCCCTAGTCTGTTTATCAAGTCTTTAATATAAGCATTTGTAAACACCGGTTCCCCAAAACCAGAGTCACCTAGCACGCATTAAGATTGTACAAGTTTCCGGGCCTCACATAGAGATTCAAATTCAATAGGTCTGAAATAGGAGCCTGGAATAAGTAATTTTAAAATTTAAATATTCTAAATTTTCTGACTCAAATGGAACACAAATTCGTGTTTGGGAATATTGTTCTTTCTCCATGTAGGACTTTATGAAGAAATACTAAATCAGCCGCTGTATTTGAAGGGCAGAGGGGATGCTTAATTTGGGGAAGCGTTTTATTCAATCATGAGTTGGAGTGATATATGTTAATGTAAAAGACTGTAATCAATTCTATTTTTACTATATACACAGAGAGTACATGAACAATTGTATTTTAATAAAACTTATATATATATATACATGCATATTATAAAGTGTTTATATATATAAGATCTGTATACATAATGCTCACAGAAGTCTAGATATACATGTATGCATATAGTTAAAATATATGAACCTACCTGGAGATATGACTTTAAAAATATGTTTGTTTTTTGTATGTGTTTTTTAATTTACAAAAGTTAAATTGTGTTACATGTTGTACTCTCAATATTTTATTCCAGTATCAGGTACTGGTATTCTATATTAACCTAACTCAGTTCTCCTATCTGCATAAATACCCATATAACAAAGATACATAGTATGCCTTTCATTTGTGGATGAAAACCTATAGTATATCCAACTCTTTGCTTTCATAAACAACGCTGTGATGAGTCATCTTGAAAATCTATGGTAGTTTCTCTCTGGTGAGTATCTGATAATGGGATTGCTGATATGTAGGGTATCTGGATCCATAATTTAACTAACTGTGGTTGTATTACTCTTCAAAAATTATTGTACCTGTCTATACTGCTGAAATAATTTCTAAGACACTCTTACCAACTCTAAAGTTTATCCCACATTCTCATGTTTTGCTAATTTAATTGTTGTAAAACAGTACCTCGAGGCTATTTGAATTCAAATTTCTATGAACACTTACGATTTTGTAATGTGACATTCATTTCAAATGAAACCCCCAGATATATATGTTTATAACTCTGACTTTGTATTTTATTTATTCAACTGATCCTGAGCCTTAGTAAATGATGACTAATATTCTCCATATGTAAGTTGTGTCTTTTTCATTTGCTACTTTTTTCAAAATTGTATCACCTTTTTATTGGTGTTTATTGCTTGATATGTATCTTAGAATCATGTTGTCTAGACTATCAAAATTTTGCTGGAATGCTGATATTAAATGAATTACTTTTATTGACTGATTTAGGAAAATTTGACACATTTATAGTATTTAGTCATCCTAGAATAATATATGTCTCTTTTAGTAATAAAATATTTTCTACACGTTGTAAATGTATATGTAATGGAATTTTAAAGTATTCTCTGTAAAGATCCAAGTGTAATATTTATATACATTTTAATGTTGTTATTATTGCAAACAGTGTGTTTTTTCTTTTATATTTTTCATTGGTTATTGTTGGTGTAAATACTTTGGGCTTTTTAGTGTTGACGTTTTATCTGTCAAAATTGCTGTATTAACCTAACTCAGTTCTCCTATCTGCATAAATACCCATATAACAAAGATACATAGTATGCCTTTCATTTGTGGATGAAAACCTATAGTATATCCAACTCTTTGCTTTCATAAACAACGCTGTGATGAGTCATCTTAAAAATCTCAGCGGTCTACTATTTGGTCCATTGATTCTCTTGAATTTTCTATCTAAAGCATTATAATGTCTCTGAATAACAAAACTTTTGACTTTTCACTTCCAAACATTATACTACTAACATTGTTTTGTTAGTTTGGTGACAAGATCAGTACGCTTATTGTACTTCTCAACATACAGTATACATTTCCAAATGTAGTGGTGATAATGAATATCCTTATTTTGTTACAAATATTGAGCAATACTTATAAAATTGTTTCATTTTGTATGGTATTGTTATTTTTTGATAAATAGTTTTTCAGGTTAATAGCATTACTTTCTATTTCATTAGAATTTTTGGCTCCAGTTACTTTTACCATAGCCTTGGGCTACTTTCAGTGTTGTTGTTTTTATTATAAGCCCTCTAACAAAGTACCGTTGGATGATCTTTCTTCTTCATAAACGTCCTCCTATATCTCTGGTTTTCCTGGCCACCCGTTTTTAGCTGAGCTCCCCATTGTCTAATTTGTCCAATCAAGAATTATCCACTTTGTATTTCCGAAAGGTTTATCATCAATTTATTGTTGTTGTTGTTTCCTAGAAAATACTCTCTACTTCTTTTTCCTCTTTTTCTTCCTCTTTTCTCTGGTTTGCTTCTAGAATGAATACTGGATATCTTGGTTAATTCAACATATTGCCCTAAATTGCACTTATATTTATTAATTAAGCTTCAGAAGACTTAACTATCTCTTGATTAAAAACAAACAAGGGGCGCCTAGGTAGCTCACTTGGTTGAGCATCCAGTTCTTGATTTCAGCTCAAGTCATGATTTCATGGTCTTGAGATCGAGCGCCACATCAGGCTTCATTCTGAATATGGAGCCTGCTTGGGATTCTTTCTCTCCCTCTCTGCCCCTTCCCTGCTCTCTCTCTCTCTCTCTCTCTCTCTCTCTCTCCCTCTCTCAAAATAAACAAATTTTTTTAATAAAAAAAGTGAAAACAAACAATAAACAAAAAAGTAAATATGATTACAAATGTTGGTTCTGAGGAGATCCATTACCAAGAACCGATCAAGGCAGGCTCCTGTTATTTCTCAGACATTTAAAAGATTACAAGTTAGTGCATTCAACATATGCTACCTGGAGAATTTTTGCTGCTTAACTTGGTTTTTTGACATCAAAGATGGAGAAACATTTGCTTTGTTGAAAATACTTTGTTAGGGAATAACAGCTATTAGTCAATTTCTTTGTCAATCTTTATTAGAAACCTGAAATAATTTATTTTTGAAGCATCTTTCTTATTCAAGAGGGGCCAAGGTCTCCCATTACTTCCTTATGTTTGCCTATGAATAAGTCCTCCTTAGAGAAACACAGGCACTTTGAGATGTCTTTCTTCTTCTTAGAAAGTTACCTGATGTAAGATGCCTATATCTTTATTTTGTAATTGAGAATGTGACCATTTCATATATTGTTCTTTGTTCAAAAGACATTCTGGGAGCTTGTGTTTCTGGTGATTAACTAAAAATTAATAACCCAGCCAAGTATATACTTACATCAAAGACACCTAATTAATTTTCATTACTAAAAATGATATCAACACAGGATATGAATAATAAATACATAGGGTGAGTTATTTTTGTGTATCTTTATATGGTTTATAAATAATTACACATAAGTTGTTAATGCGTATCAATGCAGTTCAGGTATATTGAATTGAGCCCATGCACATGTTGCAAGCTAGTAATGTTGATTTTATATTTTGATTTGATTACATGGGGTGGATATACCTGTCGTAATGAAAAGAACAAAGAAGCAATATAACAATCTTAATTCATTGTTTTGATATATTCAAAATGATCTAACTCTGTACTTACAATTTGGTGTCAGTAACCTATTAGCTACTTTTCAAAAAGGAAACAGATTAATATAAATATCAGTCCCAAATCTATAATAATGGGAATCTTACAATATAAGCTTAATTCTCAGGGTTGCTCCTCTTTATAGCTGGTAAAAATTAATATAATTAATCGCAGGGCCGCCAAATTTTTTCTTAGTTCATTCATATTCTCACTTGCCACCTAAAATGAGATTCAGACATACTGATGATTAAGTGCATTCAATCCTCCCAAAGAAAAATAACTTATATTCATAGAAACAAATCAACTTGGAGTTAACTTATATGGGAGAAATAATTTCCCCAACATGCTGACATAATACTTAAAGATATTAACCAAAGGAAAGCATAGATTATTCAAATGTTAAACTGATGCTCTTCGCAAAGATAGTTTTTGTTATTCACAACATCATGATAAAATTACAAGTACATAGGAAAAATTAGACAAAGTGAACATTGTTTCAGCAACGCATGTCAGTTTGGAATGCTTAGAAGATGTGAAGTAACATTTATGTTTCAATGGCTTAAGCTACCAGCATGCATCTGCAAAGTCATTTAATTAAGGATGTTGTTGTTTTCTCTGGTGCTGAACATGTCATTTATTAATGAAACATACATTCGTGCACACCTAGAGATGCCAATTTAATGCCTAATAGGAGACTTTTACATCTGCTATTTTCAGTGTTTTACTATTGATGAAACTTTTTATAAAATTACCAAATTAAATATATCTTAAAAATATTCACCAAGCATCAGAACCAAACATCATTCTCTCTCCCTATTTGGATTGGAGGTGAGCATTTTGTGGCAAAGGACACCAATAGCTTGGAAAGAAAATGATGTTAGTACTTGTAAGTAAAATACAAGTAAATGTTGAGGTACCTATGAACAGGATGACCTTGAGCTTACTTTAATTTGGAATTATAACATCAAGTCTCTAAAGGAAAGTTCCTGAGTGAATTACTCAATACCATATGTAAGGCAAGTAAAGCATTTTAAAAAGATGAGTTAGTTAATATGTGATTAATTATGTCTTAACTAATATTTTTAATACAATATTTAAATGAATATGCAAAGCAAATAATTGAATAAATGTACATGGATGTGTATATAAAATCTTAATAATTTCCTTTAGATATATGTAATTTTTTAGCTACCAGTAAATTTGACCTTTTGTTTAAAAATCAGTTCAGTAAGACATCATGCTAGAGAGTCATCTATTTCCATAATGGTAAGTCCCAGTGAATGATGATACTTTTAATTCACAGAAGCACTCTAATCAATGCTATAATAGAATGTAATTATAATGATCTTTCACATTAACCATTGTATCTTTGGTCCCTGGGTATCACTTCATAAGTGCTCTTTTCTTTTACCAAGTCATTCTGACAGAAATATATTGGTAATCTATTACAAAGAAAATGCTATAGAAACTAAATTGATTAATATCAAATAAGGTCATAAGAAAGACATACAAACCAGGTACCCATGCATTTAGTGTGAATTCTTATAAGTAGGTAAACAATTTCACCTATGACTGTCCATTAAGATAAAGAAATGACTTTTATTCACTGAGTACATTCAGTGAAATTTAAATAGCTAATGCAGACCTAATACACATGAGGCACTTGAGGATAGCAAGTGTCAGTATAATGAAACATTAGAAAAACCTCTAATACCTAATATCATACAGTGTAGCTATAAAGTTAGAGGGAGAGAGAAATGTGAATGAGTGAGAATTAGAGAATTATTGGAAAATGTTAAAGGAAATAATAACACAAAAGATTCACCATTTTAAAAAAATGTATGTGAGGCACCTAGTTGGCTCAGTCGGTAGAGCATATGACTCAGTCTCAAGGTCGTGAGCCAAAGCCCTGCATAGATCATGGAGCCTACTTAAAAAAATTGAAAAAAAAAATGTATGCGTTTTTGCAAGTTATTTATTTTTTTATGTTTTAATTTTCCTAACGTAAAATGGCAATGGTAGTATTAACTATGTGGTAGTTGTGTGTTTTTATGATGACTAATCAAGACAATAAACATAAAGTGTTTAGAACAGGATCTCACAATCTTTTCTAGGAGGGTATATAGGGGAGCATATTATTCTTCTCAGGGTTTATAAATTTTGCCACATGAAGTGATTATCAAATCAAACTTTTCAGGATTAAAATAATTTAGCCCATCAAGGAATGGAGGAATGGTGAGGCTGGAGAATTTTTTCTAGACAGAGTCCAAAGCACATCTGAAATACGGGATGTGATGCGTTCAGAAAATATTCATAGACAAAGGGTGCTATAACTTGAAGAACCTGCATTATTTCAGGGGAGCAAGTATATATAGCACAGTAACTGAGTTTCTAGCTCTAAAAGCCGGGCCACTTGCCTGTTTTTGTATTTCATGTAAATAGAATCATATATTATGTAGCATTTGGCACCCGGTATTTTCAGTCAACCTATTGATTGTAAGATTCATGCATGTTATTCTGTAAAGTGTCAGTATTTCATTTATTCTTGCTGTGCAATATTCCATTATATGAATATACCAAAATTTATGTATCACTAATAAAAATTTGGATTGTTTACCATGTTTGGCATTTATGAATGAAGCTTCTATAAATATTTTGTTCAAGTCTCTTTGGTGGCAAATGCTCTCCATTATTTTGTGACTTTATGCCTAAAAACATATATTCAGGGTTAAGGGATAGACATATGATTAGTTTTGTTAGATCCTGTCAAACAGTTTTTCAAATTAGCTATGCCAATTGACACTGCCACCAACCAATATGTGAGAATTTGTTTTTATAAGTTATTTTAGTTTTAGCCATTGTGATGGGTTTATGGTTATAGCAGACTTAGAATTGTGTCTCTAAGATACCCTTCAAAAGAGAACCTGACACAAAGACTGTAGTTGGCTAATAGCCTCCAGTGGTTAGCCATATTATCGACCTTGGGTTTTGAGTTGAGACCACATACATTTCTGGCACTGGCAGAAGGTCTTGCAACTTCACAAAAGTGAAGAATTTCTCTAAGGGCAACGTTTGCGCCAGATCCTCCGTTTGAGCTGGCTGAAACATTCTCAGGACTCCTCTGAAGCCTGAGGTTCTTCCTTCCCAGCCTTCCATGTTCCTCCGTCTTCTTTCACAGACCTGCACTGCAGCCTTAAGTACTTTACTTGCTTCCTCTACTTTTGATCCTTTATAGGTATTTCCCCAATACATCTCATATATCAACCCTCCTCCTGACATCCGAGTCCCAGAGGAGCCAATCAACATAGTAGTGATATTTCACACTGGTCATAATATTCTTTCCCTAAAAAAAGAAAAAGTTGATCACCTTTTCATATATATCTATTGGGTATGTAAAGATCTTCTTTTGTAAAGAAGATATTTACAGGTCAAGCCTTTTGCTGACATTTCTATTGGGATACTTGCCTTCTCTTGATTATATATATATATATATATTCTGGATAAGGGTAATTTTTCTAATACAGTACTATAAATATATTTTTACCAATTTGTGAATTACTGACACAATTTTGGTGTTTTCTGATAATCAGAATTTCATAATTTTAATAATAACATTATTTTCATATATTTTTTATGGATACCAGGTGTTTTCTCTTTATGTTTTTTTGGTTCTTTTTCTTATAACTTCTTCTTCCCTCTTTATGAATAGTGTTTTAGTATTCTGATTCCTTTATATTTCCATATAAATTAACCACATAACAAAATAAAGGATAAAAACATATGACCATTGCATTAATGAAAAATACTATTTGGAAAACCTCCAATATCCACTTATGACAAAAACTTCCAGCAATTGTAAATAGAAGAGATATCACTCACACAAGAACAGGATATCTGTATAAAACTTTAATGAATATATTACTTAATGTTAAAATTGTGTCTCTGTCCTAAGTTTAGAATCAAAACAAGGATGTGTACTATGAGATTTTCTATGAAACATTGAACAGACAATTCTAGGTAGTACTATAATAAAAGAAAAAAAAAAGAGTATGGTATTTGAGAAGTAAAACTCTCAGAGTAGAGGGCTGTCCCTAGTGGTCTGATATTTGGCCCCACAGGTTATTGGGGAAAATGTATGACAGACTCTTGAGATCTTGATAAGAGAAATGGTGTGAACTTAATCAGCTGCGTAAGAAGAGGGAATGGCTAGACTACTTCAAAACTGACTCAAGAGAATATTTCAAAACAAATGAAGCAAAAAAAGCCCCTATATTATATGTGGAAAACTCTATTGATTAATATTTCAAAAATTAATACAATTTTGCATTTCTGAAGCAATATGCATTTCTCAAGATTTTTATAGTAAAAAATTTATCTATTATTTTATTTTCTTATAATTGATGTTTTCATATGAGAGTATTGATATGAGGGTTACACAGGTCTCATAAAATTGCTGGAGAAATCCTCCCTCTTCTGTTCTTTGAAGGGTTTCATGTAATATGAGTATTATATATTTTTTTTTAATGTTTGAATGAGTTACTAATGAAGCCGTTTGGACCTGGAGTTTCCTTTGTGGAAACGTATCCTCTGAAATTTATTAGTCAAATTATTGTATGTCTTCTATTTATATTAATTTCAATCCATCTTATGATTTTAGTTATTTGTGTTAATTACAAAGTCAATTCTTCGATAATTTTTCTGTGTTTTGCTCCGTCTCCTGAAAGATGAATTCTTTTTCACTGTAGGATACCCTTCTTGAGTAATTTTTCCATCTTGTTTTGACCTGACCTGTCCATCAATTTAAAAAAGGGCTTATCTAAACGCTTCTTTTTCTCTCATTTCTGACTAATGTTTAATGACAGATGACATTATGCATCTTGATATTTTGTGAAGGAACGAAACAAAAGTTTACTTTATGAATATCTAACTTATTTTATATACATGTGTTCACATAATAGGTGGTGCTTCAGTCTTCATAGATTTCATTTTAAAATGTTATTGGCAATAATTAATATTAAATAATACTTAAAATGTAAAGTATTGGCATCTTAACTAAAAATCATAATAACTCTATTGCTATCTATCTAATACCAACATTAGTTATTACTATTTAACACATGTGAAAACTGGAAGAAAGCTTTAATAATTGGCTCAAGATACGTACTTAGTAAGTGGACAATAGCAAATGATCAACAAGCATTGAAAAAGAGTCTGAATAAAAAACTCATGTTTATCTATTACATTACATGGAGTTACATGAGTGGTAATGTAATATTTAATTGATTTTGCCTTTTTGAATTCTCTAATACTAATGGGTATGCTTTTAATCAAGTTCTACAGCATTGGGCATTGTGCTTGATGCTTTTTCAAGCATAAATATTCATCCATGGTGAGGCAGTGCTTTGTAAAGGGTAGAAGACAATTATGCTTGTGTATATAGGCCTGGTTTATTTAGCAAAGAAGTATGAAACTGAAAGAGATGTTAGTATTGGCAAAAAAGTAAAATCTAATATCTCCTCAAAAGCTCCTTGGAAATCCATCTTTTTTTGTTGATAAGTATACCTGGATATGATTCGATGAGGTCCTAATACAAACTGGGGTTACTAGGCTACCATAATTATATTTTAACCTACTTACAGAAACATCCAGTTCTCACACCCTGTCAAGTTTTTGACTCAGGGTTAGTCAGAAAACTGAATAAGGAGATAACAATTTCATTGTTTTGAATATTTTCACCATATAATTCACTAAAGGTCTAATTCCACTTTTCTAGCTTATATATACATGTCTAGTGGTTGTCTTAATTTACCTAAAACTCAGAACAACCAAATCTGGGGGACGTTTTGACTTTGCTGAAGCTACCCCTCACAGGCATTTCTAGCTTTTGACATTTTACTTGCCTATTCTCTCCTTAAATGCCATTTCTAATCTTATATTCTTAAAACAGCTATAAGTAATCATTTCAAAATTGAATATTACAGTCAGATAGATTAATGGTACACTTTCTGTAAAAGGTGCTGCTGAAATTTTAATAACACAGAGAGATCAAAAACACCTCCCTCTAAAATCTCATTCTAAAAACATTTATTAAACATTTACTCCATTTTATAACATGTTTTGATAAAAAAATAACCTGGATTATATATTTTACACTGCAATAATTTTTGATATTTCCTAGAAAAACTAGGATAAAAATTTTAATCCTTATATGTTGTTTCATGCATTAGCATCTATTTAACTTAATGTCTGAACTTTTCTAATTTGGTATTTTGTATGATATTGTTTTAAATAATGACATTCTACTTTTCAGCAGGTACCTCCTATATATGTATTCAAATTTTAGTTGGGGTGTTAGAAAATATATTAGCTTTCATTAATAGTTCATACTCCTGTGGCATTTCAATATTTGCATGTGAATATAAGACAGTGGAATGGCATTATGGTTTGTTTTTAAGAGAAAATTTTCTCAAACATATATCTTCCTTAGGCGTTCAAGACATTCACACAGTTTAAGCTCTGGCTCTATGTCCCCTTTTCTCTCCAATTGTTCTCGCACTCGTCAGCTGCTCCAGTTGAGCCACATCTCCAGACATTTTAGTATTTTTCTGTTATAAAAACTCAGCAGAATAGCTGACCACACCATGCTATAAATGCTCATTTCAATCAAAGTTTAAATCAAAGGCTCCATAGTTCCAAATTAAAAAAAGGGGTTGAAGATATTTTCCACTTCTAAATCTTTCTTACTATGTAGAGGCAGATTCTAATTTAGAAGACTGTAGTTCTATTTCAGCTGATATATGTTGCTGCCCTTAGAAGTGCAATTAAGCTGTGTTAGTGGAGAGGTCACATCAGAAATCATAGAAATTAAACATTTATAACATTGGATCAAAAATGATTTGTGCATCACATTGATAAGCCTCCATTTATACAATTACCCAACGCTTAGATTGCTTGGGCCTCAAAACATAAAAACCATTAATAGAGCAAAAATAAGTATGAAATGAGCATTAGCTGCAGTTTCTAATGAAAAATGTATTAGTCCATGCTAATGCAAGCAAATAGAAGTTAAAAGATCAGGGTAAGCACGATCGGCTGCAAGAGTGTAATCATTCATGATGCTCCTCGCAGTAGAAAAATCAATGTTTCCAAAGGCTTGGGAATTTTAGCAAAGTGTGTGAAGTTCAAAAAGTATGGTTCATACTTTACATTGGGGCACCACTTTCTGTTCTAGGCATTGCATTCTAATAGAGATATTGATAAAATTATACTTAAATAAATAACTCAAATATCTTTCAAGTACCTACTATGTGGCATGTTAGACGTTGGATAGTAAACCAAGAATAAACCATCATTCCTCTTTTGTGAACTAAGAGTCTAGTTAAAGGAGGCAGACAAAAATGATGAATCACAATGCAAGGATAAAAATTACCAATAGAAATGTGGCTGGGTGTCTTAGTCGGTTAAGCATCTGACTCTTGGTTTCTGCTCAGGTCATGATCTCACAATTCGTGGGTTCGAGCCCTGTGTGAGTCTCTGTGCAGACAGCATGGAGCTCTCTTTGGGATTTTCTCCCTCCCCCTCTTTGCCTCTCCCCTGCTCTCTCTCTCTGTCTCTCTCTCAAACTAAATAAACTTAAAAAATTATAAAATTATGAATAGATAATGCATACAGAATCTTATAGCAAATAGGGGAGAGAAATTCAAATCTGAATACTTAAAGAAAGGAAGTTTTTTGTTTTTTTTTTAAGACAGGGAAGTTTTAAAGCAAGGACTGAATAGGGGTAAGGTGACAAAATATTCTTTCTTAAAAATTTTTTTTAATGTTTATTCATTTTTGAGATATGGAGAGAGACAGAGCATTAGCGAGGGAGGGATAGAGATAGAGGGAGACACAGGATCTGAAGCAGGCTCCAGGCTCTGAGCTCTAAGCTGTCAGCACAAAGCATGATGTGGGGCTCAAAGTCAAAAACCATGAGATCATGACCTGAACTGAAGTCGGACACCCAATGGACTGAGCCACCCACGCACCACAGGGGACAAAATATTCTTTGAGGGATGAAACAGCAGCTGTATCCCTGCGCATTACTCTGTAGGGTGTCTCCTTGAAAGCACAAGAGGCTGGATAAGAAGACCAAAGTTTTGATTTCATAATGCAAAATGGCAGGCTCTCTGACTCCTGGGACCACATATACCTCACTCTGAAATTAACCTTCTAATAATGTGTTCAGGAGACAAACACGAGATGCGTCTATCTGTTTCTTAAGGAGATAGAGGATTTTTTCATTTTTCTTTCGTTCATTTTACTTTTAAATTGTGTAAAATTCCATCCAGACTTGTAGTCACTTTTGTGCCAATTTAACATGCATATGCACACCTGATAATGTTTATTTACTATTAACTTGTTTTCCATCTCTATTCTATACTGATATTATTATTGGCAGGATTGCCAGCACTGGACAATTGCATATCAAAAATTTGGCAGAACATTTTCTTTATTGGAAAGATTACTAAATTCCATTTTAGTTGTAAGTTTTATTTTCTTATTCTATCATTTTCATTAAGGGCTCAATTAAACAAGATATACTTACTAGGGTAATAAATTAAATTAGTTACTGAAAATGTGAAGACTAAACATAATATGCTTTTTTAAAGTGATGCATTATGATAATCAAAACCATCTACAGCCACAGAGCTCTCAGTTTCTTCCAACATGCATTAATTATTATATACTATCTTCATCAATATGAAATTATATTTTTACTTAAGCAACCTCTTGATAATGGACATACAAATTGCAAATAACTTCACTGTTTTGAAAAACCCATGTGTATAAACATTAAATTTTCCATTTTTAAAGATTGTATCAAGTGACTGTTTATTCCCCAAGACTTTTTCAAACACCCAAGTCAAGGGGCGCCTGGGTGGCTCAGTCGGGTGGGTGTCTGACTTTACCTCAGGTCATGATCTCATGGTCCATGAGTTCAAGCCCCACATCAGGCTCTGTGCCGACAGCTCAGAGCCTGGAGCCTGCTTCAGATTCTGTGTCTCCCTCTCTCTCTCTGCCCCTCCCCTGATTGCGCTGTGTCTCCCTCTGTCTCTCTCTCAGAACTAAACATTAACAACAACAACAAAAAAACATTGAAGTCAAAATCTTTGTTTTACCAAGTCCACTAATAATCAACTATTTCGTAATGATACTTACCAAAAAAATTAATCAAGCCTTTCTTTCTGAGACCTAATTTAAATAAGACTTAAAACTTCAAAATTATCATGACGTTGCATCCCCATGCTTTGGGGTGTTGCTAAGACTCTGTCAAAGTAACAATAAGAACAAACAAGATTGTTTCATGGACATGTTATTTGCCTAAAGACATATATAAACTGTATTGATACATGTAAATAGAAGAACTCACATAGTACAAAATTAAGAGATTTGAGTCCAATTAAACAAAAGTTCTGTAAACCCAAATTTATTGACAAATTACTATGTATGTTGGCAGAGTAAGCCACATAAAATAAACCCAACTTAACTCTGTTAAAATTTTGTGGAAAAATAGTGGAAAGTAAAACATTAAATGATTTAAATCTATATATCTGTATCTCTTTATCAATAAATCTATACCTATATATCACAATAATCCAAGCAGTAACCAAAGGAAAGTCCATCTCCTTGCCTATTTTTTCAGGTTGATGTGGTAGGCGAAGAAAGGCAAAGATAAATTTTTAATCCTGTCTATTCTCCCCTCTTATAGACTACACAAACTGTTCTGTGAGAATGAGAAGAAAGAAAAAAATAATCAGAAATCCTGTGATTTTTTTTTTTTACTCCTAATTTGGAGTGTAGGAGATGGTTAGGTTAGGCAGAAATTCTGGGGATAGATACACAAATCCCAAACATCCTAATGACAGAAGCTATGTGTAAAATTTGCATTTTTCCACAAGACATGGAAAACTACTAAGCATTTGTGTGTGTGTGTGTGTGTGTCCCATTGAGAAGATAACTGGAGAGTGAAACAAAATTATCATCATCACCCAGAGCTAATTATCTCCTTCAGTAAACAGGAATTTAGCAGAAAGGAAGTTAAATGAGAAAATATATAAGGCAAAATACTCTAGAGGGATATGAAGGCTGGGAAAATAACATACCAGGAGCTCAATTGAAGTTTTCTCTCCAGCTGGACAGAACAGTGCTATGCTCCCCCCCCCCCCCGGCCCCCGTTACACCAGCTGTTTCCTTCCAGGATCTGTAAACGGAATGGGAATGGCTGAGAATGAGTTTGTGAAGAGTGGTAGGGAGACAAGGGAAGAAAAGAATACTGTAGGGCAAATTGCCCCTGTTGAGGTGTATCTTTAGAAAACCCTTAAATTGGAGGGAAATACAAACCTAAGTCATGTGTTCCATATAAATGCAAGAGTAGTTTTCCTGTGTGCCTGGGGATGGGGTGGAGAACTGGTTAAAGGCACTCACCACTTAAAGGGCGCCTGGGCGGCTCAGTTGGTTAAGCATCTGACTTAAGCAAGTCATGATCTCGAGATTCATTGATTTGAGCCTTGCGTCAGGGTCCTGTGAGAGCTCAGAGCCTGGAGCCTGCTTTGGATCTATGTCTCCCTTTCTCTCCGCCTCTCCCTCACTCGTGTTCTGTTTTTCTCTCTCATAAATAAATAAATGTTAAAAAAAAAAAAGAAAAAGAAAATTAATTACTCACTAAATAGCCAGGGCAATAAACTAGGAATTTCGAAATAATTACCAAGGCAATGTTGGTGCTGAAGTAAATTCCGGATGAATAAAATTTTTCTCATTTGTAACCTATACCTTGGAACTATCCAGGAGATCATATTTTCAAAGTATCTGTTTTGGTGGAGGAGGCAGGTCACAGACCTGTAAATGAGGAAACTTCAATAATGTCAAATTGGAATAATGTTTTTTGTGACTTTGAGAATTATTTTTGGACACTTCACAGTAATGAAATTTTAAGGAATTATCATTTGAGTATTCTCTTTCATTGACTGCTATCTTGTTGATGCTGAATTTACAGAAAATTTTGAAGAATTTCATTAACCACAGGACATGACATGAGTATTTTCTTTCTAAGAACAGCTGTTTTAAAAATAAATTATCTTCATTTTAGCATAATGATAAAAAAAACCTTCTCATTACTTAGTATTCAAATGAAGTATAAATTTATTGTGATTCATCTTCTTTAGGAAAATTTTATAGAAAGTAACTATTAAAAACAGTAAAATTTCTTATCAGACTGAAATCATAACCACACACAAATACTACTAATATTTCCAGGAATGAATGGACTGTACACATATTTAATACATTCTTAGCATCTCAAAGAAATGTAAACATCTTGAAAATTCTTCTGAGATCTGCTTATCCACTCTATAGCATCCATTCAAATTATCACCCAATTTCTCCAAAGTTGCAATTCTTTTAAAATATTTAGTGTCTTCTTAGGATAATTTTATAAACTAATATAAATTATATACTCACACACATGAATAGACACCAAAAAGAAAAAAAAAAGAGCAAACAGATGTTTGAGTTAAAGTACATCTGTTGGCATGTAAAGAAATTTTATGTATGCTAAATTTTATCTTCCTCTTATTTTGTCCCTTTAGTAAATATTATAACTAAAAATGGTATTTTACCAATTAAAATAATGATCACCAAGAGGAGAATTTTCTACTTTTGAACTCTAAGTGTTGTACTTATTCCATATTTTTATTTTATAAAAGACATATATGACAAAAAATATTTTGTGTATGGGAAGTGGGATTTACCTGTAAAGTCATATTTGTATTGATAGATTGTAGTCATATACTATTAATAACTATTAGAATTGTGTTAGGATACATTATGTCATCAACTGACTATGTTTATTGTTATTATCAAGAAGGATACTAATTAGAATCACTTTCTAATTACATATCTGCACATTTTATATTGATATAAATAGCTGCATTATTTTTATGATAGCACAAAGAATAAAAAAGAGTCATGATTTATTGCCAGTTGTGGAAACATACAAAAACTCGACTAAGTAAAACTGATTGAGCAAACTCTAAACAATGGTGCACACATTTGAAACGGGTGCCCTAACCTAAAGGATTAAGTGGGTGATATTTATGCAACTGACATTTCTTACACTTGCATTTGTTGGCTTGTGTAATATCTGAAAACATGTTTAAGTTGATCAAATAAATAATTTATTAAAATAGCCTAATGGACATTTTTAATTGTAGTAAGTAGGCAAAAATAATTTAGAGGTTTTGTGAGAATACAATATTTACTGAAATTATCTACAAGGAAAAAAAGGGGAAATATATTTAATAAAAATGTCAATCTTCATGGGCAATTTCTCTATTTTATTTTTAATTATATATATGTCAATATATGATGAAGAATCCCAGCTTTTTCAACTTTTCACCAAACTTTTTTCCAGAAGCTTTTTATTCATTCAGCCATGGGATAAAATCAAGGTTACTATATTTGGAGTTAGAAAATCTAATTTCAAATATTGGAATAGGAGCTTAGTTTTGCATAAGTCATAAATTTTGTATAAATCAGCTGGCATCCAAAATTTTGTGTAAAACTAACTTAATTTTTTGGCTTAGGAATTTAGGTAGGTATAGAAGCCTAGGTAGCATATTACACTACACTAACTCAGTGTATTTACTAAAAAATTGCTTTTTCTCTCCCGAGCACTGTCATTTTTTTCCCAATGTATTTATTCTAAAAATAAAATTTAGAAGTTACCAACTAATTTAGTTTTTAATTAAGTGCTCTTACGAACTTATATTTCTTAGTTCTCTAAGAGCCAATATCACACATTTCAAAATATACTTTAAAATGTAAATTACATTTGTTATATGTATGTTAGTAAAATACAGGTAATATGTTCAATATACATTTACTGTAGGATTGAAGCACGCAATGAAAATAACAGTGTGGAATCAAAGTGTGTGACAGCTGGACATGTAATTCCAAGAGTGGAATTTTTAAAAAATAAAACTCTATTTCTAGAGGTTACTTCTACATAGTACTAGTTGGAGGTTTCTTGCATATAACAAATACAATGGTCTTGGAAAGCATCCTTACTACTTAACTTGTTACTTCTATAAGGAAATGAGTATTTATTTTTATTTTTCTGGAAAAAATCTTATAAATCATGTGTCTTGATATTGAGAACTCTCTTTCCCATGTTATCATCAACTATATAACAGCTTCTAAGAAGAACATTCCCTTATTAAAGCCTTTATTTGTAACAGAAAGTACTTCATATTTGATATCTATCTCATATATGTATATATATTTTTTTCTTGAATGGCTTGTTTTTTTTAATTCTGAAGGGAGGGGAAGTGCGAAGAATCTATTCACAATTATTCTGCGATTTTTATCTAGGGATATATTAGTGTATGTCTTTTGTCCATTGAGTTAGGCATTAAGTGCTGATTTCCGGATCCTTAGGAAACACGTTCTGTGTTGAGTTTAATGTGCAAATTATTCATTAAGATCGACCCCTGTGGAAAAGATGTGAGGAAACAGAATAGGGCAGAGAAAATGAGCTGCAGTATAGGTGCAACAGCTTCTGCTGACCTCACACAAACTAGAGGTAAAATGGCCCCTCAGTTTTTGGACAGGAGAAATCCTTAAAAGGATGTGATGATCTTGGGCATGGTGGCCTCTGCACTGGAGGCAATTCCTGGGGGTGGGAGGTGGCTGATAGCTATAAAATGTCTGCTGACAGTATTCTCAGCAATTAGGATGTCTTTCCTTGAATGGGGACCTAGGTGACACATCTTCTGTACTATACAGAGTGTTGCAAAGCACATAACAGAAAAGCCAACATTGGCATTTGGAAGCTTCTACTGTATTGTTGATAGGTGTATATATGTGTGTGCATATATGTGGTGACTGTGTGTCACAGATTTTTCTACGAAAGTACTCTTCATTAAGTCAGTTTAGATATAATCATCTTGGAGGATGAGAAGTACTTTTTAATAATTGATATTTATGATTTCTGTTGATTAAATATTAATATTTATTTTAATATTAAAAAAATTTATTGTCTATTCTTGAGAGAGAGAGAAGCGTGAGTGCATGAGTGGGGGAGGGGCAGAGAGAGGGAGACACAGAATCCGAAGAGGCTCCAGGCTCTGAGCTGTCAGCACAGAGCCCGATGCAAGGCTTGAACTCAGGAGCCATGAGATCATGACCTGACCCAAAGCCGGATGTTTAACCAAATGAGCCACCCAGGCTCCCCTAAACATTAACATTTAAAGTGTGCTTTTTACTTAACAATTTTGTATGTATTTTCCAATTATTTTATTTCTGAGTTTGCATAAAATTGGAATTGATTCTTCACTACATATTTAAAATAACTCATTAAAACAGTGTGGTGGCATTATCTTTGAAAATGCATTTTAAATTATTGATCCAATATTGTTATGTTTATAGCAACATTTCAGTTTTCTGCTTTTTACTTCGAACTTGATTATTTATATTTTCTTAGAAATTTGTTGATTCTAAATACATTTGTAAATGTAATCATAAGCTGTTCATGATAGTGTCTGATTAACTTTTGCATAGAGATATGTTCTTGCTAACCTTAAAATTTACTATTGCTTAACACTACGAATACTTCATATTAATATTTAAGGTACAAATATGTAATAAATCATTTTGTCCAGAAGAGATCCAAATAATTTCTGTAAAGCTTTAAAGAATCATTAATCTATGCTTGTATTATGTGTCTCAAAATGTATACCCGTGGGACCCTGAGTCTCTATAAGGTGGTCACAAAGTCAAAACTTCTAAAATAACAATGCTAAGAATTACTTGCATTTTGAGGCACCTGGGTGGCCCAGTTGGTTGAGCATCGAACTTTGTCTCAGGACACGATCTTGTGGTTTGTGGGTTTGAGCCCCACATCCGACTCTGTGCTGACAGCTCAGAGCCTGGAGCCTGCTTTGGATTCTGTGTCTCCATCTCTCTCTGCCCCTCGACCACTCACACTCTGTCTCTCTCAAAGATGAATAAACATGAAAAAAAAGAAAGAACTACTTGCCTTTTTCATTGTGTTCATAGTTTCACTGGATATGCAAAAATAGTAGTGGGTACATTTATATATATGTATGTATAATAATATATAATATATATTATTATATATAGCATATATAATGTACATTCACTTAATAATATTCTTCTGATTATGAAACAAATATCTTAGAATCTCTGTATTGAATACACATTTTTGTTAATTTCTTTAAATATCAAGTTTTTTTAATATTAAAATTTTAATATCTTTTTATTTTAAAATATTCTGTGAGGAGATGTACTTCTGTTCCATAAGTCATCTGTTCCATAAGACATTGTTTGAGTTGCAAGCTCCAACACATCCTCCCTGCACCCATGGCCAACCATTTTTATTGAAAAAACAACTTGACAAAAATCCTATGATTAGTCACTTGTGGGTATTTGGCAGACATATTCTTAAAAATGGACCATGTGAAACTGCCACTTCATGGAAAACAGAAATACTTTAAAAAGTTTTCTGATGTGATCAGTAGGGACATTAATAAATGTGATTTCGATGATGTAAAATGTATTACAGAATGTAATGTGTATTTAAGATATCTGCTAACTCAACAAATCTTATTTCTTTTTTTTAATGTTTTTATTTTTGAGAGAGAGAGAGAGAGAGAGAGAGAGAGAACGTGAGCAGGGGAGGGTCAGAGAGAGAGAGGGAGACACAGAATCCTAAGACAAGCTCCAGGTTTTGAGCTAGCTGTCAGCACAGAGTCCGACGGGGGGCTCGAACCCACGAACCGTGAGATCATGACCTGAGCTGATGAAGTCGGACGTTTAACTGACTGAGCCACCCAGGAGCCCCAGCAAACCATATTTCTATCTCAACTTTGATAAAAATAAAAATAAAATAGGGCGCCTGAGTGCCTCAGTTGGTTAAACGTCCGATTTCGGCTCAGGTCATGATTCAGGGTTCCTGAGTTCAAGCCCTGCGTGGGGGCTTTGTGCTGACAGCTTGGAGCCTGGAGCCTGCTTCAGATTCTATGTCTCCCTCTCTTTCTCTCTCTCTGCCCCTGCCCTGCTGGTGCTTTGTCTCTGTCTCTCAAAAATAAACATTAAAAAAATAAATAAAAAATAAAAATAAAATGTGAAATTGTAGTTACAAATTATGGAAGATGTTTTTCTTAGAAGTTGGAGCAATTTCAATTTGGGAGGATAAAATGTAGAAATAGATTTTCAATATGTTCTTCTAGAATAGAATATTAATGTGTGTAACACACAATTAAAGTTGAAATTAATGATCAGTTCCTAAATACCAATTTACCTTTGTTATATTGTTTTGGAAAAGATTAATTGATTACAATCTACACTCCTCAGTTGGGGGGAAAAATACTGTTGATGTTTTAATCAATCAACTGGATATAATTGACATCTATAAACTACTCATCCAATAACAGCAGATTACACATTCTTCTCAAGCTCATAAGAAACTTTCATCAAAATATACCATATTCTGGGACATAAAATACACTTCAACAAATTTAAAAGAATAGAAATAATACAATCTTCTCTCAGACCACAATGCAATTAAACTAGAAATTGATAATATAAAGATAACTGGAGCACTCCTCAAATTCTTGAAGATTAAATGACACACCTCTAAATAACAGAGGTATAAAGGAATAAATCTCAAGACAAACTACAAATGTTTCAAACTAAATGAAAATAAAAACACAGTCTATTAAAACGTGTGGGATTCAGGGAAAGCAGTACTTAGAGGGAAATTTATAGCATTAAATACATATACTAGAAAAGAAGGATGTAAAATCAATAATCTAAGCCTCCACCTATATTAAATAGAAAGATCAATAAAATCAATATCTCTATTGATTTTGTCTCAATAAAATCAATTAACTAAAAATGTATCACAGAATTTAGTACAAACCCCCAAAATCTAAAATTCCTTGAAGATAATAACATAAGAGAAAATCTGGATGACCTTGAGTTTAGTGATGAGTGTTTTGGATATAACACTAAAAGCATGATCCATGAAAGAAAGAGTGGATAAGCCTGACTCCATTAAAATTAAAATATTTAACTCCAATCAAAATACTGTTAAGAGAATAAAAACACAGTCACATTGGGAGAAAATGTTTGCATAATATATTTCAGAGAAAGAACTGTTAACCAAACATTCCAAGGTATTTTTCTTTTACCATCTGTTTTATAACTCTCTATGCCTCTGATGTTTAGCTTCAGGTTTGCATATAATATATTCAATAAATATTTATTTTATTTCCTGATTTGATGTTTTATGAATGTTTTTTTATGAGAAAAATGATACATATGGATGATAGACTGTGCCATAAAAGATAATGTCTTAAGTTCCCTGTGGAATCATTGCCTCAGCTACATCTAGACATTATAGTAGTTCAACTAATGTTGAGCTAAAGATTAATAGCGAGTAAGAATAGAACCACCAGATAATGTGTTACAGAAATTCTCTTGCTATTTTTAAATAATGTTTATTATAGATCAAGACATAGAATTTGATAGGAAATGTTCACAAATGACACCTTGGATTAGTAAATTAGAAAGCATTCTTTCAATAATAAACTAAATAAAATAATTGAAATAGATTTGTTAGTGGATAGAAAACATATACAAGTCTATTATTAGGAGAATAGCAGTGGTTTATAGTAAGTGTTACAAAAATATAAAAATATTAAATTAAACAAATATCACATAAAATTATTATTTAGCACTGATATAAAATATTAAAAAAAATTTTAATGTTTATTTTGAGAGAGGACAGAACATGAACAGGGAAGGGTCAGAGAAAGAGGGAGACACTGAATCCAAAGCAAGCTCCAGGCTCTGAACTGTCAGCACAGAGCCCGATGTGGGGCTCGAACCCACAAACCACAAGATGGTGTCCTGAGACAAAGTTGGATGCTCAACCAACTGAGCCACCCAGGTGCTCCTGATTGAAAATATTTTTTAAGTAACATTTTTTTCTTCCCTTTCCTCTTCCTCCCTCTCTCCTCTTCTCTTCTTTCTTCCTTCTTTTCTTTTTTCTTTTCTTTTCTTTTCTTTTCTCTTTTCTTTTCTTTTCTTTTTTTTCCTTTCTTTTCTTTTCTTTTCTTTTCCTCTTGCCCTCCCACCTACTGTCCTTCCTTCCTTCCTTCCTTTTGAATTCCTACAACATGATCCCTCAAAAAAGCATCTGGATGTTTTGCCGCAAAGATTTATGTGTTACTCCAAGTGGAAAATATTTTTAAAAATTGAGAATAACATATTTTTCCAATAGCATTATCTATAAATATGAAATATTATTTATAAATATATGTAAATATAACATTTATCCTACTTGCATATTTAGAATAGATAATATTACATATAAAGTAATTTGTTAAATCATTATTTATTGCCTACATTTCAGAATCATAGTTTTGCTGAAAGTATATTTAAGTATTTTCCTATCTGAGGAAATGATAACAGACAAAATGATTTCTTTAAATCACTTCCTAATCTATGATTATACTTAAATATCACTCAATAAACTGAATTAAAAGTCAGGCCATTATCAGAAACTTCAGTTATTCTATCTTTCCCTAGGCAGTGTAATTGTCAGTAAAACCAATATCTTCTATTGTCTTAAATACAAATTAAAATAATATGCCTAAATATAATTATTAAACTATGATTTTAAAAAAGACATCTGCAGTATGTGAAATTAAGTGATTTAAATAATACAAGTGGATTTTTCTTTTCAAGTGACAAAAGTCAGATTATAACACAGTTTGCTTAGAATAATGTGGATTTGAATTATCACTGTTACTATTAGTAATTACTAAAGACCTTTCATTACTTCCTTAGCTATCACAAACCACATGTATCATATCAAATGGCACAAAAGCTAAATTGATTTTCTTAAGTTTCTATTATCTTCTACAACACAGCCATAATATAGAATGATTGATTTTTATTACATTAATTCAATGTAATGGCTTTAAAGTTAAATAAGCAGCCAGGATTAAAAAGGGTAATTTCTAACTGTTTCCTATTAACTTCAAGTCTATCATTTTTCTCTGTAATTGTTCAAACTATGACTGATGAAGACAGAAAAGATCCTTTCTCTAGGTAGACAATGAAACATAACAATGTAATGTTGAAATATAAAAGCTAGAAAGGGATTCTCAATAATAAAAAAAAAACATTGGACAAACAGTAGAGTTTTAAAGTTTAATTTTAGGTGCTATGAATGAACCATATGTTCTCATCTTCAGCATCTGTTAGTTATGGTGATCAGGTTAAGTACTTTTTCAATAAGTGAAAATATTTTGAATTGCTGTTTTTTTAAGTAGGTGGAGGCCATGCAAAAAACTAAATGGAATGTGTTTTTGTTTTGCTTTGAAGATCTTGGTTTTAAGGATTCATGAAATTTGTAATTTGTAGCTCATGTTAAAAAGAGAAAACATTTAAGACTGCTCATAAACTTTAGATTTCTTAACATGTTCTAACCTATTCAGAGGGATGCTAAAAAATGTTTAGGTTTAAATAACATACTTTCATTTTGAACATTTAACAGGCAGAATAAAAGATCTTTTCAGACAACATTTATCACTATGATTTAGCATTATGGCAATCTGAGATTTCACACAGGTCATTCAAACTGCTAGGCATTGGAATGTGCACTCTCTGACAGTGTAATTAAAGGAGTATGTTCCCTTCTCCGGGGATTGTAGGTTTACATGTACCATGAAGCAGACCCAAAGAATTCTCCATTGATTTATAGAACTAATGAATAAAGTAGATCCTTTTGAGTTCCCAATAGTTGATGAAAAAAATTCAGGACAGTTGGAAACCTCCTGAAATGCTCAAATATTCCAATGAGTGGCAGTTTGCGGAGTATACCTTGACATCTGTGGAGGTTTCTAAGGATGATTAGGAGGTGGTCCAAAGTAGGGGTGCCTGGGTGGCTCAGTCACGTCTGACTTCAGCTCAGGTCTTGGCTCAGGTCATAATCTTGCGGTCTGTGAGTTCAAATCCCTGTTTGTGCTGACAGCCCAGAGGCTGGAGCCTGCTTCTGACTCTGTGTCTCCCTCTCTCTCTGCCCCTCGCCCGCTCTGTGGGCTCTGTGCTGACAGCCCAGAGGCTGGAGCCTGCTTCTGACTCTGTGTCTCCCTCTCTCTCTGCCCCTCACCCGCTCACATACACACACTCTCTCTCAAAAATAATAACTAAACATTAAAAAAAAATTTTTTAAATGGAGGTGGTCCAATGTAAACGAACAGGGGTGGTAATGGTTGAAAAGGTCTTCTTGTTTTATGTTAAAGGTTCTTGTTAAAGGTCTTATTAGTATTTATGATGAACCATGATTTTTGCTAATGTGAGCTATTCTTAGATTCTTCAATGAGAATTGCATAGAACTATGTAAAATTTGGATTGGAGGGTGTTCCCAAAATCATATTTTTGGAAAATCTATGATTCAAAATTTGCACCTACAAGCACCAAGAAGTACATGTGCATGCCAAAAACAAATCTCTTTAAACTATGCCAATAGGACAAAGATGACAAACATTTTATTTGTAGGTTGCTTTATAGAGCAATTGCTTGTAAAACTAAAAATAGTGGTTATGATTATGATTTTGTACAAGCAGAAGAGTATAAAACTTGAGATAATGTTGCTGTATGATTATTTTAAGAAACCCTTAAGAGAGAGACACCAATATAACCTCTAGGGCATCTACTTTTTGGTGCACTTGAAGAAACTTTATGTCCCAGAAACTCGCCTATCTGCTTTCCTCCATGTTATCACCAAAGCAGCTAAGCTCTAATAGAGAAAACTCCATAACAGAGCAAATGAGTCTTTTTCTAAATTCATAACCACCTACTTCAAAGGCTTCCTTATTATGGCCCAGAAAGAATGTACATACATTCCTACCTCCTATGTTCTTTAAATGTTCTTTTTAATGTTTTTCTTACAAACGCAGATATATTACAGGTTGGTTAGAAAGAATTAAAATGGCACAGAAACCTGCAATAGTAATTTAGCACTTATAATTTAGCACTTATACCATATGCAAGATCATGTCGTTGGAGTGCCAACAGTACAGTAGGGGACAGTAGGGGACACAGGCATTTATCAAAACTATCAAATAAATTTAAACTACAAACTATGATAAGTGTTTCAATGAGATTTACTTAATACTATGAAACCAGTGAACTGGTCCTTGTTGGAGTTGTCAGGGGAAATTCCCCAAAGAAACGAATGGCTAGCTAAGATTTGAAAATGAAGGAGAATTAAGTGAAGGGGTCGCATGCAAATAGGCTCTGGAGTGTAAGAAGACCCATTAGGAAATAATGTAAGGAGGCCAGCGGGGCTGGAACTAGAAAAGAAGAAGCTTCATGAAGTTTCATGAACCTTGTGATGTTAAGTCCCCAACCAGATGGCTTTTTCTTCACCAAATTGTTCTTGGACACCTAAGAATAGAGGAAATCTTTCACATGTACGAAATGAGGAAAGGTATGTTTCATATTGTGTTGTGATGCAATTAACTTCTGCCTCGTCAGCCCAATAAGGCTGTCTTCTTGTGCTGATGTTTTAGTTGCAGTGCCAGCCTGGGCAAAGCCAGTGACACTCAGATATCACCTGGCATGCTTCTCTTCATTTGAAAGTGGAGTTTCCCCCAACTTCTACCTGCTTTGGCTGACACTCCAGTGTCTTCAGTTTGTGTTTAATATTTTCCCCTTGGATTTTAGAATTTTTTACTGGCAGGAAGTAAGTGCAATAAAAGAACAAATCAATCTATTATCTATCTATCTATCTATCTATCTATCATCTATCATCTATCTATAACCCACAGTAACATTTTCACTCTTTTCTTTTTTTAGGCTTTTTCTTCCAGACCTTATAAATAACCAGGCTCAAATTCAGATCTGAGGATACATAGTAACCAGCAGCATACAAAATTTTGTTTTGTTTTTTATTTTTTAAATGTTTATTTATTTATTTTGAGGGAAAGAGAGCCATTATGAGTGAAGGAGGGGAAGTGAGAGGGATAGAGAGAATCCCAAGCAGGATCTGTGCTGTCAGCACAGAGCCAGACATTGGGCTCAATCCCACAAACTGTGAGATCATGACCTGAGCCAAAATCAAGAGTCAGATGCTTAACTGACTGAGCCACTCCCTGGTGCCCCGTTTTGTTTTTTAAATATAAATTAGAATGTCCTCATGATATCTGAATCATTTGAAATAAAGTATCTGGTAATATTTCTTCAGTGAGATTGAATACATTAATTTATGAAGTAAGCGGAAACAATAGGAAGTGGAACTAAAGGAAGAATAACTCTTCAACTGATTAGCAAAGTACTTCTCCACCAAACAGCAGTTCACTGTTTTTATATTATATGTTCTTTCTACTAGTTTTTGAAATTCTTTGTTACCCTTATTCAGTCAAATATGTAAGTATTTAGTTAAAGATGATTAACAAATGCTTGAGTGGCTGAGTGCTTTCCCTTCTCCTGCTTCTGAGAGTAGAATTGACTTCTGTGTATTTCATACTTTGCGTATATACTCAAAAGGTAAGTTTTTGGTTTAAATTTAGGGATTTTCCCATATACTAGAAGAAATTTAGAGAGAACTTATACAGACCACTAAACTGAAAAATCATGTTTACTCATGTTCTGGATTTCTGATCCTTATTTCATATGGGTATCAATAAGAATACAGTTTGAATTCCAGGAAAAAATTAGTTGTAAATGTCTATTTCTATGTTATTATGAGTTCTCACAATGCCCCAGAGTGTTTATATTTTTGTCAATACTGACCTATTGCTCTAATGTCCTTTTGAAGTCCCTCAGATATGGATGATAATGGTATATTAATATCCTCTTGTTCTTAATGAAAATGGTTAGGTATCTTTGCTATGTAATAAAATCCCACCATTTTTGTGGTTTAAAACAAGATTCAGATTCTGCGGGTCAGAAGCTTGGACATCACATGACTGGATCTTCTAATCAGGGTCTTCAAAAGTCTTTAGCCAAGGCTCACCTGATTATGTCACAAAGACAACCAGAGATAGTCTCTCTGTTGATTAACTCACAGTCACGTGATGAAAGATCTTAACACCTGCAAAATCCACTTACCTTTGTTATATAATGTAATTTAAGCAAGGGAGTGATATGACATTATATTCACAGGTCCCAAATCAAACAAATTGTTTATTTTATAAATGATACACTGTTTCTAGAATATGGTGGTCAATTAAACATTTAATATTTTTCATGTGAAAATGACATGCAGTGTCTCCACTAGATAAAATAAATTGCAGGTTTAAGTAGAGGGAACAAAATTAAGTCAAAACACTGCTTTCTCATACATTTTTCAATTGTTAACAAGTTGCTAAGGATTTTTAAAGCTTCTATATTAGAAGGGAGTATTTATTGAATGCAGTTGGAATTAAATGCATTTAGATAAGCTCTGATTTATAATGTTACCAAATTCCCTACCATTGTCTAGTAAAGAAATGTCCTTAAGGTGGAAGAAGTATCCTGAATTAATTTTTCTGTTACATGAAGTACACTTACCAATTTTGCCCTATTTAGGAAGCTCTATATATAGGAAACAATATATAGGAAGCTCTATTTTTTTGTTTTTCAGCACTTTGTTCAAAACTAAATAGCCATTGGGGCACCTGGGAGGCTCAGTCGGTTGAGCGTCCGACTTGGGCTTAGGTCATGATCTCACAGTTTGTGGGTTTGAGCCCCGCATCAGGCTCCGTGCTGACAGCTCAGGGCCCAGAGTCTGCTTAGGATTCTTTATCTCCCTCTCTTTCTGCCCCTCTCTGGCTCTCTCTCTCTCTCTCTCTCTCTTTCTCTCTCTCAAAAATAAATAAACACCAAAAAATAATTAAAAACAAACACTAAATAGCAGTTAACTAATATGATCTGTAGTTTCCTGATTTATCATTGCCATTACCAAATTAAGTTTCACTGCTGAAGTGTACTTGGACCTGTTTGGCTTTTTGGAAGATGGTTATGTTTCTTTTTTTACACAATTCAGTGTCTTAAAAGGGCTTATATCATTTAACTTATATGAGGACTGAAGATATTTAAGTTTTAAATATTCTTAAAATTTAAGAAAGATTAATACGGCTCATTCTGCCATCAATTGCTTGTTTTTTTTTTTTAAAGATGTCCTGATAGGTGAAAGACATAAAAGAAAAATTATGATACGGAAATTATCTGTAATAATATTCACTCCATTGTAAGAGTTCATCTTGCTAAACAGCTTCTCATTAAGTAAATCAAGCATTTGGGGGCATCACTGTAATTACATGTTCCTTAATGTTAAATTTATTCAATATCTATTTTTCAATTAGCTGGATGGAATTTTGTCTTCCAATATTTAACATGCAGACGGTGCATACTGCTGTGTGAAACCTAAATCCTTCAGTTTTGCTTTACATGATTAACATTTCACCCAGCTTAATCTGTATATTTGATTTTAAACTTCTGGGATGGTCTGTGATGCATGCTTTGAATGAAAAAACAACAGCCTAAACTCTGAGAAGATGATTTCGTTATGGTCTTACTAGCAGAACTGATCCATCTGCTCTCAATTTCTTGCCCTTTGCAATTCACTTGTATATGTGTCTGTGTGTGTTTCATTCACATTTTAGCATCTGCAAAAAGCTTTGGTTACCTTTCAAACACAGTAAGAAATGCTGTCAGTTTATTCATCTGCTCTTTCATGAAGAGGACTGTGAAAGAGACTGGAGAAAGTAATTACAAATTTCTATTTCTGAAAACTTCCTACAACTGCATTGAATGAAACAACAACAACAAAAGTATAAAAACAGACTCAATTATGTACAGCAGGATGCAGGGTGGGGGGGGGCAGGGATTTCATGACCATACTACATAAGAGTGTTTTATTAGATTAAAATGTCAACACAACTCAAAAATCTGCTTATGCTTGCATTTACTCTTTATCTCTTGTTTTTCAAGTACTGCACACTATTGCATACCTGTTGCCAAAAGACTCTATGCACTTTTTAAGCAAGAATAATACTAAGTAACCAGAGTTTTAATTTAACTGTTAATATTCTTTACCGCAAAACCCACAAGAGAATAGGGTTCATGTCTCCAATGGTAGAACATGGGCTATTAATAGAGAAATATTTTATTTTCCAAATTTCTCATCCTTCTCTCCCAAAGCCAATCACTTGCCCCTTGGAGTATATGGCATACACTAGCAACTTATATTCTTACAAAAAGTACATAATCACTTCCCACTAACTGGAAAAATAGCACATAGTCTTAGAACTCTTGGTGCTGATGATGAGCTGTTACTTTTTTGGCATCCATTAATGAGATTTCTAGTTTCTTCTGAACCAAAGCCATATTCAGATGTGTTTATAACATCACCATTGATGGTCTTGTAAGCATAAGATAATACACTTTGTCCATGGATTGGAAAATTTATTATTCACTTCAACAGAAATGTATACAACATGTACAGTGTATCTAGCACTACATCAGTGTCTGGTGTTAAAAAACAATGTTCGATAAAAATATCTTCAGGATCAATAGCCACCATGGAAATGAAAAGTAAAACCCCAACAAGATATCACTATATGCCTATCAACATGGCTAAAATGAAAAAAAATATGCTACCCAAAATTTTCTTTTGGGCTTAAAATCTCTGAACCCCACAAAGCTAAAGGCAAAGCCCAAGCAGCCAACTATTCTTCAGAACTCTTCTCAGACTGTAGCATTCATTCAAACTAGCAAATGGCGTTTGTGAGGCAGGCTCAGGGAGGCTGATTTAATCCAAAAGGGACTCTTTAATTTGAGAAAATGATGAGTTACTTTTAATGGAACATGAGTTTTCCTTCAGACATAAATATAAATGGGGTTAAAAGCAATACCAAGGTGAGCCATAGATAGTATCTAAACATTTGGCATATCCCAGTTGTAGTTTATCACTTTAAACCCCACTGCTCAATTTTTACATTATGTGCAAGAAAAAAAAAAGCTATTCCAAAAGGATGAGAATATTCATGTACCACAGATTTAGGAGAGGAATAGTAACTTATCTGTGGTAGAAATCTTGTTATATATTGACAATTATTATTTTGTGATTGTGGGATGGTGTGTTTACTTTAATACAAGCTTACGAATATGGACTACCTCTTAATCTCACCCCCTTATTGCATCTGTCTTTGTAAACTTTTGTGTTTAATTTATAATGCAATACCAAATTGGAGGTCAATGTAATGGGTCTCAATCTTTTTGTTCATTCTTACCAACAACAATTATGTTGTAAATATGATCACATAATAAATAGAATGGTGTTCTTTAGCACCATCTAGCTTACTTTTTGAGCAATTCACACAATACAATTTATCTTTTACAATTGGTGAGAACACTTTTAGAGAGCATAGCTATGAAAGTCTATGAAGATAGGTCAAAATGACTATAAGAATCAATGTCATTTTTACCTTATGCACACTGTTGCTTTCTTATAGCATTTAGGGATTTGTCTTTTCATGCTGTCATGTCTTAAGAAGTCATTTTCTTTCTGCTAATTGCCAGAAATGCTTCATTTAAATCAGTGGGAACATTTCACTTAATTGCTCTTCAGTTGTTGATAATCTTTAGAACTAATGTATTTTTATCAATGGACATTGAGAGCACTTTATAAAAATAATTTTTTGATATTTATTTTATGACATGAAATCCAAGTTATTGACATTGCTCTGAGAAAAAGAGCTAGGTCATATACAGAATAGGGAAACAAAACGTAATATGTTAGCCTATATTTAGCTGATAAACACTGTTAATTATGGAACAATAGGATCTATTGTTTACCAAATACCCTCTAGAAGAAAATATTACCATCAATTTCTGATGGTGATAGACTGGGTTATTTTGATGTTTCCTAGCAGCTTGTATTTCTGTGCCATCATTTAAATTTATCTATTCTTCATGAGGTTGCCACTCTTCAATTTATTTTACAATAGCTACATGTTAGTATCTAATTTATGCTTGTTTTCAGCCCAGCAAATCTATTTATGAGAAAGCATAGAAGGCTAATAAATGCAAAATATGCACTAGTGTTATGTCTTTTATAAAAACACTTGATGCACCTTAGCTAGAAAAAACATTAAAGCAACTGGAATTTTGAAACTAAGGTTTTAAGAAGTTAATAATATGGATCCTCAACCAAATATCAAAATATCTTGATATACTAGATTTATGACCATATAATTTGGTTACCTTATGTTAGGTGAATGAAGTATATAAAATATGTCTAAAATAATCCATCAATATTAGAAGTTGCATAATTGTTAAAATAAGTACATTTTTTATAATTTTCTCATTGGAAAAAATTATTCCTGATATGGCTAGTTTGAATTGAAGCTTAGAATTAAATATAATGGTGTCAGTTTGGCTATTAAAATTACATAAAATTTTAAGGTATTAGAATAATTAATCTCCAGTCTTACTCATTTACTTACCCAACAAATTTTTACTGAATAAACATTATTTGCCAGTCACTCTTCTAAATGAGCAGAATTTGGTTGTATTCAATGCAATTAACGTCTCTGATCTTAAAGAACTTCTATGCTAAAAGGGGGATACAAATTGGTGTGCGTGCGTGTGTGTGAGACATATATGAGATAGTGTTAACTAGTATAGGAAATTAAAGTAAGTGATATAATAGTGACTTTTTTATTTTCTTAGATTAATTGAGCAAAGGAGTGATATTTAAGAAGAAATTTGAAGGTTAAGGAATCCACCATAGAAAGAGAAGAAGGAAGAATATTCCAGGAAATCGGAACATCTATTTCAAAAGACTCTTAAGTAGTTAAAAGTTTGCCACGCTTGAAAACTTACAACTACAGTGTGAGTTTAATATGGGAGGTAAGATGAAAAGTGATGAGGCATATGGCTGGGGGCAGACCTCATAAGGCTTTCTAAGCCAGAGGAAGGAGTTTCAATCTTCCTTCCTTCCTTCCTTCCTTCCTTCCTTCCTTCCTTCCTTCCTTCCTTCCTTCCTCCCTCCCTCCCTCCTTTCCTTCATTCCTGCCTGCCTCCTGCCTTCCTCCCACCTTCCCTCTTTCCCTTTCTTCCTTCATTTTTTTCTTTTTACAGTAATCCCAGTGAGAGTTGACAGCGACTTTTATTAGGATCATGGAAAGATATATGTAGAGACATGGACAGTGTCCATATATATTGTAGGTAGTATAAATGGGATTTTTGGATGAAATACATTTCACAGTGTGTAGTTGGGGAAAGAGAAGTTATCAAGGAGAATATAATTACTTTAGGCTTGACAAGTGGTTGTTACTGTTTCTTTAACAATTGAATGCTAATATTGCCTCTTACAAAATCTAGACAATGGTAAACATGCAAATTAAGTGATTGCAGGATCAAGATTTTTGATTTGGCTTTTTCAGTTTCGAGATGTTTGTCTTGTTGAGGTATCAAGTAATTATGGATGTGAATCTAGAGTTTGGGCTAGAAGTCAGGGTAGGAAATATAGCTTTCAGAATCACCTTCATATGCACGCATTTTTTTCTCCCAAGAAACAGACCTATAAGCCTACTTAAAATAGTTTCAATCACTGGTTTTATAGGAGATGGGAAAGAAAAATCCTTTCTTTTTTTTATTTTGTTTTTTTTTTTCATTTAAAAATGGCATATTGATCATAGGAAATTTTACAGCAAAGTAAAGAAAAAAGCAACAGTGTCAACACGAATGAACATAGAAATTAGTAATTTGTCATATTTATTTATAGCTTTTCTATGTAGAAAACAAATTATAAAGGTGAGACTGTTCACTGGGTAACATCGTTACAGCTAAAACATCACCATACAACTTTAATTTAATTAGGAAGTTATTTCTTTTCTGTAACTTGAACAGTAGTTCTATTCTAGAGTACATACTTACCTCACTCATCACTTCCCCAGTCCTGTCCCCCATGCTGTTTTCTTTATAGGGCTTCAGATCAACAACCCAGTACATGACAGAAGCAGGAGTGAAAATGTAGCTAATATGGATAATGTTTAGTTAGATGCAGTGTTCAGGAGAAGCATCACACAGAGCAAAATATCCCAATCTGTTCCCCCTACCCAAACATTTAGCATTTTTTCTCCTTTTCCATTTTGTAGGGTGCAGCTACTCTTAGGCACTTAGTTTAATTTACAATATTTTGCTGATGGCCAGGCTTCCATATTTTCCCACATTATCCTCTTAGCATCTGCCTTTTTCATTCCTCGATCATTTCCTATAAGATTAAAAAGTCTTTATTCTGGAGCAAAGCCGTGATTTTTACCCCATGCTCTGCCAACCTGGAAAGAGCTCCAGAGTCTTATCTCATATTTATACAGAATGCCAAATCCTGTTCCCTTAATTGTCTCAGCTGGGGAGCCAAGAGTGCATAAAACAGCTGGTGGCAAGTGTGTATATAGCAAATAGGTAGGGCAGACCCTCCTGCAAAATTCAATGCTGTGCTAAGAATTTTTGCAGTTAGGGGTTCTTCCCTCTGGAGGAATCCAACACAATTGGTTCTGTTAAAACTCATTTACTATACACAACCACCTTCCAGATGGTAGCCTCTGACACCACAAAGTGCCCGAGGCAGAGTTGTGGTTGTAAAGATGTACATATGAATGTGATAGAGGAAGGAATATTTTTTTTAACAAGCAACTGAAAAAGGCATTTAGGAAATGGAGACTTTGTCACTCTGCTCTTCGGAGTCCGTGGTAATGCTGTCATGCTTTGCAGTTAGTGTAAAAACGGAGATGCTATTTTGTTCATTTGTATGTGTGTCAGAGATCTATTTTAGATCTTCATTGTTTTTCTATAAATGTGCAACATGCTTTTTAAGACAGAAATGTTAAAAATTTTTCATTATTTTGTTCATAATGCAGTCTTTTGAGGAGATTTCTCTTTCTAAGCCTATGAATTTAGGAAACTTCAAAGTTGAATCACTTTGCCTATTGTCTTTGTTCTCATAGTTTAGCCTTAAAGATTGAAGATCACATTTACTGTGCATCTATCATGTTTTTGCTCATGCCTCTAAACTCCATCTATATATTTTCCATTGATTTCAAAGTTAGATCCAGATTTGGATGAGTCACAATGGACAAAAAAAGGACGGGTTGAAATGAATAACTTAGTGTTACATTACATATTTGCAAAAACTATATTGTTATTAACAATCACACTTTAGACATTTTTTTCTTGACTTGGTAATATCTTGTTAGTGTTATTTGGAAATAAAGCTGAGTTCCAAAGTATGTTGCAGATTGATAATTTATACATAAAATATGATCTGATCATTTTTTTTAAAGTTTCACCCTTATCCACAAGAGAATAGATTAACACCAACAGAATGCAAATTTTTAAAGAATTCAAAATAAATACACTGGGAAAACTAAATGGTTAAAAATGATCTTCTGGTGTATAATATAATTTTTTATGATAGCTTGATCTTATGTTTCTGGAATATCAGAGTGTTGAGACTAGAACAGCAAGATTTTGCGCAAAATGTAAAAGTAAGTTCATAATGTGAGTGATTTGACCATTAGTTTTATGCATAATTATGTCATTTATGCACCCATTAGATGTATTGATGGTCTACTATGTGGCAGATACTGTTGAAATTTCAAGGGTACATTGCTAAGCGAACAAGCATACAGGTGAAAATTTTTAAAAATATGGCCCATTTGGCACAAATTAAAAGTTGAATGAAATAGCTAAAAGTTTAGAAAATCAAAAGTCACGTAACCTCACTTTCACGTAAGGTAGATAATAGGAAAACAAGAGAACTGATTCTATAATTTGTTAAGAAATTGACATTCATGAAACAAGAAAAAACTTATCAGTGTAGAATAACATAAACAGAAAAAATGACTACAGCCAAGTTCCTCCAATTCTCAGTGACAGATTCATTTGATTTTGAATTGCATGGAAACTATACATCCATCAATTTGCTCTTATTCAGAGATATTTCTGAGGGGGATTTTGCTAGACTGTTGTTCAGGAAATTAGCTTTCTGTGTTGCATGTGCCAGAATGGCAATCTTGGAATTTGTTTTTAAGTAAATGCCTTTGAGATTATAAAGAACCACACAATATACATCATCAAAAAGTTATTTTCAAATCAAATAATAAAGTGTTTTTTCATGTATATTTTATATCCCTACTTAATAATAAAATAATTTATATTTTCACCAGATGTCTTTATTATATCAGTCCAGATTTTTCTATTTCCCATGTGAGATCAGCACATTTCATATACTACACATTGGGGAAATAATGGAGAAAAGTGAAAAATAAGAATTTATAAGCTTGTGATAGTTCTAACTAAAAGGACCCTAGTAGATTGTTTCTCCCATTTACTTCTCAGAGGGAACAGGCAGATTTTGGGACTATGTATTTATTCCTAGCCTAACAAATCTATTCAGTCATAGATACTAAAAGATCCCATGAAATTTGGTGCAGTAAAAAAAATTGTCAGAGTATGTGTATATAAATATAAATAGTAGCACTCATTTATGAGAAATTATAGATATCATGTTAAAAGTAAATCTAGGTGTATAAATTTAAAACATTCACAAATATATACAAATTACTATAATGAGAACACACTGATAATTAATTGTTTTAATTAAATCTTGAACTTGTAAGGAATGACACTGAAATAAATTTAAAATTAAAAGAGATAAATTATGATGGAGGCTTACTTTTCAACAAAAAGAGCTGTGCTTTGACTAAGGCAAAAACAAATCTATACTTTAGATACACTCTATCTCTAATAGATAGTCATAATAGATATCTAAAGTATCTATTTAAAGTAGAGTTACTTTAAAATACTCTTTCAGGAGCACCTGGATGACTCAGTGGGTTAAGATTTTAACTTTGGCTCATGTCATGATCTTGAGGTTTGTGAGTTCAAACCCCCCCGTCAAACTCTCTGCTGTCAGAACAGAGCCCACTTTTGATCCTCTGTCTTCCTCTCTCTGCCCCTCCCTCTCTCTCATAAATAAATAAATAAATAAGCAAACATTTAACATAAAATAAAATACTCTTCCAGCATGTAACAGTATCTTTTTGTCTTGTTTCTCTTTATAAATACACTCAAGTATTTATACAATAATTAAGCAATTACCAGATTGAGATTAAGAAACCCAAATACAGATAATATCTATAACTTTAAAAATCTGATATTGGATGGGCTTTATTTTATTTTGTTTTGCTTCAAGTTTTTATTTAAACTCTAGTTAGTTAATATATATTTTAATATTAATTTCAGGAGTGAGGGCCTTTATTTTTAAATAATGTTTGTTGATCCTACAAATTAGTACACTTACTTCTATTTTGTTTTTATTTCTTTTAAAGATTCTCCTTAAGAGTCTTTGATAAAATGACACATGCAATAAGTCCTGGTATATTAATCTATATTAATATCAGGTAGAAAGAAAACATGAAAGTACAAATACTTTGAATAATTTTTTGTGGATCTTTAGAAAGGTAGTAACAGTGGTTTCCACATTTGAAATATGACAAATCAAAAAAAGTTCCTCCATAGAATTTGTGATAAACCTTCAACTTAAATTCTGTAGCATTATAATAAATACAAAAATAATTGGCCTATGCAAATAAACTATGTGTTTTCTAGTACTGATTAGCGTGTTATAAGATAGAATTCACAGATGCATTTGCCACACTTTGAATTTTTAAAGAAAGATGCAGTCTGTTGTATGATTTAAAAAAAATCCATATGATATGTATTGAGGTCGTACAGATTGTCAACCTTCTAATTAATTGCTGCCAAGACAAAATAATCCCTAAAGACCCTAACGTGGTCAATTTAGAGAACACAATAATCATTTTTTATCATTTTACAAAGAAACAACCACAAAGCCAGCAAGATTATTACCTTGGACAAACAGAACACACAAAGTTTACAAAGTGTAGGGAAACCACAGCAACCTTAGCACTGTGAGGAACTGTTGAATGGAAGAAGAGCCCTTACCACTACAAGGTCAGAAAGGACAAGGAGAAGAAGTGGTGGATGAAATCTAGAAAGAGAAAGCTGGGAAGGTCATCAGGCAGTACTATGGCCTTCAATGGAGGGGCTTTACTTGTATAAGGTGAACCCACAGACAGGAAAATGGAGACAGTAGTAACAGAGCAAACTCCCCCTGCTCCCGCCCTTTGATCTCCCACTTGACTTCTGGTGTTACCCATTGGCTTAAATCAGTTGGAACCAAGGAAGGATTTGGAGCCAAATGAAATCCACCAAACAGCCAACATCTTGGGGCACTGAGCAAGACATACCAGGATGGAGAGTGAATCTGTATCAGCAGGTAAAAGATATCTCACATCCTCCATTCCTTTTACCCTCAGTATCTCTTCCTTCCTCCCACCCCTTTCAGGTGGATTGCTGTGTCCCCAGGTTCTCATCCTCTATTGTATAATCAGAGGTGATATTAATTTGATCATACTCCTTCCAGAAACCTAAAATGCTACCTTTCCAGGGTTCTTCATATAAGGCAGCAGGAGGGGGTTGATAAAATGAAATAATTTATTAACATACAGCAGATTACCATAGATGTCTGTTTTATAGCCATAAGGCTAATATGGTGATCATATTTACAATCTCCCTCCTCTATGTTCCCTTTAACTTCAGCTGGACAGAGTCTTCTACCTACCAAGTCACATCATTTGAGTTCTTGGGGACCTTATCTTTACTGAGTTGCATCTTAGGACTATTGGAAAGAAGAATTAAAAAACAACACAGTGAGTCATATTGGTTAGAAAAAAAAACTTCACAAACTTCCCATTGTGAAGCAGTCAGTCAATTTTTTCCAAGTACAGTTGATACACAACCTCCTCCTATGCTGTAGGCTCAGTGGATGAGGACCTCCAATTGTCCAATGACAGTCTTAACTTCCATTTTGTCAGGAATGTGACTTACTTCTCCCAGAGAAACATTCATCCTTCAGGCACTAGAACCTCCCAACCCATCAAGACTGTAGGGACAAAAAAAGTTTCCTTTAGTCAGTTGACAGTTTTAGGAGTGTAATGAGACTTTTTTTCTTTTCCTTGGTCTCTATACATTTTGTCTATGGGATAGATGTCAGCATAAAAAGACCTTTGGTTTAAAAAAAAAATACACTGTTAGGGGCACCTGAGTGGCTCAGTCAGTTAAGTGTCTGACTCTTGGTTTCAGGTCAGATCATGATCTCACAGTTTGTGAGTTCAAGCCTCAAAAACATTGGGCATGATAGCACGGAGCCTGCTTGGGATTCTCTCTCTCTGTCCCTCCCCCCACTCATGCTTTCTCTCTCTCTCTCTCTCTCTCTCTCTCTCTCTCTCTCTCTTTCTCTCTCTCAAAATAAATAAATGAACTTTATAGTGTTGGTGGGAATGCAAACCAGTGAAGTCACTCTGGAAAACAGTACGGAGGTTCCTCAAAAAGTTAAAAATAGAACTCCTCTAAAATCCAGCAATTGTACTACTAGGTATTTACTCAAAGGATACAAAAATACTGATTCAAAGGGATACATGCAACCTGATGTTTATGGCTGCATTATCAACAATAGCCAAATTATGGAAAGAGCTCAAATGTCCAACAACTGATGAATGGATAAAGAAGCTGTGGGATATATAGACAATGGATTATTACTCAGCCACTAAAAAGAATGAAATCTTGCCATTTGCAATGACATGGATAGAGCTAAAGAGTTCTATGCTAAACAAAATAAGTCAGAGAAAGACAAATACCATATGACTTCACTCATATGTGGAAATTAAGAAACAAAACAAATGAACACAGCAGGGTGGAAAGAGAGGAAAACCGAGAAACAGACTCTTAGCAATAGAGAGCAAACTGATGGTTCCCAGAATGGAGTTGGGCAGGGGGATGGTTAAATAGGTGATGGGGGGAGGGCACTTGTTGTGATGAGCACTGGGTGTAGTATATAAGTATTGAATCACTAAACTCTACACCTGAAACTAATACTACACTGTATGTTAACTGTTAACTAACTGGAATTTAAATATAAACTTGAAAAAACTAAAATAAATAAATAAATAAATAAATAAATAAATAAATAATATACTCTATCATGTGGGACAGCCACTCAGTTGCATGGTTTTCTTAAATTAATTTTGTCTGGATATTTCACAAATGCCAGCTGCCTCTGAAGGATGAAGAATAGGCAGGCCAGTGAAATTTTGTGGGAATGAGACTATTTCCTTCTGCAAGATAGTCATGCTTGGATAAAGTCACCTCTATAAAATATAGAACTGATCAAAACATTTTTGTTTTGAAAGTATTCAATAACTTATAATTTCCTCTAAAACTCAAAAACTTTAATATACAATGTAAGTTTAAATCAAGATTCCATTTTTTCTTTTGTTTGTATCATCTAACAATTTCTGGATTCTCAAATTACAGCTAAACCGCTTGCTATTTACTTTTTTTACTCTTTGAGACTTTTTCTATACTGCTGTGTTTCTGAAAGTATCCTAATTCATTATTTCTACTTATCCAACATTCATTATTAAAATTCAGCTCAAAAACTAGCATTTCTAAATTTGCTAAGACCTGTAGATATACATACATAAACAAACATAGCCTTCTGTGCCTTGTTTCTGTCTGTTGAAATATCTGAGAGCAGTCAATATACTTAGACTCTAACTCTATGTGACTCTGTGGCTCATTTCTGACTTTAGGTTCCTTGAAGCCAGAGATCACATTACATAATTTGTGAACCATGGTATCAAGCTTAATAGCTTTTCATCAGTTCTTTATTGAATTTGAACTAATGCACATTTTTTGTATTAAGATGAGTATGATAAAATCATAATGATAATAAATCAATCATACTTTATTATTGAATATTATGATTTGTTTTTCATCTTTTTTTAAAAATCAATGTCATAAACAGTGCTTAACTTGTTCTATTTGCATGCCTGATGTTTTATAAAGCATATTTGATGCTTCTCTGCTATCGCATTTTACAGAAGTGGATGCTCCAAGTGAAGAGGCAAAACATCTTCAAAGTCTCCTGCTGACTTAGTCAACACTGAAAATACTTTCAAACATGTTAGTGGGTATTTAGAACTTATTTGTTATCATTGATGATTAAATTAGTAAACATTTATTAAAATGTTGCATAAACCTATACTTTAACAGGATAAAAGCATTTTACTGTAAGCATGTAGGGTTGTTGCTACTTTCAGTGACTAAAGGGTGTGTAATTGTTTAGTTCTACAACAAATTGTGCTAATTACAAAAGCATGACAAGTGTTAAAAAGTATTTTAAAAATTGAGATGACTGTACAAAAATATTCATTTGTGTGTATTTTCTCTGATTTTTTATTGCAAAATGTCCACCCAATAGTTATGTAAAGATGAATGCTAAAAATGTCAGTCCCTAAGAACTTTTGAAAAAGTTACCAATTATTCCCACTAGATAATAATAATTTGTCAGGAAAAAATGTGAAATTGTCTGGGTATTATACTTTTTATTAGCAATACATGAGACCATGATGTTCACAAATTTAAGGTAAAGTAAAAGCTTGTGATTTAAGATAAGATTATTATTTTCTGTGTAATTTTATTGTATTTTGAACTTTAATGATGTGATTTGCAATCCTATTTTGGCATCAAATGTAGCAATGTGCACTAAATTTTTGCTGTTGAATCAATTTTTGAAAACGTAAGCATAATATTAGTAAGTGTAAATGTGCTGAAATTAGGACATTTGGCAATTTATACATATATATGTATAGATATGTATTCATTATAGAATTTGATCATTAGTTTTTCAATTTTCCATTCAGTTTTTCACTCATTCAACAATTAATAATGTTATTAATTATAATATTATCAGTATATATTCATACCCAACAGCATTGGAAGTCTCTGGAAAAACAATGGTAAAACAAATACAAACATCCTATCATGATGCTTAACATTAATCAAGAATCTAAAATGACTAGAGATAGATCATAGCTACCTACATAGATGAATAGATAGATGGATAAACAGATAGATATGTAGTTAAATAGATAATCAATGTGAATAAACACTTAACATGAATTTAGGTGAGTATAACAGGAATATCTACTTGGGAATTGAGAGTCAAATTAGGTCTATTTGAAAATGAAACACTTATGGGAGGTAACCCAAATGATGAACTGGGGAAAGACAGTTGACCGAAAGGGACAAACATTTGCTTTGGTGCAATGAATATTTCATTCTGTTCAAGAAATTGAAAAAAAAAAAATCCTCAGTGATTAGAACATGAAGGGGAAAGCAACAAGAGAGACAAGATTGGTAAATTAGGAGAAAAAAAAAGAAAATGGCACAGAAGTAGGGAGAAAACATAAGGCTTTGTGAATTAGCCTAATTATTATGGGAAATAATTGAATTGTTTGAATCATAGAAAGGTTGGAGTATTATGTTTATTGAAAAACTCTCTCAACTTTGTGGAGAATGAATTGGAGGTGGTCTTTGGATCTAAGAATAGAATGAGAGAAACATGTTAAAGTGTCAACGTAATTCAGGATGATCCTGGCTGCACAAGAATGATGGCAAGCCTCATGGAGAATAGCGAAGTATGGATACGTATTTTAGATGTTAGATGTCTACAGATTGGTGATATTTGAAAGGCCAAAGAAGGAAGGAAACAGACATATAACATTACATCAAAGATAATCCCTAGCTTTTAGGAAGAACAATAAAACTTATTGAAAAGGAGAACACAGGTAGACTAAATTGTTTCACTAAATCGGTGGAGGGTCAGGTGCACAGTGGGGATGAGAAATGAATCAGGCATTGAGTTCTGAGTGCATTAATTTTAACGTGGCTAAGAAATTAGGCAATTAGTACAACTGGAATTATTTAGAATGTAGTTGAATATATGGGTCTGGAATTCCAAAGATGAAAAATATAATTTATGAGCTGATACCAGATGATTTTAAAAATGTGTAAATAAATCAATTCACCTAGAAACAGAGTGGACATGAGAAAACAAGACAGTCTAAGACAAAGTCTTGTGAAATTTCAGTATTGGCAAAATAGGTTGAATAGTAATAGCTATGGAAGAAAACTGATGGAAAAAAAAGTAACCTGATGGAGATTAAGGAATGAGAATATTTCAAAAGAAATGTTCTTTCAGTCTTGTTGAATGTTGCTAAGATGTCAAACTAATTGGGTAAATAAGCACAGAAATAATTTCAATATTAAGATAACTGCTTACTTTGTTTATATTCTAGACAAAGTCTTATACAATTTGCCCGTGTGTATCATGCCTAGAATTAAAACTAAGGGGGATTTGAAATATTAATGAGTAACATTGCATCAATAGATTTTTAGATAAAACCCTTAGAGAAGAATAAAATGGCATATGTGTTTTCTTACGAAATGAAATTGATCTATAGCATTAATTAAATTTAGGAATTGTTTATATTTTAATCAGTCTTTACAGAGTGTTACAACATTGTATGAACTTATGAAAAGAAAACAATATGTGGGGTTGTTAACGATTCTATTAAATATGGTATGAAAACTGTTAGCTTTTGATAATGTGCAGAGATAGCAAGTATGAAATTTAATACTTGTATTTAATGGTTTATATCAGGTAAACTCCTGAAATTCTTAAATGCATAAGAATTTGAGTTACATTTATCAAGAGCAAAATCTTGAATGACATTCAGAACAAAGATAAATATTTTCTTCATTACCATTCCATGTTTTGCTTCAAATGCGTTGATGTTTAATAGCAATTACTTGAATCAAAACAAAATTAATCCCTGTTTCATCTGTAGTTAAAAAAACACCTATGCAGTTTCCACAGAATTCAAAGATAGAGGTACATGGGATTCTGTTTCCTACCTACTCCATTATTGCAGGATTCCCTAGAAAAGCTCCAGTCTTACAAAAGCAGCTGCTTGTATTTAGTGATAATCCTCTGTACTATTAGTTTTGTCTTTTGGGATAGGAAATTGATTACCTAACCTTAACATAGTGAAGACTTTGCATGTGTTTTGCTTTCTGCCTCAGACAGTAAATTAGTTGTATAAACAGTAAAAAATAATTACAAGGACAATGATGCTTTAGTTGGCTAGAAAAATTTAGAGAAAATGAAAAATAGGCTTTTTAAAAATTTTCCATAGTATTATTTTATTTACTTTATCTCTTATTTTTATTTATTTTTATTTTCCATAATAAATTACTAATTAAGATGCTACTGCCTTAAATAATGCATTTTATGGAGAGCTTTTTATGTTTTTAGTAAGCACATCCACAAACATTTTAGCAGAGAGAGCGGATAGGTAAATGAGTGACACTGAAGAGAATTACATATCAGGATGCTCATATTTCTATCCAAAGGGAGAAGTACTTTTCAGCTTGGAGACTGACAGAGTAAGACAATATCTGTTCATAAACTAAACAAAACGGATCAGTTACAAACAACAAAAAATTGAACATTTTCTCTCAATACTTGGTTAGCTAATACTGAGGAATTCACAATTAGTGTGAATACCACTCTGAATAACAAATATTTTATGTGTATGTAATTTTTATTTAATTATTTACAAAACAAAATTTATATCGTCCTCAAATATAGTAAATATTCAGCCATTACTGACAAATTCTTTTATTTCTTGTCTATACGACAATGTCTCAGCATCTCATGCAATCTTATGTCACTGTATGAGATAGATTCCATTGAGAAAAACTCTAAAAAAAAAAATGTATTTCCTTCTGCTAAGTTCCTAGTGTTCTACCAACCTTGACGACAGCTTTAGGTCTTTTTTTTTTTTTGAATCCCAACAGAAATGCAGGTGGAATAATAAAAACTTCTTGAAGGCAGTACTATGATTGGGAATTCTCGGTGTATGTGGAAAATAGATACTGTGCCTAATATATTAAGTATATTAAATATATAATACATTAAATATATAATTAAATATGTTATATATATTATACATAAACACACGTATACACATATACACAGACTGGTATAATACTAGCTTGTTTCAAAATTTCTCTTTGAAAATATGATTTTTTCTCTCCAATTTTACCTTTCCTTAAAAATGTAAACTCCAAGCATCCTAGATTACTTTCTAAGTCTTCACTTTTTACCTGATGTGGGCCAGAGGCTCCACTTTCTCCTCCATCACTTATGAGAAGCAGATGTTCTACTTTTAACAATACAAATCATGTCTCCAGCGCTCCCTAACCCCTCTGGGTTCAGTAATTCCTTATTTTAGATATCTGTAGGTTGCTCTTACTTTCTAATTTGTTTAGATATGCACTTTAAAGGATATTTGCCCTAGCCAGTATTATTAGGTTTTTACAAAAGTAGGGTTTCCAAACATCCATCTTCCAGTTGCTTGCCAGCAAAACCGGTCTCTGCTGATCAGGAGGAATTCCTTCCTTACCCTGGATTTTGGTCTTTACATTTTCTATTGTATCCGAGGGCTTAACCTCGAGGGCAATGGTCTTTCCTATAAGGGTTTTCATGAAAATCTCCATCTTGCCACATGTTCCACCACAGATGGCAGATGGTAAAGAGATTCTACGGTGTTATTCACCATAGCAATACAATACAATACAATACAATACATTACAATACAATATGCTTATTCTCTAGCCACAAAAATATTTTAAAATCCTTTTTAATATATTATTTAACCAGTTACATTTCCTGCAAATGATATTTTCATTTTTTTCTTGCCAATACCATGATCCTAATTTCCCATTTCTTGTCTGCACGAAATTAGTTGACTTCAGTATGATGTGAAATGATTGGGGTATAGCAATTTTTCTTCCCACTAAACTGAATGGATATGTTTCTAAAGTTAGATTACTAGGGATGACTTAGCTCTACATTTTTAAAGATCCCCTTTATACTAACCTAAAGAAGTTCCTTTCTATTCTTAGTTTTTAAAAAAGTATTTATTTAAAAAACCTCTATACGCTTAAGTGTTTGTTATTTTATCTTGATTTTTCCTTTATATGTTTTATATTTGTTGAATTAATGTAGTATAGTTTATTAATAAATGTTCTGATATTTATCTATCCTTACCTTCTTAGGAAAAAATACTGCTGAATTTGACATTGGTGGATTCCTAGAAAGCTAATAAATAACACACCTTTCCTTCATCTAAACAATTGGAAAAAATAATTTTGGTTGATTGATTAAGAATGCAAATCAAATGAGAGAAAATTATTATGTATATTACAAAAAGACTGTGATAGGATACTGTGGCTTATTTTTCTTACTCATGTAAGAAATTCTCCTTGTTAATTCTCCTGGAAAAAATTAGACAGACTTGCCTTGGGATCATATATACTGCTGGAAAATTCCAAGTCTTTCCATTAAGATTCTGCTATGGTAATCTTTATAACATTAAGGAGGTAGTCTTTGGATTCTCCCTGTTTTCTTTTTTTTTTTTTTCTTTAATGAGATTTCTAATTTGCCTTTCTACTTCTAGTATTGTCACATTTATTTATGTATTTATATATTTAAATAGATAAATATTTCTTCATGAGAATGGAAGTCTTTTAGTTTATTTGTAATGCCAATTTGTTTTATCAAGCAGGTTTTATTATATGGTACTTCATTGAATTTTAGTTCTCTTTCAAAACTATTTTAGACTATATATTTTTTCTATTTTTCTATTCAAAAAAGATTTTCTTTTTTGAGTCTATTTGTGTATAGATCAGATTAGTATGTTCTGGTAGTTAATTTTAATTTTTTAATTTATTATTGAGAAGAGTTGTTATTATTATATCTATTATTACAGAGTTTATTCACTGATTCAATAAATATTTATACATCACCCACTATGTGCCAGGTACTTTTCTAAGAACTAAGACTGTATCAGTGAATCATATACAAACCCCTAATTTAATGGACTATATATTATAGGAAGAATTGTGAGGGGAAATCCAGGTAAAGAAACAAAATTAATTGTGTGATAAAATATAAGAAAAAAAATGCATGATTGGGAAAAGGAATAGGAACATCAAGAATGGTAATGGTTCCAAATGTTTACCCTGAATGCAAACCAACAATTAGTTTGCCACAATGTTACGGATGTTGATTAAAGAGATGAGACCCCCGGGTCAGAGGTAAATGACATTACTACTGATGGCACAGCAAAAATCATGAACATTAGCATATTTGCCTCAGTTCTGCTTGAACCTGAGTCCCACGGGGGCAACACGGATCAGCCAAGAAAGATGCCTGTACCCACAATTTGTTACATTACAGAGGAGGACCCCAGAGCAGAAAGAACTTGAATCTTTTATAAGAGAGAGTAAGAAAACCTGTCATTTGTTCTGAAGGAGACACTATATTTTCCAAGATTGTTCATCATACCAACATACTAGAAAAGATAGTTCCTCCCCCACCAAAAATAACAGTGTGTGTCTCTGTTCACAAGGCATGCAGACACGTAAGAGACTCAAGTGTCTCCCCATAATATTCACCTATTGGTTTTACAACATCTTGGCTTCAGTTGAATTTTCTCATGTGTAAACTGCTGTTGACCAATCTGAATAATGTGACCAGCAGTGGCTGGTCTATTTGTTCTATTTGTTTCACAGGGAACTTAAGACTAATTTCTCAGAGAGAAGTTCACCAAGGAACACATTTAGGCTCATTTCAGTGAAATCACCCTAGTCACCTGAGGGCTACATGATATACTGGTATAGTTTCTTTGAATAGTTACAAGTCTTCAGGGGCCTGGGTGACTCAGTTGGTAAAGTGTCCCATTTCGGCTCAGGTCATGATCTAGCAGTTCATGAGTTCAAGCCCCACACTGGGCTCTGTGCTGACAGCTCAGAGCCTGGAGCCTTTTTCAGATTCTATGTCTCCCTCTCTCTCTGCCCTTCCCAACCCATGCTCTGTCTTTCTCCCTCTCTCAAAAATAAAAAAAAAAAACATTAAAAAATTAAATATATGTAAGTCTTTTATGACCACTCCTAAGGGATATGTCACCATGGATTTAAGAGGAAAATAAATTAATTTCTAGGGCTGATTACACATAAGAAGTACAGTTCCAAAGGCCCATAGAAAGAAAGTGTTGGTTACAACTGTTGGAGCCTTGAAAGCTCTACTTGCATCTGTTAAGAAGCACAAGGCCACAGATCCTCCAACATAACCTGGCAGATGACTCAAAGGTCCTGTTGCAATTCAATTGAATAATTGAGCCTAGGTCTCGCTCTTGGAGGGATTGCCTGCTGGTAGTTATTTTAACTTGCCCAGCTCACCCAAACCAATAGCTAAATGGCATTCTTTAGCCCATGAAAAGACTGAGAAACAGCCAAGAGGAAGGGAGTGAGAAAAAAATCCTGAGGTGTTGACAGGCATTTGGTGGGGGAGGTGCAGGAGCCAGGGCCATCCTTTTTGCTTCTGAGAGACTGCTTCAAATATTAAGGAAAAGAATGATCAGATTGTGACAGGGTTTTTTTGACTGTCAGATAAATCAAACATTATAAATATGCTCACACTTTATTTGGTACACAGGCCTCTGAATTTTTTCAGGGATTATCATCTACCTCTGCAAAACACTGGACACCCAGAATCTTCATTTAGGTAGCAAGCCCCTAACGATATGGCGTGTTTATTTCCTACCCTCTATCTCAAGGGTTGGAATACTTTTTCTGTAAATGACAATATAATAAATATTTTTAATCTGTAGTAGACATGATGTCTGTCACATCTACTCCATTGCTGTAGTATAAGAGTAACTATAGACAATATATAAACAAATGATCATGGCTCTGTTCCAATAAAGTTTTATTTACAAAAGATTGAGTTTGTCAATCTCTCTTCTAGTTGACATATACATACTAAGATGTTCAAGTACTTCCTACTTCCAACTCATTAGATCCAATCAGAATGATACAATTAGTAATAAGTAGTGGAATGTGAAAAAAGTCAAAATATTCACAGACAATAATGTGCCATAGAACAGAATTAATGCCACCCTCAGACAACTGTGAAGGTGCACCGTTGGCCCTACCAAGTAAGGGAAAATTTCTTCTAATATTATTTTCATATTGATATAGAGAAGCCAGTATTAGCCAAACCAGTAGCTGCATACCAAGTGCGAGGAGCTGTGATGATTTGTCCAATAAAGATCAGGGACTCCTGAATGTCTCAGTAGTTGAGCATTGGACTCTTGATTTCAGCTCAGTCATGATCTCAGGGTCATGGGATGGAACCCCAAGTCAGGCTCTGCACTGAGTGTGGAGACTTCTTAAGATTCTCACCCCAAACCTCTCTCCCTCTTCCCCCACTTGTGCATGTGCACTCTCTCTCTCTCTTAAAAAAAGATATTACATCAAAACAACAGTTGGAACTCAAGTTAAAACCAGATTAAGTTTGAAATAATTCAGTTATTATTCAAGCACCCTCTGGCTTCTGTGTAAACTAGTGACATGCATTGAATTTAGTAAGTACTACCACTAATGATTTTTAAAATGCATTTATCATCGCATTAACACCTGCAGTTTCACCAAGGACATGACAATGCTTCTGTTTAATGATTTTGGTAGGGAGGAGACATTAGTAGGAGTCTCATGGTAGTAGAAGATGGCTGTGATGGACTTGAGGAGAATGGATATGCCCTTGCAAGGCATATGTTCCCCCAAAAAACTTATTACAAGTTTTAAAGTACAGAAAGGTAAGTTGCTGAGAACAAACAAGAGGGCATGCCACTCCCACTAGCAATGAAGGCTGTGTAACCCAGGGTCCAAAATTCTCAGTTTCATCTGAGTTCAAAGTTTCCATTCCAAGTTTAAAGTTCCTTTTTTTACCCTGATCTACACCCTATTTGTCACATGAGAAAGTTGATGAGGCTGTGAATCTAGTTGATGTTGTATTTCTGTTGCACACAATTAAATTTTGTGTTTCTTTTTATCAATATTGGTTCTGAGATACAAGAAATAACTGATTATTTTATGGCTGTCATGGAAGCTTTTTAATTTTAAGCCTCAACTTAAAGTGAGAGTTAAATACTTGAGCTGGTCATTTTCTTTCTATAAGCAGTGCAGTGCATACAGAAAAATGCATGTAACACTATAGGCAGGCAATGGTCCATAATTACTTCCATAACAGTTAAGTGGAACAGCCTCTTGGACTCTCAAGGTTCTTGTTTCAGTTGGAATTTTATCACAATCAACTACATGTGATAACTTGATAAATTATAAGCTTCCCAGGGACAAGTTACAAGGAGCTCAGCATTACACTGAAGCCCAATCCAATCCCATCCTAGAGAGGGTGTCTGCCAAAATCACTCCCAATGTCAACTCCTGTATCAATCAGATTCATTTAGGAGTTGAGAAAAAAAGCTCTTATTTTGAGAAAGGAATTTTTAATAGAAAGAGTTTTTAACAGATAAAGGTGGTTAACTACTTAAAGAAATAAAGAAATACTCATAGATCTAAAATTAGTGAATACAAACATAAATCTATTATCTATAGACTAAGGTAGAGTGATAAAAATGAAAGATGCCTTCCTAAAGATAGATTTAAATCTCTTTGAAGAGGGTCTGACAAACTCAGAAGCCAACAACCCTACTGGTGTCAAAGTAAGTTTCTGAGAGTGCAAGCTGGACTTATGCTGTTGGAGTCACCCACAGTTGTCACAAGGTGTGGGTCAGGCACACCAGGTCTATAGACGTGGTCACTAGGTCAGGGGAATTGATGGAGCGTTCTGCCACAGCTGCTGTGGAAGTGGTATTTACTAGCGAAACAGGTAACATAGTAATAAAACAGTTAACACTACCTGTGATGGCCTATAGAAGCAGTTGTTAGATAGGTAAGTAGTTGTCTCAATGGTGGTAGATGCTTGCTCATAGAAATGGCACACTGACTGGGGGAATGTGGCAGAGATGGTCTTCACATTGGGTCCTAGGGGTAGGTGGCCCAAGAGCTTGACTGAAAACTGCTATAAAACATCCTTGTATTGGGAGAGTCTGTGCGGTCCACTAATATTGTTGGGGAAATATAACTGAAAACTGAATGTCCTGCCACCTGGGAAAACCTCTCTACAAATAGAAGAGAAATAAAACAAGTTTTGTTATCGAAAGAGTATTACACCATAACATGATGTGCATCACAGTTATTTTCTAAAGAGATTGTAAGAACTCTAAGAAATCATACCCTTTTATGTAGCCAAGTGATACACTGTATACATTTTTCTCAGACAAACAATAAGTAATCCTTGATTAAGAGGACTCCATAACACTGTTTGTTACATATAGCTTATCCTAAATCACTTGGTAATTGAAGTAGCCACTTGTTTTGCTAAATACTTTTAAAAGAAAAAATAATTTCTTATATCGATACGACAGGAGAAAGATTGGGTTTGCAACCTGGAACCATAAAACTGGGAGATAAGGTCTACATCTTGCATTTCAAGAGATGGGTCCCAGGCCTTGACAGGTTCCCAGGTTCCTGGGTTACTCGTTTACCCTTTTAATAGATTTATACACATTTCAAAGAGGCAAAGAAAGAACATATAAGTTCTCCAAAGTAAATGCTATAAAAAACAGGTGGCATCTCTTCCCTTAATTTCAACAGGGGAATTAAAACCTTCTATTTTAAATTTGTATTTGTTCTTACAATAGGAGCATCAATGGACCTCAGGAACCCTGCTTGATAAAAGGAAAACTGGGAACAGGACCAGAATTGGGAAAGGAAGTGACATCCTATTTCTTTCTCTTTAAAATGCCATTCTAATGCTTACTCTGAACAAAGTTGAATACTTTTTGCTAGTTGTAAAGAAAGGATTTTTAGGAAGAGGATATTGCTCATATTGCTTTGTATCACAAAACAAAACAAAGAAGGGATAATTAGGAGCTGAGAGACAATAAATTGATACTTTGCACACATCTTATACACACTATACTCCACTTTTTACTTCTAAAATAATTAATCCCAGATATTACATCAGAAAAGCATATAGACATATAAATTATTACTCTTTACAGCAGCAAAGTCCCCATTGTGGGATCCCATTGTGGGGTGGAATCATCATTTATTCAATCTACTGGTGGACAATAAGTTTCAGTCACAATGCACTGTTTAAAACCGCAAACACTACTGCAACAAGATATGTGTATGTGTATTTTTGGATTTTTGCCAGTGTATTTTAGAATATTTTTCTCGAAATGAGATCTCAGTGTAAAAAGAGAAATGCATATGTAATTTGCCAAATTCCCTTTCATAAGGTTGTACCATTTTGCTTTCCCAACAAAAATGTATGAGTTCTTGCTTTCCCGTAGCCTTAGCAACAAAGTATTTTTGCAAACTTTTGAATGTTTGCCAATCTTATAGATAAGACATGGTGTATGAGCAAAGCTCTAATTTGCATTTATATTTAGTTATATCATTTAATTCTCTCTTTTAGAGAGTTTATTGTTTTTACTCTTAATAAGCAAAATAAATGAACTTAGAATTTGAATTTGGAATGCCACCTTAAGCAGGCTGCTTTTTTTCTTCTAGACATATGTATTTTTATTTTAATATTGATTTAAGCACAACAAGGCATTTATTAATGAATAAGATATATTTCAGAAACATGCATTATTCCTGGAAACATGGTTATTAGGTAAAGAATGAATATAGAAACAAAATGCATTAATAGATTTAAGAGGTTTGGCAAAGTAAGCTGAGAACTCTTAACAAAAATAGAACGATAAATACTAGAAAAGCTATATAAAATATGCAGAAAAACAAAAAAAATCATCTGTGCATCTTGACAAAAAAATTTTAAGTTCAAATGAGAAGTCAGAGAAGGCACAGTAACATTGTTGATTAGATCTGTCTTAGAGTAAGATGCATTGCTCGTCCTGGAAAAAGTAGGAGAGGACAGGATACAAACCCTTCTTCAAAAAGCATCCCTTTACAATAAATTTCAAGAGTTATATTTATATTTAGAAATACAAGTTAAGAACAGTTTTTGTAAGGAAAAAAATGAAACATAACACAACAAAACTCTATTTTAAGCATTTCAATCTTAATGCCACCCAATTACAACCAAACTTTCAGGACAAGATTTTTTTTTTTTTTGCATGATTAATTTAAGTCTGTTTCTTCTCCATTTCCCCACAAAAGATTACTGTTTTCAAAACTTACTTTTACTAAGGTATGTATACTTCATGAATTTTTAGAAGTAACTGGCTTTGATTGCAAATATCTACTCTATCATTATCATCACAACTCACTGAAATCAAATCTAATTCATGTGAGCTTGTATTTGTTCACTTAACTACCAAAGTGACAAGGGCAATATCCACTCCCTATTTTATTTAGAGAAATGTTTAGTATATATATGTATATATAAGTGAAGTAGTGTACATTAGGACAGGTGATGGGTAAGAATAGTGTTTATAAATTCAATAATAAAAAACAAAGAAAAGAAAATTTAGTAAGAATTATTAGAAGTTGACATACTTCAGGTGGCTTTTTTCCCCATCACTTTTTATAGGACAATAAAATAACTCTGGAAGTATTACCTCTTTTCCAATTTCATTCATCTCAGGCTCAGTAGAATAATTTAACTAATACATAAACTATGAAAATAGTGTCCCTCTTATTTATAAATAAATGAATTTTAAATACACTTATGTGCCTTGGATTATCACATTTTCAGCCAAAATTTTAATATTCACTTGACTTATATAAAAATTTTTTACAATGAGTTTCAGAAATATCAACTTCATATATACAGAAAAGAAAATGCAACTTGATTTCTTAATGTGAAAAGGTTGGGGTTTTTATTTAAAACAAACAATATGAATTGTCAGTATAATTTGGTGGCTTTTAAAAAAGTAGATGTAATCTTGGGCTTACATTATATAAAAATAGAATATAGATCTAGGGAGGAGATAGCTTCATTATATAGTTTGATGGTTAGAATTTATGGAGAGATGATATAGAGAAGTCCACATGAATGTCATTATAATTCTGCGTACAAAGAGTTGACTAACAATGTTAATTTGAGATGGTAAGGTGATGAATATACTTTTGTTTATGACATTCACGTACTTACTCTCGATCAGATACAGGAAATATCGACAGGCCTCAAAATCACGAATTGTGAAATCATTACCCGAGCTAAAGTTAGACACTTAACCAGTTGAGCCCCCCAGGCGCCCACCATTTGCTCATTCTTATTGTTAGCCAGTCGGTGGGTGATCATTTGGTTGAGGTAGAGGATATAGGAATCTACAAGGCACAGTTCCTGCTCCCAAATTTTTATCAATTTTTGTTGAAATAATTTTAGTGTCTTTTCCAGTAAGTTAACCAGATGACTTTACTGTTTCCTTTTAAGAGTATTCTTTTCCCAACACACACACACACACACACACACTCATATGGGTACACACACATGCACAGAGCAATAACTTGGTAATTATTAACTTTTTTGATACATAAGATACATATATTTCACCTGGATAGCATAAGTTTAGATTAAACTTCAGGTGTAGAGTTTGTTTTATATGTAAGCATTTTTATTTTCTTTGTTTTTAGCTTGTTCCCTTTAAGAGTGTGCCAAATTTCATATATATAGATTTTGTCCATATAGATTTCACCCATATATAGATTTTGTTCATATATATAGATTTAAGAGCGTGCCAAATTTCATATATATAGTTTTGTTCAAACTCTAGTGGCATGGCTTAGACATACTAAATTCCTTTATCACTTTACAAATTCTGGTGTGTGTTTGTTTTTCTATTTGTAGTTTATCTGGGGAGATACAGATAACATTTATGATCTTTACTTGCTCATATGAGAATTGCTGCTGTTAAAATACCCTGAAAACAGCATTTCAAATTAAGCCAAAAATGATTTGCCCCATGCTGTTGTCATCTTGTGTGAGACTTAAACAAGAAACAACTGTGAAATAAAAGCTACTAGTAATGCCCAGAAAACTGAAGTGAAACATAAAGAAACTCAACCATGACTGGATAGTACATTTTCTTTCCCCATGCTTCTACTAAATGAAAAGAAGATGATAATGTGTGACATAAAGTTGCAAGAGATCACAAAACAACACATTTTAAATCTAAATATAGTAAGAATTTATAAAATGGATCATTTCTCTAGTAGTTTGGTCTTCATATAATTGAACAATAATGCACTAATGGTGTATTAAATGGTGATCCATTGAATGTGATAGTCTTTAAAATTAGAAGACACACCTTCTGAAAAACTGAATTTTTTACCACGAGTTTCAACATTAGAAAAAATGGTTTCATATTTTGCTTTTTTTAATTAAAATTACAACATATTTATTGCTGGACCAAGGACACTAATTTTTAGAGCAATATTTTTCCAAGTCTTTGACTGCTATAGGGATCATTTTCTAGGGAAGTTTTGCTCTATTTCCCAGGTTTTAAAACTGCAGATCCTGGGGTCATGCTAATGCAGTACCTGATGGAGTAGAAAGAAACTGAACATACTTCAAATCAGCTACACTGCAACTCTGTGTTCTCTTAAGTTACATGAAGCACGATGAAAATCATTAATGTATGTAAAACCATTAGTTCCATTTCCAACATTATCTTATTTAAAGGAATCAAACACAATTTGTATATAAAGTGGTACTATCAATGAAGGTATCATTTGTAAGGGCAATTATTAACCATTAAAAAGTGAAAAGATCTATTTACACTCACATCTGATCTCCTATGTGGGCACTTTGGAAAGTGCAATGGTATTTGAAGCCATGTCTCAATTCAGAATTCATGTATTAATAATCATGTGCTATAAAAGCAATTCAGAATAGTTCTATAAAAATCAATTTATAGTTAAATTTATATTTAATATTACTATGTGATTTTCTCTTATGGAGTTCTTAGGAAATCTTACTCAAGTTGCACTTTGTTTAATGGAGAGTGAGGCACTGTTTGTACTATTAGTTTATTATTATGTGAACCATGAATTTTTAAATTAGTGACTCTCTGTTTGTACTATTAGTTTATTATTATGTGAACCATGAATTTTTAAATTAGTGACTCTAATATCTAACATTTCAGTATGTAATGGACTAAAAATAAATGAGTATTTTAGGGATTTTTTGTTTTTAAACATCTCTTAGATTGTGATTGATTTCAAAATTACTTTAGACTTTTTAAAAACAATATAATGTGACATAGGAACTATATTTTCAAAGATCATCAGGTGTTATTAAACTATTCTATAAGTTGTGTTTTGTATGGATACATATTACTGAATTTGAACCTCATAAAAACTTTATTAAATTAGTACTACATGTTTAGAGAGGAGACATACCAAGGAAAACTTGGCTGAGATCCAAATGTTGGTAAATGACAAAGTTGGGATTCTAAAGTAGCCTTGTCTGGCTCCAAATTCTTTATACTTTGCACTATGAGGGAGTATTTATTATTTAAAGATACCTCTGGAATCTTTTACAATATTTAGTCAATTAAATCTAAATCAGTAGAGTAATATGCAAAACACATAACAAGAGGGGTATTTAGTTTAACTGAAGTAGAGGGGGGAAACTTTTGCAAAGTCTATATATTTACAAACACAATAATCTCTCATAATCTTTAGTCATAAAGCATTCTTCTTATTTATGTGTTTGTTTTTCTTTCTATTCTGATACAACACATATAGCTTACCAGAGATTTCTTTCCAAATAGTGTTTACAAATTAGTTGAAATAATTAAATTAATAATTTTAATATATCTATGTGCTAATGTCTGTGCTAACCCATATACTTTTTCCTAAGATGAGTAAATATGTTATTGCATTTTCAAGGTTAGAAGCATTCAGAGAAAAAAGTTTTTTATCTGGATTTTTGATGGTATCAGTTGATCTACATCTGATATCTATAACAGATATGCACTTTAGGGGACAGATTCAATAAAGAAAGGGTTAGGACATGAGAAATAAATGGAAGACACTGATACTCAGTCATGGAGTTCTTTCCAATTTAGCCTGGACAAGACCTCAAAATCATCCTCAACAAGAACTCCAGGCAGCCACTATCAATTCATCAGAGGTGGCATTTGAGTTGAAAACCTATTTACCATCCTTTCCCTCAATTCTGTTCTTAACATAGTTGCCAAACTTGTCTTTCTAATATTCCATTCCCCTACTAAAATCTATCCTTGACTTGACATTGTCTTTAAGATAAAGTACAAACTCTTGAGTATATCATAGAATGTTAACACAGTTTCTGCCTATCTTTTCAGCCTCCATGCCAATCCTAGTTCCCTAAATACGCCTCAACACAGACTCACGTGTATACCCTCTCTCTCTCTCACTCTCTCACACACACACAATACACTCCCAACTAGAAACACACACATATACACATATACCACCACAAACTTTGATGTACATTTACAGACAAATGCACATAAACAGACACACATTTACACTCAACTCAAATAATAATTGTAAAGCTTTTCCAAATCTTTCAAACATTGCATATATTGTTGTCTCTATTTCACTCTCCATCATCCTCCACACTTTTTGAATTGTGTAATCCCTACTCAGCCTTTGTGACAAATACTTTTCTTGATTACTTGAACTGAATTCTGTTTCCAAGATGACTTTTTTATATTACTATTTAGAAAGCCATTAGCACTCAATATGTACTGCTATCATAATATTGACTAGATTGGATTTATTCATATTAGCTTGTCTCTCTATATAGATTGAATATACTTGAGAGTAAATGTTTTTTGATGCATAGGTTGTGTATACTATGTAGTAAGCAATCGACAAGTTTTTTGTTGTTTTAATTGAACACATATCGTTTCACTATTTTATAATTAATATACTAAGACATATTTATAACATTGAATGTGTTAGTTATTGGCATAAGTGTTTTGTATGTAATAATTCACTTAACCCCCACAACAACCTTTGACTTAAAGACTACATTCCAACTGTAGAGATGAGAAACTTGATGTCTTTATTCAATTTTCCCCAAAAGATTGGGAAGAGGATTATTAAGCAAATGATTTATCTAGAAAGTGCACCCAGGAGAAACCAGAAGGAATGGAGGAAGCAGGTTGGGAAGATAAAGAAACAAGTAACGTGTAATTTCTAGCTAAGCATGGCCTTATCCCAGAGGGAAATTCTAGAATATAAATTAGGCCTTCTATATTATCCTGAAGACAAATGAGCTGAATTTTCACCCTACTACACCAGTTAGTCCTTGGCTAACAATACCCCAGGCAGTTATAAGCTTCCAGGCACGTCCTATCTTTCTATCTACAGTCAAAACAGCTTTAGTTGCAAATGGGAATCCTCTGAATAGAGTCCCTACGGTAGCAGTTTGAAGCAAATAACACATAGGTAAAGCAAGCTGGAATGAACAAAACAAAGGGATCTAGATCCAACAGGTCTGGGTGGGTTCCTACAGGTTGCATTTTAGGGAGGTTAAAGAACTTGCCCAAGTACTCCCAGTTAGACAGTAGAGCTGGAATTGAAACACTGGGCTTCCTGTTCTCAATTCTGTGTTCTCAACTACTGTACGATGTCATTATTTCTCTTTTATATTAATTGAGAAATTTAGTCTTTCAGCCTGGTTTCTACCAAATTGCCTAAATTATCAGCTAAAATATGCTATACTCGAAAGTCTGACCAAATCTTTCTTTGAGGTTTATCTTTTGCAAGAAGGTATATTGTGTATTTTGTCTAAAAGTAGGGGCTTTGGGATCAGATAGTTATGGGTTAGAATCCTTGATCCACTCTGTATTTCAGGGTTTTCCAGAGAAACAGAATCAACAGCATGTGTATATCTACAGAGATTTATTCTAAGGAATTGACTCATATGGTTATGAAGACTACAAGTTCCAAAATACGCAGACTGGAAATCCAGGAAAGAGTTGATGTTGCAGTCCTGGTCTGAGTGTCATCTGTAAGTGGAATTCCCACTTGCTCAGAGGAGATCAGTCTTTGTTGTAATCAGACCCTCAACTGATTGGATGAGGCCCACTCAAATTATGGACAATCTGCTTTACAGACAGCCCATGGATTTAAATGTCAATATCACCCCCAACCATCCTCACAGAAACACCCAGATATGTAAATAATAATATTTTATCAAATATCTGGGCATCGTGGCCCAATCAAATTGTCACATAACATTAACCATCACACATACTTTTACAACTACCTTCGGGAAACTTCTAATTCTTTCAAACTGAGTGTCCTCTTATTTTTTTTTTCTTGTTTTATTTATCTTTCACTTGTTTTCTTTATCTTCTTATTGTCATTAGTAATCACAACATTGTTAGTACAAGCCAAAAATTAAATGGTATAGAATGAGATAGGACAAAGCACCTAGCAATGCAGTCCATAATATATATTCCATAAATGGGAATATTCACAGAAAACAGGTCTAATTACTTCATTTTTCTCCCTCAAAGTATGTGAGTTTGAAGATTCGAAACTTGAGAAGCTACATGTTAATGATTAGCTTGTTTGAATGATTATAAGGAATGAGAGAATACGATTGTTCCTTTTATAGTGCCCATTTCTTTCCCTTTGTGGAAAGAAGAGAAAAAAATACATAAAGTTAAGAATCTTAAAAATAATGGTATCATGAATAAAAGACTTCAATTTTCAGAAAAATAAAAATGTACCCTGCTGAAAATGACTCATTTATAATAATCTAAGTTTCAGGAATATATTAACTGTCTCAGAACCCTTAAAAAATGTTTAAAGCAATATTGCTTTCCATGTACTAAATGGTTTTTACTTTGTTTTTCCTTTTTGGTAACTAAGTATTGGAAAAGAAATTGCATATCTTATACTATTCAATGCCTACTACTTCACACAGATATGTCACACAGACAATACAGAAATGTTTGCTACTAGTATATTGAAACCAATATTGCATTAAACCTTTCTGGTTTAATTTTTATTAATTTTTATTTTTTTTATTTATTTTTGACAGAGAGGGAGAGCAGGGGAGAAACAGAGAGAGGGAGATAAAGGATCTGAAGCAGGCTTTGTGCTGACAGCAGAAAAGCCTGAAGGCGGGGCTCAAACTCACAAACTGCGCAATCATGACCTGAGCCAAAGTCAGATGCTTGATCGACTGAGCCACCCAGGTGCCCCAGGTTTTGTATCCTCATTATGAAGTAAGACTTACAAACAATAAACACCAAATGAACACACAACAAAATCAAGCCTGTGAAACAGAATTAGAAGGGAGATTCAATAGATAATAATACTGAGTGTCAGAGGCTACAAATTAAGGTGACAGGAGGTAAGGATAGACTTCATGTAAAGAAAACCTAATTATGACCTGAAGGAATGGAAGGAGTTAGTCACCAAAGAACCAGCAGATGAATTTTTAGACATAAGAGAAATCAAATGCAAAGTACTTGAAATAGGAAAGCGTATAGCATGATGTAGAGTCAGTCAGAAAACCAATGATGCTAGAACGTAGTGAGCTGGGGAGAGAGTGAAGTGACATTAGAGGAGCAAAAGCAGACCAGACAAAAATTAGCCCTATTGTCCATTTTATTCTAAGTTAATGAGAGCAAGGTGGTCACAGATCAAGAGCTCTAGAAAGCATAATGAAAGTTTTGAGAAGGAAGATGGAGCATGAGATTATGCAATTCAGAACACTGACATGAAATAGGAGTCCATTTGACAAAAAGCAAAAAAAAACAGGTGTTCAAGATTTTTGGTAGGTGCAAAAATATAGAGGAATGTTGGACATAATGGAATATGTACCAATATCCATTTTAAAATTAAGGGAATTTAGTTCTGGAGTCATGGTAACAAATACATACATACATCACATGGTATCACTGCCACACATTTTATCTCTCACTAATATAGGTTGATGGAGATATAATGTAGTTTTTCCTAGAATGTTGAAACAAACACACATTTTCCTTTTCTGATTCACAACACAATTCCAAATCTCCCTATAAGTATTAGCATGATGAAAAGAAGACCTCTTTCATAAAAAAGAAGGCTTTCCTTATTTTGGTAGCTCTTCCAGCCACATAGTTCTCATAGCAAATTTGTGCTAAAATTAAGATCTGCATTCATAATTCTTTGACATTGTCAATCTCTCTAATCCATTTTCTTTACATGGGGGCACCATTTATGAAGACATCCTGTCTTCACTTTTTTCCATAACTCAAATTTTATAATCCATCATCAATAGTGTTAAATCCTTTGCACCTAACTCATACCCCTAACGCACTTAATCACAATTGTTTTTTAATTGTTTAATTTCCTTGACTCTATGCTTCTTGGCCTCAAGGAACATTCTTTATTTAGTACTAAGAAGGTACTATTTGTATTATACTTACATCTTTCTATTAATGTTATAACTAAGTCTGACAATTTATTGATATAACCAACTTGCTCAGTAAAAAATATCTAATCAATAAAAATCAGTGTATGAGAATAAGGAACAATGATTTAAGAGCATGTTCTGGGGCAAAAAAAAAAAAAAAAAAAGAAGATATATATCTACCTATCTCCTAATTTCCAGGCATACAAAAAATAGGCAAAGTGTAAAGACAAACTCTAAACCATTAAGTAGAAAAAAAATACATGCTTTGCTAATATTTGCATTTAGCATGGTAGCTATAAAAACCTAAGTAGCAAATAATTCAACTTCAAATTAGTGATGGTATATATTTATTATATTTTTTATCAAATTGCTAAGGCGATAAGGATTCTATTGGAACAAAAGTTAACATGGTTACTGCAGCAGCACATATACTAAAATTAGAATGATACAGAGAGGATCTGTAAGGCCCCTGCATAAGAATGACCCACAAATTCACGAAGTGTTCCATATTTTCAAAAAGTAACTTATGGAAAGTCAATTTAACTTTTATATTAATTTAATTAGATTTGGGGTAACATTTTATTTTGTTTTTCATTTCATAGCCAAGGCTACAATGATTTTGAAATATCATTGGTATAACTGATCCATTTTTCATGTGTAACTTCAATGAAATACATAGATTTCTAAATTTCAAGACAGAACAATGAAATTCAGTCTCTCAGATGACCAATGAATTCAGGCGGAGAGTTTGAGTATCTTATTATTTTGGTCTCATAAAGTATATATATTGATATATTGTATATATATTATGTATATGAGTAAATAATATATATTATTTCTAAGCAATTTATTTGTGCTTGAATCTTATCCTTTTCTAAAATCCCCTCTGGGACAACTGAAGAACAGCTTTATCAACACTGAACAGAGTCTTAGATGACACACTTGAAGTTTGTTGTAGTATTTACAAATAAAAATATCGCTTTGGTATGTGTGTCATGGGTAATGAATATGCCCTTTTTCTATGTTTTAGCAAAAGAAATGCATTACAGTTAAAGAGAACCATAATTTCTGGGAGCTATAACATGCCATTTCCTCTCATCTTTTGTTATTTAAAAGGATTTACAGAAGCCAAAGCTGAGGTAGTAAGACATTTCATAACCCAATGTATTCATTATTCATTGCTGTGTAACAAATTATCTCCAAACTTAGCAGCTAAAAACAAAAACCACCTATTATCTTGCAGTTTCTGTAGGGCAGGAATTCGTGAACAATGTAGTTGGATGAATTTAACTAAGGGTATTTCACAAAGCTGCAATCAAGATGTGGACTGCAGTCATTTTAGGCTCATGTGGAGGAGGAACTGCTTCTAAGCACATTCAAGAGGCTGTTGGCTTAAGACAGCAGGTTCTGACCATGTGGCCAGTTCCACAGAAATATAGACACTGTGATAACCTCGCTTTCTTTAAAGAAAAGTAAGAGAGAGACAACTAAAGTTATAGTGACAGAGAAACAAGAAAGGATTCCCAAAATGGAAGACTCTTTTTAAAATCTAATACCAGAAGTGACATCCCATTACTTCTGCCATATTTGTTCATTAGAAGCAAGCAAATAAGTGCAGCCCATATTCAGTAAAGGAAATTACATCAGAGCATGAACCAGGAAGCAAAGTTCATTGGGGGCATATTAGAGCCTGCCTACCACAGTCTTCCCTTAGGTATCCAATGAGTCATATCTTTCTACTGCTGTTCTGAATAATAGTAATTCACAATAGCCATACTTTCAGTTTCATGGAGGAAAACTTTATTAATTATAAGGGAAAGGGAATATAAGGAATTAAACATTATAGTAAACATAAAGAGGGAGAGAAGACTAGAGAAGAACAAAGAAAGCTTAATACATTAAATTGGATACTCACAAAATCTAACTTTCTGGCTGGGGAAGCCCCTGAGTGAACAGCCAGGTTGGAGTCCCAATTGAGGGTCCTGGGCAGAGCGTCCTCCCCTCAGGTGAGACTTCCAGGTAGCTATTCCTGCCAGAGCAATATATATACTACTACCCATCTCTGATTTATGGTTAGTCATTAGGTTCACCTAAGTGCAGTCCTGAGTGAGCCTTTTTTTTTTTTTTTTCTGTTTCTTTTCGTATCTCACAATCTTAGAAGCCTGGGAGTCTGCATATATCTCTTCCCTCCCTGATCCATTCCAGGAGGCTAGCCTGTTCTGGCAAGTTAATCCCTCTTGGTATCAGAAACAGAAGGGCCAGTTCTGATCACAAGGTCAGATGAGAAGTACAAGGCAACTAAGGCCCTCATGATTATGTATGTGGGGCTCTGGGCAGAAATGCATGACAAGTCACACAAAAAACTTCTATACAAAACAACTATGTAAAGTGTACTCTATCCCTTCCAAATTACCTCCAGTCTCATCCTTATAGCATCAGTTCAGAGTCCATAATCTCAACATCTAAATCAGGGCCAGGTATAAGTAAAGCCACCCTAATGTTGTTGCTTAGGTACAACATCTCAAGTATGACTTCTCCAAATCTGTGGGTGTGAGAAAGTAAAGAGGTAAGTAATTGGCCTCCCTTTCCTCAACAGACACCCAACATATAATATCTGGATAATCATAGGATAGCCACTATAAGTATTCTAGTTCAAAATAAAAAAGAAAAATTGGTAGGACAAAGGAAGAAACTGGTTCATAGAAATTGTGACATCCAACCAGTCAAATTTTGGCAGTTCTTTGAGTAGGTCTCAGGCCAGGGAATAATTTCCCATGAATTTTAATTCTGGCCTCAGGGCTCATGGTACCATCGTCTTAGTCATATTTCCTTTTTCTTTTTTTTTTTTTCATGAAACATAACATGCATCTGCAACTGATAGAGTAGGCAGTTAGCTAAATATGAGCAGAGAACAGATGTTTCTGACTATTAAGAGGGGCAGAAACTGAGTTTCAAAGAGCCAGGAGAGACCCCAGAAACACACATGCTTTCTCCCCTATGACTACTAGAGTCATCTATAGCTTTATTATAATACATTTTACATCGTGGTTTTGACCCCCATTGTGGGGGATGCCTGTCATAACAGTGCCAACAAGGAACCCATTTAGGAACAAATACTCCCCCTCCCAACCAGTAGAAGAAGTCCCTTAGATGGCAGGAGCTATCATAACCTATTCAAACATAAAAAGAAAAGACTACTCTGGCCCCCCGATGCAGTTGACACCTCTGGGCCTGCCCGTTTCCCACCTCCAGAGTGTGTTTTTGCTTTCACAGCTACAAATGCTTGCTCAGGAGTTTGGCTCTGAGTTCTTTCTTGGCTGAACTAAAGAACTGAGGCCAGGGATTGAGATCTGCTGCTGACACAACTGAATAGATCTCCCAGACTTCTTCTTGCTAATAGATTTCTGGGGGTCCAAAGGTCTCTCATAATTTTGTACAATCTCTGACTCTCAAACCAAGCGGGAGATGTTTTTGTCCCTCAAATACGAAATCAGTATGTCAATCTTATACCTCAACCAACTAGAAAAAGAGAAGCAAACTAAGCCTAAAGATAGCAGAAGGAATAAAGTAATAAACAGACTGTTCACTTTAAATGTACGTAGTGTGATATGTGAATTATATTTCAATAAAGTATTAAAAAATTCAACCAGATATAATTTATGTTTTGAAAAACAAAAGTAACCTCAACATGTTAATCATCACTTTAACTCTCTTGTCTTATTTAGAAAATAGACATTTGAAACCTTTTTACAAGTCTTAGACGATAACAAGTAAAAGGTAGTGTCTTAAGGAGAGAGAGGTGACAGTGATAGATCTCCATTTTAACTAACATAACGTTGTCTAATACTTATCCCAATAATACAACATGTAGATATTTGGACAAAAATTGGCCTGCTTCCTTCAGCCCAATATTATTTTTCTTCCCCCTCCTTTGCATTGATTGGTTGCTTTTGTACAATCTCATATCAGCCCAATGCTGAGCTGCCCTCCTTCACTGAAAGTACAGTAATTATGCTATGGCTTTATTTTTCCTCTGCACCCTTCTAACAGAAGGCAACTCCACTAACAGTATAGATATGGACTCCAAAGCGGGAAGGAATGTTAGAAATAGCTGCTAAAAGACTCCAAGGGGGGAAGGAATAAATAAATGACATATGAGCCAAGAGCCCAAAATTTTGGAAAATGAGATGAGAAGGAAAAATGGAGAATGAAGATCAATAATTCTGTCCACTAAAGTGGGTTCATCCGAGAATGAGTGTGTGTTGAGATTGCAAGGGGGTAGTAGGAAGAACATGATAATTACCATGCGTGATGATTAATTGTAGGTGTCAACATGACTGGGTTAAGGGATGCCCAGATAACAGATAAAACATTACTTCTGGGTGTGTCTGTGAAAGTGTTTCTGGGAGAGGTTAGCATTTGTATTAGTAGACAGTGTGTAGAAGTTCTGCCTTTGCCAATGTGGGCATCGTCCAGTCCATTGAAGGCTAAAAAGAACAAAAGGGGAGGAAGGACAAATTCTCTCTTCTTTCTCTCTCTCCCTGAGCTGGAATGTTCATCTTCTCCTGCCCTACAGCTAAGGTTCTTGGGCCTTCAGACTCTAAGACTTATACTAGAGGCCCTCCTTTTCAGGCCTTTGGTCTCAGACTGGTTTCACCATCTGCTGTCCTGGTTCCCAGGCTTCAGACCCCAGATGAATTACACCATCAGCTTTCTTGGTTATCCAGTTTGCAGCTGGCAGATAGCTTGACCTGTCTGCCTCTGTACCATGTGAGCCAATCCCCATAATATAGCTCCCCTCATATATTTTTATATGTCCTTTCGGTTCTGCATCTCTGAAGAACCTGACTAATACGCTGTGTAATATCTGAGAATCTATTAACAATAATAATGATTGGAATACTGAAAATTCAATAAAATGAGACAAGAAAAACTGAAATTTTGGTCTAGTTGCATAAAGGTAACATAGATCATAATCACTTCTTGGAAACCTCTATCACTTTTTCCTAATTACTCTATAATATATTTAGGACTGTGAATCTCTATCAATATGTGTCAGGTTGTAAGTTATAGTTGAATAAAAAGCATACTTTGTACATTTTACCAAGTTTGCTGGTCAGTTCATCATGATTTTCTAGCCACAATTTAAAAACTTAGAGAAAACATTGTTTTCAGCCTTATAATTTTTAACAGATGGCAAAATCTGAGTTGAACTGCATATTTTTCCATTAATATTAGTTAACTTCTCTCTCAATTCAGTTTTTAATAAAACATCCTGCCTTTTAAAATATGCTTTGTTTTATTGTATTGTTTTATTTCAGATAAGCTATCATTCAAAGCATACCCTATTAAGCTCAATTCTTTGTAACTTGGGTTGCCTTTCATATGAAAGAGCTCATTCATCCTACAAGAAATGATTTAGTACTTACTGCATGTTAAGCATTGTGTTAGATTCAACCAGCTGTTGGAAAAGACAAAGGCACTGCCCTGAGGTGAAAGACCTTACCTGTAATGTGCCTCATCTCTCAACCCTCTCTTTCTTTGAAAGAACTCAAAGTGCTTTATTCCAATTTTGTATCATGGTTAGAGTTTTGACTGACAGTTTAGAGAAGGTCCTAGAGATATTATTAATAATAAAATAGCTTTGTCTTTATTCAGTTCCTATCAGGTGCTAGTCACCAGGCTAAATACTTTTACCTTATTATGACAAAAGCATCATGTTCATAATGGCAGGATGAGTTGGCTGCTACTTTTTAATCACCATTTGAAAGATTTTTCTAACGTCCAGAACTATGAGAGAATAAATCTGTCATTTTAAAAAATAAAGAACATATAGATGAAATTAAAAATTATTAATTTATAATGATGTAATACATTCAATGTAAAGTCACTAAGTGATACAGGGCTCAAAAACAACATCAGTTTGATTAGAAAATTCATAATTCTGGGTGCCTGGGTGGCTTAGTCGGTTAAGCAACAGACTTTGGCTCAGGTCATAATCTCACAGTCTGTGGGTTTGAGCCCTGCATCGGGCTCTGTTTAATAAACATTTAAAAAAAAAGGAAAGAAAATTCATACTTCTATTTTAACAACTGCTTGCAATTATTTCTGTGTCCTTGTGTTCGTCTGTTAGATACCATCTGTTTATTATTTTAATATTAATGCTTATTTAATATTAATATAATGTTCACTTAAATGTATGCATAACATTATTTTTTAAATGTATGCCACTTTCATATATTTTTTGAAAATTAAGGATATATAAATATGATAATATTACATTTAATTAATTTCTAGAATGAGAAACCAAGTGATATAAAGTCAAATAAAACTTCCAGGTATGAAAACATGAGCCTTGTAAGAAATTTCTCTGTATTCCCTCTCATTTGTTTTATTTTTATCTCCTGTTATTTTCAATATTTAGTCCTGACACTCCTAGCAGATATATACCTGCAAAATATATTATTAAAACTCAAGGGTTAATCATTATGTTAGTGCCGACTTGCTAAGTACTGAGATAACGATGGCTCAACTCAATTTCTTAAATTTTGTATATTTAACTAGTATTTGTTAGTAGTAGTCAGTAGAAGTAATGTGTGTGTGTGTGTATGCACAGGGTGATGGTGGCAGTAGAGGTTAGAATAGTTACACTTTCTTTTTCTCCTGTATTTCTGCTCTTCAGGCCTCAGGTGTTATTGTACTACTGTGCTTAATTCTTTCAAAGAGGTGTTCTTTTCAGGACTGTTCCTGTGGTATTTAAAACCTGAATTTAATTTTTATATAATTTTTAGATAGAGAGAGAGAGATAGAAACTTAAGCAGGATCCATGCTTAGAGCAGAGCCTGACGCAGGGCTCTATGCCATGAGCCTAGGACCATGACCCAAGCCAAAATCAAGAGTTGGTCACTTAATTGACTGAGCCATGCAGTGCCCCTAAAACCTGAGCTTTAATGTTTATTTATTTATTTTGAGAGAGAGCTATAAAGCAAGCAGGGGAGGGGCAGAGAGAGAGGGGGAGAGAATCCCAAGCAAGCTTCACACTGTCAGCATGGAGATCAATGCAGTGCTTGAACCAACAAACTGAGAGATTATGACCTGAGCCAAAATCAAGAGTCAGATGCTCAACTGACTGAGCCTAAGGTTTTTAGGTTCCCCTAAAACCTTACTTTTAAAAGAAAGAAACATTTTGCAGAGGAAAAAAACACTAGTATAATATCAGGTAAATCAGACATAGGTGTGTGTGTGTGTGTGTGTGTGTGTGTGGTGTAACATAATACACATAATATATATTAACAAATATAAATGTATAATAGTTTTTATTCAGAGACACAATTAGTTTAAATGACAACTCTGTAACAGTGGCAGAGGACAGATAATCCCCTTTAAAAATGAAGAATGGTGATGTGCTTTGAAAAATATGAAGCTAGTTTTGTTATATCTGTGATTTTTTGCCTTTTCTAATTCTACTAGATCGTGCTATATTCTTGGGAAAAAATGACTTTTCTCCTCTAGATTCCATTTCACCTTTTAATTATGTGGTAAATTTTGAATGAGGTATTTAATATAATATCTGAATAGCAAGTCTGGTTCATAAAAGAATTAGATGGAAACCAAAAATCATCCTACATATGTCTCATAAATAATTCACTGTCGGGACTTTAAAAAGCAAAGAAAGTTGCTAGTAAGTTTTTTGTACTAATTATCAGAAGAACTGATGATTGGGAAAAGCTTTCTAAAAAATGTAGGGCACCACAACCTAACTCTTTTCATGGAGATAGTAGCTGGCATAGCAAATGAATAATTGCAAAGAAAAGTGTGCAGGAGGACAACGGAAGAAAATGGAAAGGTTATCATATGAAATAGAACAATTGGAAAGGATGTGTGATTTTAGCTTAAAGAAAGGTGAGGAATAATAACAAAGCTAGAGAAAATGGTGAGATATTTGTAGCATTGTGGTTGAACAAAGTTAGAAAGCATGGAAAAAAGTGAGAAATGTTAGAGGCTCTGGACAAACTTATGGTGATAATTGAATAAAAAATGAAGGATTTAAACTTCAATGTGAATAAGATTATGAGTGATATTAAAACATAAGACAGAACTACATTGCAAATAATATTTGTAAAAATAAGGATTATTTAAATTTATTCAAATTGTTGGCTAATATATTTTAGATTAAAGAACATATATGGGGTTGCTAAATATCACTTATGAAGACCAACAAACTCTTCAAACATGTGGATTCTAGTTTACTCATAAAGTTGGCAAATTTCAGTTCCTTACATATTGTTATTATTAGATGATTGTTTAAGTGATCACAGGTAATCAAAATTGAAAAATTTTAAAAATTTAAATTTCAAAGAGATTTTTTATTACAAATATCCCATTTTATGTTTAAGTCATTCATTAGAAGCCATTTGACTTGTCAAAGAAAATTTGCTTGGCCCCTTAAAGAAGCATGAGCCAATATATTTCTTTTTCTTCAAACTTTGTGGGTATTCCTAACAGAACGTTAAAACAAAAGAATCATTCTTCTTCATCCTTACTTTGCTACATTTGAGAGACTTGACATTTTTCTAAGCATTCAAAAAATATCCAGGGAAAGACGAATCTTTTTTTCTGAAAAGCTGAAAGTTTTATGAGGATTTGGTTGATCCTACTCTAACAAAGTATCACAAATACCTAATGGCAGCCAGCAGAACTTATGGCCATGTTAACAGAGAGGAAAAACAAACAAACAAACAAACAAACACCTTTGTTCCTTGACTCTACCTTGAAATCTCAGTTGTCTAACTGATATATATTCAGTTGATCTGATAGTCTCACTTGAGGACATGTGATAAGCACAGGCATGAATGAAATACTATTATGTTATTTGTGGGTAACTTGTTTAGAATGATTTTATTTTCCTTCTAATTACTTACATAATTAATGTAGTGTATATGAAGCCAAATCATGACAAATAGAAATGAAAAGTTTGGTGATAAAATTTCAAAGCAGTTTATAGCTATGAGAGAGCCATCTGATAGATCACATATATGCTTTTGTATATATTTGGAAAATCATAAAAATGAGAACACAGAATGAAATATCCACTTACAGGATACACAAGTAAAAGTAATTAAAACATTTTATTAACTGTTTTTACAATTCTAAAAATAAAAAATGGTCTACCATCACATTCTTTATGTTCTTTCCCTTACTCGCAAATATATCAAAACTTTTTGCCTTACATATTACTTGAAAATGCATCTCCTTTCTTCTTTCTATTTAATTTTTTAAAATGCCAAAGGGAAAAAAAAGAAAGAGTGGCTTAAATTTTAGAGAGTGCATATTTATTCTTTGAAATAACCCCTGTGGAGATCATTTCCTGTTTTGGTGTGTGATTGTGTTAGTGGAAAATAAGGCAAATGAGAGCCAAATTGACTGTAACTTTTTTTGTATATACTTGATCAAATTTGATCAAAAGTAAAACAGGGGCACTTGGGTGACTCAGTCAGTAGAGCACCTGACTCTTGATTTCGGCTCTGGTCATGATCCCAGAGTCATGGAATTGAGCCCCATGTTGGACTCCGCACGGGGCTTGGAATCTGCTTAAGATTCTCTGCCTCTCCCTCTACTGCTCTCTCACTCTCTCTAACAAATCAAAACAAAACAAAAACAAAAACAATAAAAGTAAAACAAAACATGGAACTAAGTCTATGACTGCCTATGTAGACAATAAACATTTACTGAAGTAAGATTAAAGCCTTTTTAAGAATTATAGACATTGGGGCACCTGGGTGGCTCAGTGGGTTGAGTGTCCAACTCTTGATTTCAGCTCAGGTCATGACCCCAGAGTGATGGTATCAAGTCCTGAGTAGGGCTCAGTGTTGAGCATGGAGCCTGCTTAAGATTCTCTCTCTCTCTCTCTCTCTCTCCCTCCCTCTGCCCATTTCCCTCACTCGTGTTCCCAAAAAATTAGAAAAAAAAGATTTATATTTTTAAGTACTCAATCTGATGTGTATCCATAGTCACTATCAGCTTTATTTCAGATTTAAAGATAAAATATTTTTGTGCTATATTTTCACCAAAATTTCTTAAGAGCATCTGCTAAAGTCAAGACTACCTTTGGTTTGGGTTTTGCTGCTTAATACATTGACTTCTATAATATATACTTTAAAGTCAAATGAAAAACCTTCAAATTATCTCAGTGGAAAGGGATATGTAGCTGTACTTGAGAATCAATACATTTTGGATATCTGTCTCTTGTTAAAATCCTGATTCTCATTTACAGCTGTTAGTGTGGTTAGTGTGGTCATACAACTTGCTGGCGATGAACTTATGTTACAGAGAGAAAGATTCCCAGGTTGAAGTTAGCATTTGCAGCTTTGCTCAGGATTTTTTTTCCCCTCCTCTCTTAACAAGCCATCTGTGTATTCTCATAATTACACCACTAGCAGTCACATCCTTTAAATTTTGATTACTCATGGTTTTGAAATATGCTTAAAATGAAAGTGGAGAGTATAAAGCAAAACTAGATAGAAAACACAGAGAGTAAAAACAACTAATTAAATGTAAACTTAAAATTTAGGCAGGATATAGCAACAGTGACTAAAAGTAAATGGAAGACTATGATTGGAAGCATTTATCAGCTAATTTAAATTATAGGATGATAAGTGATTTTATACACATCTGGGGTCAACTTTGTTTTCAAGCTGCCATTGTAGCTCTTCAGTAAGAATCTAAGATGAGCATGTGATATGTTGTAATAATATCCCTGAAATAATACACATGTATTAAGCAATTACTCTGTTGCCTTCACTATTCTAATTTTATGAAGATTATTAAATCTACTTGTTAGAGTAAAGGCAGAATTTCTACAGCTCATAACAGATTTTCTGGGTCTACAGACCCATCCATTATTCATTTCTCTGGTTGCCAAATGTATAAATATAATGGGAATATTTGGGAGTTGGCAGAATTCCCACATTGATTACATGGCCCATGGTGTAAGAAATCTTGCAATAGGGAAGGCAACACAGAAGTTTATGATACTTCTCTCGCCTTGGTCAGAATATTTAATCAAAAAATATATATCCTAGGATGAATGACAGTGATTACTGCCATCCTTGAATACCCATTGGATGCAGGGTTCATGTTCCCTATCAGGACACCATTTAATCATTGTCTGTTCCCTCAGAAAACAAGATAGATACTGGAAGATGACAGTGGATTTCAGGAAAGTCAACCAAGTAGTAATTAGGAATGCAGTTGCAGTGAAAATGTATTATCTTTGCTAGAACAGAATAACATGGCTGCAGATACAGGTAAGAGGCCATTAATCAAACAAATATGTTCTTTAATAATCTATAAGGAAGGACAGAGGAGTTTTCATTAACAAAAGACAGGCAATAGTATTCGTTGATAGTCTTGCCCAAGGGCTATGTTATCTGCCCCATCCTCTGCAAATTATCATCCAAAGGGATGTAAACCATCTGGATATTATGATGGTACCATGTTAATTGGCAATAAGCAAAAGATAAAAGTAGACTTGGAAGTCTTGTTAAGAAACGTGTTCGATGAAATAAATAAAAACAGAAAGATTCAGGATAATGTCATATCCATGAAGTATTTAGAGGTTAGTGGTTTAGGCCACGCCAGGCATTCACGACTGGTGAGGTTACAGAATTAGAAATGTTATATATTGTTAGTGGGAATGCAAATTGGTGCAGCCACCCTGAAAAATGGTTAAAGTTTCTTATGAAGATAAACATGCTTACTGTAGGACACAGAAATCTCATTCCTGAGTATTCACTATAGAGAAATGGAAATGTTTATTTATACAAAGATTTATACACAAATATTTAGATCAACTCTCTTGAAACTGTAATAAAATACACTGGAAATTGCCCAAATGTCCTTCAGTTGGTGAATGGATAAACAAGCTGATACATCCACATGCAATATTATGGTTTATAAGAAATAATATATTTGGTCACTCAGATGACCAAAATATATTTCTCATATGTATTTGGTCTTTGTTCATGGTGCCTGGATCCCAGCTCCTAAAACCCTTGGGATTTCCAATGAAAAGGACCATAAATGTGTATTTTGTTTTATTAATGAAGGTGACTTCTGGAACACACTCAAGGACAGGGGCTGATTGCCAGGAGGACCAAACATGTATTTAAAAGATTGGAACTTTCAGTTCCACGTTTTGACCTCCGGAGAAGGGTGTGGGGCCAGAAGTTCAATCAGCCAATGGCTAGTGACTTAGTCAGTCATGTCTATGTAATGAAATCTCCATAAAAACCCAAAAGGACTGGGTTCAGAGAGCTTCCAGGTTGGTAAACATGTGGAGATTAGGAAGAGTGGCACATCTAGAGTAGGCCGAGAAGTTCCAAGCCCTTCCCCCATACCTTGCCCTATGTATCTCTTCATCTGGCTGCTGATTCATAATCTTTATCATATCTTTTAATAAACTTGGTAAATGTTAAGTGTTTACCTGAGTTCTATGAGCTGCTCTAGCAAATTAATCAAACCTAACGAAGAAGTTGGTGGAACTTCCAATCTATCATAAACATAGGTAAGAGGCAGGAGCTTGCAACTGGTGTCTGAAGTGAGGCATGGGAAATAGTGGTGTGGGACTCAAGACTTAACCTATGAAACCTGATGCTACCTCTGGATAGATAGTGTCAGAATTGAGTTGAATTCTTAGACACCCTGCTGGTATCCGAAAATTGCTTGGTGTGTGTGTGGACCCCCAACTCCCTATCATGTTGGAATTGGTCCACGAACCTTAAAATAACACACGATAGAAATATTCTTGGCAGTTAAATAAAATTAACTATGCAACAACTTGGATAATCTCAAAGGCATTATTCTGAGTGAAGGAAAGTAATTTCAAAAGGTTATGTGCTGTAGGATTCCATTTATAGGACATTGTCAAAAGATAAAACTATGGTGATAGAGAACAGATGAGTGCTTACTAGAGATTATGGATCAGGGGAGAGTGTTGTAAAGGAATAGCATGAGGGAGTTTTGATTGACTGATGGAATATTTATGTATCCTGACTTTGGTGTCTATTGCACAAGTATTAAAATTTGTATAAATATACACCAAAAAGTCAACTTAACAATTTAAAATATTTTCATTTGGATAAAAACAAATTGAGCCTTTTCTTCCCACCAGTAATAATTTAGCACAAATGTGGACATCCTCTTTGACTTCTAGAGACAGTGTAAACCACACACAGGAAAACTGTTCTTACCTACCTACAAGGTGACAAGCAAAACTTCCAACTAAGTTCTACCTATTCCAGGAAAGTACCCTGGAGAAAGACTATGTTGTGATACGAGCAACCATTCCACTTAAGCAATATAACCTGGGACACTTTAAGGTTAGGTGCCTTAAAGTGTGAGGCATCTAGAAGGTCATAACATAACCTTCTAGTATAAATGGTATGATAACTTGTAGAATTAATGGCAAGCCCCAGTTGAAAAATTACAATGCAAAATCTTAGGCTTATGGAGCTAGGCAAAGCTATTTGAAGTAGAGATTTAAGCACCTTTTGAAAAGATTAGTTGGCTTGGGGCACCTGGGTGGCTCCATTGGTTAAGTGTCCAACTCTTCATTTCAGGTCAGGTCATGATCTCATGGTATGTGGGTTGGAGTCCCACGTTGGGTTCTACACTGACAATGCAGAGCCTGCTTGGGATTCTCTGCCTCCCTCTCTCTCTCTGTCCCTCCCCTCAGTCTCCCTCTCTCTCAAAAATAAATAAATAAACATTTGCAATGTTTATATAACAACAACAACAATAACAACAACAAACATGTGAAATTGGGTTCTGGTAGTGAGGGTGAACCTGACAGAAGAATGCAAATATTCATGCATCCCAAACTTCCCGTGATGAACTGGGCTGTTTTATACCCTAGAGTCATAAAGATGGACTAACCCAGAAGCTTTCCATAGGAAAACAGAAGTAATATATCAGGATCAGACATGAGCAGCAAGTATTACATGCCAGCAGTATGGGCCAGTAGCCCAGACACTTAAGCCATTCACTAATATATTTTCAACACTTCTTCAAATGGTTTATGAATGGATCAACATGTGTGGGTGTATATGTGTGTAGTTTTAGATTTAGGATAATGTTGACTTAATAGCAGGAGTTAGGAAGCATTTCCTCTTCTATTTTCTGGAAGCGTTTTTATTGAAGTGTTACTTTTATTTTCCGTAACTAGAATCCACTCATAAAAGAATCTTGACTCCAAACTTTCTTTTTCAGAAAGCTAGTTTCTAAACAAAAATTTAATTTCTTTAATAAATAGAGAACAGTTCAGATTCTTTAATTATGTCTGAATTAGTTCTATTAGTGTGTCACTTTCAAGGAATTGGTTCATTTGTTCTATCCTGTAGAGTTTATGGATATAAAGTTGTTCATAACATATTCATATATTACTTTTAATGTCTGGGGGAAGTGGTAGGGATGTAATGTCCTCTGTTTCATTCCTAATATTGGTAATTTGGGTCATTCTTGGTTATCTTGGAAAGCGGTTTTTAATAATCCATACTGTCTTAAGTTACAAAGATTTTTGGGAATCTTCAGGCAATAACATTAACATGCCAATAAAGTGGGCATCCAAGAAACGTGATTTCCTTCAGAGTGGTAAAAAAATGAGTAAATAAAATTACGCCTTTTTTTTCTGTATGACTACCTAAATACAGATTAATGGGACACTTTTATGATTAGAGGTATCATCTCTCTTGACAGTCTTCAAATTTTATCTGCAGTATAATGCATGTTGGGATGTCCAAGTTTACTATGTTACATAACTAGAATAGCAGTCTGACCATATACGCAACACAAGCACCCGTTTTCCCATTAATTCAATGGCAAACTTATGAAAATACCCCAGCAAAGGTGCTCTGACAAATCTCAACTCCCTGGCTGATTGTAATAAAGGGAATTCTGTGGCTCTAGATATGAAGTATAATGTTAGTTGTCTGCTGTGTTCAGGTTAGATTTCCACGGTATTTTATTTCTTCCTGTAAAATGTGGTTTCTACATCAGTATCATGAATTTGTCCTTCATCTGAATTCTTGAATACTTGGACTCTGTGAGATTTGTGTCTCCTTTTTAACAGCTGTCTAGTCATATCCTTGTGGGCATGCCCTAATTCAAACCTCTTACTTTCAAATTGCATGCTAATCTAAACCATATCAATCACCTTCTATTGTTCCCTTGGTGACTCTGCTTACATTTTCAGGTCATACATGTACAACCACACTTTAATTATCAATTTAGTTGCCACTGGCCCGCCGCATAAGGCCTGTTTCTTCTGTGTTTAGTGCAAGCATTGACTGACAGCAAGATCAATGGGAAATAGTAAATCAATTCTGTAGTCTTTGTAAAATGCCCTTACTTAGGATTGAAAGCATATTTTCTAGTGACTCTCACAAAGAGAAAGTCTTATTATTAGAAATGAATCACTGTGACTTTTCTATTATATAGGCTCCCACAGCCCAGGGTGGAGGACACCGCCTACCAGGTACTCCGGAACACAGTGAACCGGCAGGACCTGTGGGAGCTTTAAAGGAACAGAAAGTAGGTGATTCCTAGTTCCCATGGGAAGATGCGGGTGACTTTGAGTAATTCAGCCGGGGTGGCTGGGAACCTAAGTCTGCTTCTCAGCAATCAGCAAGTGCCATGCCTGGGCCCCATTAATGAGAAGGGTTTTTAGCTAAAGGTCCTTATCCATGAGAGTTCAGTGGGAGACAGGAGCATGTGGTCTGCCATTCAAGGCTCTCTGAGTTGCAGATGTCAAGGCAAGAGTTAATAGTTAATAATGAATCTGGATTTCCGACCTTCACCACAGCTTACAGTATGGAAAGAAAGATAAAACAAGATTTACTTTTTTACTGAAAGTATGTAACTTGTTTTCTTTTTAAAATCATGTCAGTTGCTTTCTTGATTGAAAATTTAAGAAATAGTAAAGATACACTTCTTGCCTTCTTGCTTTTTCCAACATTGGATATTTGTTAAAAATATATTTGTGTATCTTTTTAGGCTCAACAACACAAACTGTGGCGCTTTTTTTTTGTCTATAATTTTGTTTAGTCTAAGTTGTATATTTAAATGAATGCAAAGATCACTATTGGGGTTTTTGTTTTGTTTTGTTTTTTAGCAGTGCTGGTATATTAAGCAATTCTTCATTTTGATGATTACTTTCTTGTCTGGATAACATCACTGAGTTGTGTCACCCCTCTCTATCCACACTGGCTGGTCTCTAGGCCTGTTGTGCAGCTGTCATCCCCTGTTTTTCCATATTTTCCTTCCTTCTTTCCTTCCTTCCTTCCTTCCTTCCTTCCTTCCTTCCTTCCTTAAAGGAAGGATTGTTTGTTTTTCATTCTTGATTTACTCATCTTACACACTTACTTAAGAGTCTTTTAATCTTATTTACATTATTGCCAACCTAAAAAAAAACTTTTTTTGAGACCCTTTTCCCTCTAATCTCCCTACCATACAGAATTTTAATACTGCAGATATAATGTGTTTTAATCATAATCATAAGTTGTCCCCCCCAAAAAATTAATTATCATCCCCTTGGAAATGATATTGTCCCATTGAAAAGGCATGGTCCACTCTATTACAGAGCAATAAATCCAAAACCTTCCTGAGAAAGGAAGAATGGGTTAATTTGATTTGTATATATATACACACAATTATATACTATAATTTTATTTGTATCAAGTTCTAACATCCCTACTCCTTCCACACCCTGGAAAAAGAAAATAAAACTGTTATCTAACCATCTGAACAAATTAAGTAAGTCTTTAAGAAAATAAAAAGGACAAAGAAACACAAAATTCAAGAAAGGGCAGTAGAAAGGGAAAGGGATTTAAGACATTTGTGGCCAAACAGATAGTTTAGTGACGTTCTATGCCTTTTTAAGTTTATTTATTTTGAGAGAGAGAGAGAGAGAGAGAACACAAGGTGGGTAGGGGCAGAGAGAGAGGGAGAGGGAAAGAGAACTCCAAGCAGGCTCTGTACAGTCAGCACAGAGCCCGATGTGGGGCTCAAATTCATGAACTGTGAGATCACGACCTGAGCTGAAACCACGAGTCGGATGCTTACTGACTGAGCCTACCAGGCACCCCAATGTGATGTTCTATTTCTTAATCTGGCAGATGGTTACATGCTGTTCATTTTATTATTAATCTTTATGCCATTTAGTCTGCTGTATTGTCAGAAAAGGAAGTTCCACATTCACTCTATAAGGGACTTCAGTCTGGCCTCTGCCTCCTTTATTCTGCTCTGCTGCTTAATTGCAAACTGTTACTCAGTTGCTATGCACACCTACATCCTTACCTTTTGCTAAGCTATTAAGCACCTTCCATACTGGTATATTTTTGCTGCCATGAGCTCTTGAGTTCCTTCTCCCTGTATGGTTATCCCAACACCTGTCTCAAGATACCAGACTCCTTCCAAATCTAGTACTTAAAGCGTTAATACTTGGCATAAGAGAGGGTCTCCTTGACCCTGTTCTGGCACTAGAACAATGTCTATTCTGATTGACTGGTGATCTTGCTAGCCTGGTTGCTAATTATGCTGAATGTTATTTTGGCTTATATCCATGTCACCAGCTGTGTCCATGATGCCAGATTTATGGGTCATTTTTTACCCTCCATCTAACTTTCTGTTACAATAATGTCACAGGTGGCTGTCCCCCCTGTCTTAAGGCTATTTGCCTTCCAAGTTCTATCACACCACACCTTTCTGAGTTTCCTTTGTGACTTTTCAGTAGCTTCTTTTTCTTGATCTGCAAATTTTGAGTTTCCTCAGACATACACTGACATTATGAACTATTTATCTGCCATTCTTAATATACATAACAGCTACATTTCCTCTCATTCATTCATACAATATTCATGAAACAATTATTTATAAGCTTCACCAGGTGCTGAACTAAACGAAATTGTTACTACCCCTTTCAGCCTGAGAGCGAAGTGAGGGAGGAGGGCAAATAACAATGAAAGTTACAGATAAAAATTGTGAAGGTTGCTGGAAAGGAGAAGATCCAGATGCTGTGGAAGACATGAGCTGAAAAGGACATTTTAGGTAGGAGTCAATGATGGACTCAATTTTAAAGTTATTACTTAAGTCAATATTCTATTTAATTTATTTATTTCTATATGCATATGCCCTGCCATTTATAGTTATGACATAACCAATGCATTAGGTGATGATATCATGTGGGGGTTTTTTAATGTTTATGTAGTCTTTTAAAATCATTTAATTTTTATTAGTTTCTTTCTGCTTTTCTCCCACACCTCCTTCACTTTGGTTATCATCCACCCTTCTTCTATGATCTTGTATATCCTTTCACAGTTTTGTCTTTGCTTTTACAATACCTACATATATGTACTAGGGATTTTAAAAAATATTTATCATATTATTTTCACTTATCTAAATCTGGTTTGAAAATAACTTCGGTGTCACCTGGGTGGCTCAGTGGGTTAAGCAGCCGACTCTTGATTTCGTTCAAGTCGTGATCTCACAGTTTGTGAGTTCGAGCCCCACATCAGTGCAGAGCCTGCTTGGGATTCTCATTCTCTCTCCCTATCTCTGCCCTTTCCCTGTTCTCTCTATCTTTCTCTCTCAAAATAAATAAATAAACTTAAAAAAATAACATGGAAAATCTCTCTGGCTTAAATGGCATAATTCTAACTCACGCATCTCAATAAATGTGCAATATTCCATGGGCTGAAAAAATGTCTATAATTTCTCTATTGATGGGCACAAACTTTCAGTTTTTGTGAATAAGAAAAAATGATATATCAAACATATTTATAACAAACTTTATGCATTAGTGCTTTTATTTATTTTGAGATCTATCCATAGAAGTTTTTGATGGATCAATGCGCATACATCTTTGTGATTAAAATAGATATTGCCAGTGTCCTTCATAAAGCAACTGGGACATGGCATGTGTTCCCCAGTAGGAGAACCATCACTGAACATCTTTAAGAAAAATCTTGATGGCCTTCACTACTCTATTTTGTCCCAAAGTATTAAGACACCTTATGTTGTCATATTATAAATTCAGTAAAGGAAACTGTATTTACAAGAATGAAATGTGGGAACTCTTCCTCTTTATTTGTATGATATTTGTCCATTCTGTAAATCACATAACATATTTTTTCTCTAGATGAATTGATGTAAAGTTTCCTTTACCCATACTTATAGATGGGACAGGCATTTGTATGATGAGCATACGTTAAGACAGGCCATAGATGTTGATAAACAACTTCTGTCATTTCAATTGCCACAAAGGAAAATAACAGAATGATAGTGGAAGCAGATAGAGAAACCAAATGATTTTCTACAACTGTCTTTATTCCTGTCTTCCTAAGCTCCTCAAATCAGAACAAAACCTTTCCCAAAATAATAAAACTCATTTTCCAAACTTTTGGTGGCTAAGAGAAAAGGTCAGCTTCTTTTCTAATGTAGATTCCATAGTAGCCAGAATTAAAGAAAATGCTTTTTATGACCTAGACATATGGCATAGATTAGAAAATGGGTAAAATTGGGTTCTGATTGGCTGGCTAATATTCTAATGAGATAGATTAATCAATGTAAACCACATAGCTCAGTTAAAACTGCCTTTCAAATTGCCAATTTCATTTTCTTCCAGCAGAGAAAATGCCAATCTTTTCCTATGTAGTAAAATCGTCTTGTTATAACAACGAAGAAACTACAGAGTTACTGTTATTGTGGAACATCTGGTAACTACAAGATGTGGCTCCTCAGAGAAAACCACATCGCTGGAAAATAAGAACTTGCTCAACCTAGTCGTATTTCATGTTTGTTATACTCTAGAGTATGGCTGCCTCATAATACAGTAATCACTTTCCTTCGGCACCATAAATGAAACCACAGATGCTACAATTTGCTCTAATTGGAGCAGCTTACCATAAATAAATAATCAAAATAACAATATAGGCATAAAATATATGCATGTTTTAAAGGTTGGATTGAAAAAAAATTACAAAATGATTACCTAAATACCATGCCTATTGCATTTTTTCTTTTCTTTTTTTTTTTAATTTAAATTTGTTAGGTAACATGTGGTGTAGCACTGGTTTCAGGAGTAGAACCCAGTGATTCTTTACTACCTATACTACCCAGGGCTCATCCCAACAAGTACCCTCTTTTAAGCCCATCACTCATTTAGCCCATTCCCCCACCCACTTCCCCTCCATAAACCTTCAATTTGTTCTCTGTATTTAAGAGTTTCTTATGGTTTGCCTCCTTCTCTGCTTTTATCTTATTATTTTCCCTTCGCTTATGTTCATGTGTTGTTTTTTTTTAATTCCACATGAGTGAAATCATATTTGTCTTTCTCTGATGGACTTATTTTGCTTAGCATAATACACTCTAGTTCCATCCACATTGTTGCAAATGGCAAGATTTTGTTCTTTTTCATCACCGAGTTATATTCCATTGTATACGTGGAATCTTCTTTATCCATTCATCAGTTGACGGACATTTGGGCTCTTTCCATAATTTGCTATTGTTGATAATGCTGCTATAAACATTGGGGTGCATATTCCCCTTCATATCAGCACTACTGTGTCTTTTGGATAAATACCTAGTAGTGCAATTGCTTGATCAAAGAGTAGTTCTATTTTTAACTTTTTGAGAAAACTCCATGTCTTCCAGATTGGCTGTATCAATTTGTATTCCCATCAGCAGAGCAAAAGGGTTCCTCTTTCTCCATATCCTTGTCAACATCTGTTGTTTCCTGAGTTGTTAATTTTAGTCATTCTGACAGGTGTAAAGTGATATCTCATTGTGGTTTTGATATGTATTTCTCTGATGATGAGTGATGTTGAGCATCGTTTCAAATGTGTCTGTTGGTCATCTGGATGTCCTCTTTGGAAAAGCATCTGTTCATGTGTTCAGCCCATTTCTTCACTGGATTATTTTTTGGGTGTTTAGTTTGATAAGTTCTTTATAGATTTTGGATACTAACTCTATATTCGATATGTCATTTGCAAATATCTTCTCCCATTCCATTGGTTGTCTTTTAGTTTTGTTGACTGTTTCCTTTGCTGTGAAGAAGCTTTTATCTTAAAGTCCCAATAGTTCATTTTTGCTTTTGTTTCCCTCATCTCCAGACACAAGTCTAGTAAGAAGTTGTTGTGGCCGAGATCAAAGAGGTTGCTGCCTGTTTTCTCCTGTAAGGGTTTGATGGTTTCCTCCCTCACATTTAGGTATTTCATCCACTTTGAATTTATTTTTGTGTATGGTGTAAGAAAGTGGTCCAGTTTCATTCTTCTTCATGGCACTGTTCAGTTTTCTCAGCACCATTTGCTGAAGAGACTGTCTTTATTCCATTGGATAGTCTTTCTTGCTTTGTTAAAGATTTGTTGGCCATACATCTGTGGGTCCATTTCTGGGTTCTCTATTCTGTTCCATTGATCTATGTGTCTATTTTTATGCCAGTACCATACTGTCTTGATGATGACAGCTTTGTACTATATCTTAAAGTCCAGGATTGTGATGCCTCCAGCTTTGGTTTTCTTTTTTAACATTACTTTGGCTATTCAGGGTCTTTACCAGTTTTATACGAATTTTGGGATTGTTTGTTTTAGCTCTTGAAGAACACTGGTGATAGGGATTGCATTAAGTGTGTAGATAGCTTTGGGTAGTATAGATATTTTAACAATATCTGTTCTTCCAATCCATGAGCATGGAACGCTTCCCCATTTCTTTGTGTCTTCTTCAATTTCCTTCATAAGCTTTCTATAGTTTTCAGTGTACAGATCTTTTACGTCTTTGGTTAGGATTATTCCTATGTATCCTATGGTTTTTGGTGCATTTGTAAATGGGATCGATTCTTTGATTTCTCTTTCTGCTGATTCATTACTGCTGTACAGAAATGCAACTGATTTCTGCACATTGATTTTATATCCTGTGAATTTGCCGAATTCATGTATTTGTTCTAGCATTTTTTTTGGTGGAATCTTTTGAATTTTCCATGTAGAGTATTATGTCATCTGTGTTGAGTGAAAGTTTGCTTTCTTCCTTGCCAATATGTATGCTTTTTATTCTATTTGTTGTCTGATTGCTGAAACTAGGACTTCCAGTGTTGAACAACAGTGGTGAGAGTAAACATCCCTGTACTCTTCCTGTTATCAGGGGAAAAGTTCTCAGGTTTTCCCCATTGAGTATGATATTAGCCGTGGGTCTTTCATATATGACTTTTACGATATTGAGTATGTTTTTTCTATCCCTACATTACTGAGGGTTTTAATCAAGAAAGATGCTATCTTTTGTCAAATACTTTCTCTGCATCTATTGAGAGGACCATGTCTCTTACCCTTTCTTTTATTAATGTTTATCACGTTGATTGATTTGCAACTATTGAAGTAGCCCTGCAGCTGAGGAATAAATCCCACTTGATCATGGTGAATTATTCTTTTAATGTACTGTTGAATTCAATTTATTGAGAATTTTTGCATCCAGATTATCAGGATATTGGCCTGTAATTCTCCTTTTTAGTGGGGTCTTTGTCTGGTTTTGGAATCAAGGTAATGTTGGCTTTATAAAATGAGTTTGGATGTTCTCTCTCCTTTTCTGTTTTTTGGAACATGTTGAGAAGAATAGGTATTAATTTTTCTTAAATATCTGGTAGAATTCCCCTGGGAAGCTATCTGTCCCAGGACTCCTATTTGTTGAGGGATATTTGATAATTGATTCAGTTTCTTTACTGGTTATGGGTCTGTTCAAATTTTCTATTTCTTCCTGTTTTAATTTCCATAGTGTGTGAGTTTCTAGGAATTTGTCCATCTCTTCAAATTGCTCAGTTTATCAGCATATAATTTCTTGTAGTATTCTCTTATAATTATTTGTATTTCTCTGTTTTTTGGTTGTGATCTCTCCTCTTTCGTTTGTGATTTTATCTATTTGGGTCCTTTCTCTCTCTCTCTCTCTCTCTCTCTCTCTGTTTGATAAGTCTGGCTAGAGGCTTATCAATTTTGTTTATTCTTTCAAAGAAACAGGATTTCGTTTCATTGATCTGTTCTACTGTTTTTTATATCATTTATAATCTTTATTATTTCCCTTCTTCTGCTGGTTTTAGGCTTTATTTGTTACTCCTTTTCTAGCTCCTTTAGGTGTAAGGTTAGATTATGTATTTGGGAACTTCGTTGCTGTTCGAGATAGGCCTGAATTGCAATGTGCTTTCCTCTTAGGACTGCCTTTGCTGCATACCGAAGTGTTTTGACTGTCATGTTTTCATTTTCATTTGCTTCCATGTATTTTTTTAAATTTCTTCTTTAATTTCCTGATTAACCCAATCTTTCTTTAATAGGGCGTTCTTTAACCTACATGTATTTGAGGATTTTCCAAATTTTTTCTTGTGGTTGATATCAAGTTTCATAGCATTATGGTCTGAAAATATGCATGATATGATCTTGACCTCTTTGTACCTGTTGAGAGCTGATTTGTGACACAGTATGTGATCTATTCTGGAGAATGTGCCATGTGGACTGGATAAGAATGTGTATTCTGTTGCTTTAGGATGGAATGTTCTGAAAATATCTGTAAAGTCTATCCAGTCCAGTGTGTCATTCAAAACTGTTTTTTCCTTGTTGATTTTATGCTTAGATGATCTGTCCATCACTGTAAGTGGGGTATTAAAATTTCTTATTATTATGGTATTGTTATGGATGACTTTCTTTATGCTTGTTATTAAGTGATTTATATATTTGGGTGTTTCAATTTGGGGGCATGAATATTTATAATGGTTAGATCTTCTTGATCAATAGACCCCTTAATTATGATATAATGCTCTTCTTCATCTCTCATTACAGTCTTTGTTTTAAAATCCGGTTTGTCTGATGTAAGTAGGGCTACTTCAGCTTTCTTTTGACATCCATTAGCATGATAGATAGTTCTCCATATGCTCATTTTCAATCTGCAGGTGCCTTTAGGTCTAAAATGAACCTCTTCTGGGCACCATATGGATGGATATTGTTTTAGTCCATTCTGATACCTTATATTTTTGACTGGAGCATTTATTCCATTTACATTCACAGATTATTGAAAGATATGAATTTAGTGCCATTGTGTTACTTATAGATTTGGTGTTTCTGATGATGCTATCTGGTCCTTTGTAGTCTTTGTTGCTTAGGCCTTCTTTTTTTTTTTTTTTTTTTTTTTTTTTTCCCTTCACTAAGACAGTTCCCCTTAAAATGTCTTGCAGGACTGGTTTAGTGGTCACAAACTCCTTTACCTTTTGTTTAAGTGGGAAACTCTATCTCTCCTTCTATTCTGAATGACAGCCTTGCTGGATAAAGAATTCTTGACTGCATATTTTTCTCATTCAGCACATTGAATATTTCTTGCCACTCCCTTCTGGCCTGCCAAGTTTCAGTGGATAGGTAGCTTCTAATCTTATATGTTTACCCTTGTAGGTTAAAGACCTGGTGTCCCTAATTGCTTTCAGAATTATCTGTCTTTGTATTTTGCAAGTTTCAGTATGATATGTTGTGTTGTTGACCTGTTTTTTGTTGATTTTGAGGGGAGTTCTCTGGGCCTCTTGGACTTGCATGCCTGTTTTTCCCCAATATTAGGGAAGTTTTCATCTATAATTCATTCAAATATACTTTTTACCCCCCCCCCTTTTTTTTTTGCTTTCTTCTTCTGGGACTCCTATGATACAGATATTGTTTCATTTTATGAATCACTAAGTTCTCTAAGTCTTCCCTTGTACTCTAACAATTTCCTCTCATTTTTTTTTCAGCTTCATTATCTTCCATAACTTTACCTTCTGTAACACCTATTCACTCCTTTGCTTTTTCAATCCTCATTGTGACTATATCCAGTTGCTTTTGCATCTCAGTTTTAGCATTTTTATTTCAGTTTGATTAGCTTTTAGGTCTTTGATCTCTGCAGCAAGGGTTTCTCTGGTGTCTTTTTACAAGACCAGCTATTAGTCTTATGACTGTTGTTCTAAATCTTGTTCAAATATATCACTTATATCTATTTTGAGGAAGTCGCTGGCTGTGATTACTTCTTGACCTTTCTTTTATGGAGAATTCCTCCATCTTGTCATTTTGGCTAGGTTTCTGTCTTTGCATGTTTTAAAAGCTTGTTATACTTGCTTCACCTGAGAGTACTGTTAGGTTCTGTCCAGGGCCAGGAACTTCAAGAAGTGTTTCTGGTGTGCTGTGTGCACTCTTGCACTCTGCTATTGCATTTTGGCTGCTCTTTCCCACTGGTCCATCCTCTGTAGAGGTCTTCCTTGCTTACAGTGGGGAGTGTTTGGACCTTTAACTAGGTGTGCTTTGATATGTTTGGAAGTATGCCTGGAAAAAATTTTGTCAATTTGTTTAGAAGCATAAAAGCACTGAGACTAAGATAGTAAGCAACTTGGATATCATCCATCAATAATGAGTTAATTTTTTTGTGTGTGAAAAACATAATATTTGAGAATAGTTAGGATATAGGTGATACCTGATTTGTTTAAATCCAGTTGAATCTTCTGAATAATAATATGTGAAAACTAAAAAGTTCAAACACTATCTGAGAAATTTTTAAACATGTAATTATGTTTCTCATTGTAATCAGATTGACTTTTCCTTGGCTGGAACGCATGAAGAAATGTCCAAGTAAGAGTTGAAGTAGCAATAAAATGGCAATAGAAATTTTGCTGTTGTTGATTTTAATTTCTATTATCAGATTTCTTTTTTCCATTGGAGTGTTTGTCCATCAACATACAAACAAGTGTGAGTATATTATATATGTGTAATTGGTAAAGATTTGGCACTAGTACTTAGTAGGCAGTAAATATTTATATATTTTTCTGCATTGGCATTACTAAGCCTTATGTTGTGCTAACGTGTTTGTCTCATTTTTATTTTTCTTAGGTAAATAATTTTGAAAGCCTATGTCTTAAAGAGTAGTCAAATACATGTTGAATGAGTTCCCAAGGACCTAAAAATTTTAAGCATCATTGTGAATTCAACATAGTTAGTCTATCATTTTCTCTGTTGTTCATTGATTAGTAACCTCGGCAGCATGGTTATATGTTTATACAAAATTATAGTTGAGAAATAAACTTGAATAGCTCTAGATTTTGGAAAAACACCATGCACTGATGGTTTTCTAAAATATACACATAGATTAGAAAACAACTTTTCACAAAGTCTATTAGGCACTGTTCCCAGAATTAGCACATGTCTACTACTTCTTAATTTATTCTGTACTAAAAGTTTTCTATACTCTAAAGGACAAATGACCAATCGTCACTTGGGTGTATTCCCAATTGAGTTATTATCTTAATATCTGTCAGTATGATAGATAGTAACTAAAACTTATTTTTGATATATTTTTCTGGATTTTGACTGTACAGTAGCTGAATCACACAAGCTAAAAACCTTTGAAATATGAAGGATAGAAAAATAATATAATCTTTGATTTTCTAAAATAAAATCTGAAACAAATTAATATACTTACTCATTTTAGTTTTCCAATAATTTGCCTTATTTTTTTATTTAGAGTTACATGTGATCTTATTAAACCTAAATTAAATAAAATATTTGAAGATCTACAATATCCAGCATACACTTTAATTCTGTTGCAATTAAAATAGTGTTCTCTTTATGCATGGAAGGAAAGAGTGTGTTCATCTTAGTTACTTATCTATTAAGATTTGGTCTGTGTCATTAAGACTCCTTCAAAGCAAGGGTGTAATTCTTTCAACTGATGAAGCAGATGTCGCATTAAGAGAATGTGAAATTTGTGTCATCATTTTATTGACTCAGAGCTCATGAAGATTCAGCGAGTTATTGTATTGCTCACAAATGTCTTCTTTCTGCAATTATGATAGACATAAATTAGCAAGGCCAGGACAAAGAAGAGCAAGTCATGATCATTTTAAATTAAAACATCCTAAATATTTCTGTACTAAAAATTTCCAACTACAATCCAGCGGAAAGATTTTGTGCTTGAAAGGTGACATCCAATTGTGGTAAGAATATGGATTATGTACAACTTAGTCTACAGGGTCCAATCCGCTTTTCCTACCATCTGATTGGTATAGATAGGTATTCAAGGAGGGGGAAAATGCAAAGTGAGCTTTATTTAAGTTTTAATGAAATCATTTGCTCCTCCTAGCAGTTTTCTATCATATTAGCAATGTTTCTTCATAATGCATGAATATTAAATTTACCTAATACAGTACAAAATTATCTTATTAAGAACCCATATCTTATAATAGTGTGGAAGAGAACTAATGCAATATAGCACTAATTCAATTTCATCAAAGTTACTGATACAGAAAAGCAGCTCTTTTTCCTACACAGATGTCAAAAGTATTTATCATCCTCCATTTTTAAAGAATTTCTCCTATAAAACCAAAAAGTATTTTTCTAGCTCATTGTTCGACAGACTGAGGACTTAGCTGTAGTATAGTCAGATGAGTCAGACAGTCCAGACTTAGCTCCAATTAAGAGGGTAGCTGTTTTCTTAATGATTTGAGGAATGTGTAAAAGGGAGAAAAATGAAGGAATAAAGAATAATATCAAATTATTCAATGGAAGATTCAAAATAAGGATGGGAAATATTTGGAAATGGAAAAGCTTGCTATCTCAGGGAAGAAATGAGACATAAGAATTCCAAAGACAAATTTGTTTTATAAATTCTCTGGAGATTGGCCGTAAAAGTAGAGGTCATGGATACATGCATGCCTTTATTGCTACAAGAATGCACACTTCTCAACTAGTTCTCACATTCTCTTACTCTATTTATGTGGTTAGTTGGAGAATCTGCATAAAGGATTCCATACAGGCCCTTTGTCTCTGGCCTTTTATTTTGTCTTAAACTGCTAAGTAATTCCTGCTAAATGAAAAGGTGTTATTCAACCCAAAGAAATATTTTTCTCATTCAAAATTCTGCTGAAAACTTTATCTCTTCCCCTAAATAGTTATAGTTTTTACACAACAATGGAGGCACTATGCATTGACTAGGAAGCCAATGGTTTCTGTATATACTAGGCTCTCAGTAAAAAAAAGGGAAAGGATTAATATGACTTGATTACAGAAATAATATGACTTGATTATGAAAATCTTATCTATAAAAACACTAAGGATAAAATGAATTTCAGAATTAAATCAGACTGGCTCTACGAATATGTAAGGTAATTATGTAAGTTATGTTTTACCTGTCTCAACGACTACATTTGAAAGTGTATCAAATGTTTCCATTTTCTTTATTATATATTTTTAAAAAATTACCACCTTCCATTTCCCAAACTTTCCATTATATTTCATCTTCCTTTCATTTTTCTATTCATATCCAAAGTCCAATTTAAATGTTATATTCTTGGGGTACCTGGGTGGCTCAGTCGGCTAAGCATCTGACTTCGGCTCAGGTCATGATCTCAGGTTCATGGGTTCGAGTCCCGTGTTGGGTTCTGTGCTGACAGCTCAGAGCTGGAGTCTGCTTCAGATTCTGTGTTTCCCTCTCTCTCTCTCTCTCTCTGCCCCTCCCCTGATCACAGGGTCTCTCTCTGTCTCTCAAAAATTAATAAAATGTTTAAAAACTTTTAATGTTATCTTCTTAATACATCATTTTGAAAATCCAAGGTTGAAAAGTATTCTCAATAAATAACTCCATTAAGATAGATACTACTTTATATTATAGTTATTTATTTATGAGTGTTTCTCTTCCCAATGGAAGACATGCATTTCTGTGAAGACATGTTTTTCCTATTCTCTAATCCAAAGTATCTGGCAGAACATCTGACACATAATATATATTCATTAATTGCTTTATTTTGATTTTAATTGCCAACAAGATTTCATTCAGGCTTATTTCATCAGAAAACTAATTTCTAATGTATCCTTCACTATTTTAAGTATCAGTGTGTTGTACTAAAATAAAACTGATTATTCCTCTTTTTAAATGTTTTTCTCTTTACCTTATGCTTATCCCATATAATCCCATTTTAACATTCCATAATTGCTTTCTACAAGGCTGGGTTCAAAAGTAAATGGACATAAAACCACTATTCTTATTTAGTTTTACATCTTTGTGCATCTTCCAAAAGACTAAGTACGATGGCATGCACATGAGGGTGCTAATAAACATCTGCTTATTGTATAAAGAATTGCTCAGTGTTTGCTTATGGAGATTTGCAGTTAACAAGACATTTAAAGCCAAAAAATATGAAATAAGAGCTGACATTTCAATTGAGTAGATTAATACTCTAAGGAAGAACCTGTGATTTAATCATTTGGGGCCTCAAGGAAATTTGAGTATATGTTAAATCAGAATAAAGGAGATTGAAATTGTACTTGGTTTTTACTTTCTCTCTCTCTCTCTCTCTCTCTCTCTCTCCACACACACACACACACACACACATATACACAACACATATATGTTGGTACATATATATAATATTTTTAACAATGGTAGTCTTACAGTTGACCACTGGTCATATGTGTTTTATTTTATTTTATGAGTTTATTTCACTGAAATCTTTTTGATTTTATTCATTCTGACCTCTGTGAGGTGATATACCGCTGTAGTTTTGATTTGCATTTCCCTGATAATGACTGATGTTGAGCATTTTTCATGTGTCTGTTGACCGTCTCACCTTCTCAGGTTGCCTTCATTTAAACTCTATTTCCTGATAGTCTTTTTAATAATCTTATTTTTAATCAACTGCAGTCAGTATATAACATTTTGGGGGTTTCTTTGCAATTTTTTTGAGTATGGTTAAAACGTTCAGGTTCCAGGAGATTTTACTCTAATGCTTAGTTCTCCTCAATTTTAAGCTAAGCCTCTTTTAGCTTAGAAAACATGAAGTTAAAAAATATTACAATAGAAATACAAATCTGTCAACATTAATATAAATGTCTCAAAATACATGATCTACTGGATAATGAATTAAATGTCTATATGGACATACACTCACATTCAAGCCTTATATATAGGGTTATGTTGTGTGAATTATGTATTAGAAATATAGAGCACAAAATGACTTCTGAATATCTGTATACTTGGATGATATTTTAGTTTTATTGACATACTAATTTTCTTTAGAACACATTCTTGGCCATATACTGACATTAAAATCCTGACTAAGGTAATCAGGATTAAGTGTAAAATCCTGATTAATTTTTAGAATTGAGTATCCCCTTTCTACAGAAAATTTTCTTTTGTTCTATTCTACTAAGCCAATGCTCACCTTTAGGTGATGAATTTTCAGTGCAGTTCAAGTCTGTTAACTTTAACAGGAGCTTATTGGAACAGTCATAGTGAACTATGTAAGAATTGCACCACTGAGACTCAATTATAAGGTAGAATACTGCTCAATCTTGATGGTTACAGTGCAGCTGGGATTAGTTTTTTCATCTTTCTTATCTAGTTCTATGTCTCAAGTTGGTATTTTCATCTAGTCACATAGATAAATTCAGTTATCTTTAACACTTGTGATTTTAATCCATATTTCTATTTTATTTCATTCTTTCTTATTCCTAAAATATTACATGGAAGCTGACTAAAGTTTTTTTTTTTTTTTACTCTAACATGTCTAGTAACACTTTGGTCATTTAAAAATATTTTGTTATACTAATAGGACAATTTCAAATATGAGTGTGAACATATACTGATATTTTACTTGCAATACTAAACAGCACCAAGATAAGTCTTTCAGATTATCATTTTAGAAACTTTTTCATTGTTCTTATATCTCAATCTGAGACATACTGAATCTCTTGATATGCTACTATTTCAACAGTTAACTATAAAAAAGGCATAAGCATAAAAGCATATTGGGAATCAATGACTGCATACGGGTGCATTTTTATCTGTATTATGTTAAAAAATAATCTTTCATGAATAATGGATCACTATGAAATGAAATGCTGTATAAAAGAAAAATTAAATTGGTAACTCTTTATAGCACTTTTGTATTTTTCTGCATTAATATGGAAATAATAAAATAAATCTAGTTGATGTGACTATTCAAGCCACAAAAATGAATAGTCAAAGAGAATATACAGCAGAGTATAGAGGAACTCTGATATTCTAAACCTAATTATCAAAGGAATTGTTGACAAATGATATACTTAGAAGTTGTTATGTAATAATCTGGGATATTTTATTACTGGTTAAATATTAAGAGGTTATTGTTAATTACTTTTCTGTTTTATAATATTATCACAGTTATGGTCAAAACATTAGTTCTTTTAGGGATACCTAAAAAGGACACTGGGTAAAAATAATATGACATCTTGATTTTTTTTTAAATCTAGATTGAAGGATTGAAGATTGACTTAGCTGGCCAATTAAACAAGAGTGATAATATGTTCCTAATTTTAAAAGGTGATGATGGTTAAATGGGGGTTTATTATACTTATCTTGATATTTTATTTTAAACATACCTGGTCTAAAATTTTCAAGTATGTAAGTATTGACATGCCTATTCCTGGGTTTTCTGATCAAAAATTGGAGAGTGGAAAGATCATTACCTTTGGAATAAAAGATACACAGATTTAAGTCTGAGCTTCTCAGACTTGTGGATATTGAGGACACTAGTGAATATCTAGCAACTTTACATTTTATATGTATATATATGTGATATATATATTTATATGTTATATATATATAGAACACACACATATGTACATATATGTAATATATATATTAAATATATATTGATTGATTGAGCAATGTGCAGGGAAGATTAGGGCACCAACCTCACACAGTGTTTGCTTTTGGGCAGCAATGAAAGAATTGAGGAAGAGAGCCAAGGCAAAGATCATGTTAAAAGTTGGTCATATGATGGACTCAGAAATACTGACTGATCAAGGTCCAGCAAGCAAACCACAGAAATTTGGGTTGCAAAAGCCTAAGATACAAAAGTCAATGGCATTGACCACAGCATGGCATTTTTAACAAGCATGGATTTTGAGCAGACATAGACTATCTAGCTCTCAGGCTGCTGACCTTGAACTATCTGAAAAAAATTGGCTTAATATTGTAGATGGGGGTGAACGTGACTTAGATCGTTTTAGGTATCGGTTGGCACAACATAATTGTTGCCTTTAAACTTCAAAACAGCTGAATTTTTTATGCTAATGAACACTAGGGAAATTATTGAAAAATTTTATTGTGAGCCTAGGTGCGCATCTTTGGTTGTTCAAATTCCATTGTGTTTGGGCCAAGAAGGGAACTTGGGATGAAGGAACTGAATTCACAGTCTCAACAGTAACATTCTATGTTCTCTGAATTACTTAGCATCTACAACATAAAGGTAATCTTAATGCTAAACAAACTCATGGCCAGAGAGAAGAGTAAGCCACTATATCACAGGAATAAACATGTTCACTACTAAGTGTGGAAACAATGCCATTATCTAAACCCTACAATTTACACAGGATTTGCAAAAATATGGAGTACAAAGAGGAAATAAAAATAAGATTTGAGTATACTGGATGGAAATAAAAACAACTCAGAAAATATATTGACTGGAACTACTACTATCGTTCATTTCTAAAGCTTGGGAGAAGATGGCAATGTCGCTAGACTTTGAGGGACAGAGAGCATGCTTAGAGAAAACAACCCAATTCCATGATTTAATATCAAAATTAAGTATTCTCTTGGAGATTTCTGCTAGTTGAGTTTGAGTTCATATGGCAAATCTGACTTTTTTTTTTTTTTTCTTTTCCTGGTCTGCATTCTTTCAGATTCTGAGTCTCTGCTCTGGTCATTGGAATTTACTGGATTAATACTAGGTTACAATGCTGGATTTGCACTTTTTTTTTTGACTGGAAGAGTTTACTTTGGATTACTGTGGTAGGCATTGGAAACTGATTTATTTTCTACATTTGGCAAGGGGTGGTGCCAGAGCTGAAAAAATCAAATGTGTCTTATTAACTCTGAGTTTATTTGTTTGAGTTTATTTATTTATTTGAGAGAGAGAAGGAGAGAGAGAGAGAGAGAGCAAGAACAAGCAGGGGAGGGGCATAGAGAAAGGTAGAGAGAGAATCCCATGCAGGTTCTGTGCTGTCAGCATAGATCCCGATGCAGGACTCCATCTTAAGTACTGCAAGATCATGACCTTCGCTGAGATCAAGGGTTAGATGCTCAACTCACTGAGCCACCCAGACACCCCTTTCTGAGCTCTTTAAAACATGAGAATTATCAGACACTCTTAACTAAAGTAAGTCAACTGCTAAGATTTTGAGGGAACTATCATTCCCAGAGTAAACATCCCAAGAAGCAACTTCTGAAGAGGTGATTCCTCCTGGCCAACAAGAACTTTTTAGGATAAGGTTAAAGCAGAAAGTAAAATTATAATAGACTCAAATTTCTTTATCCTTTTTACTCAAATATGGTTAAACATTGGTTTCAGATTTTAATTCCTTCATGTTTGACATTATTATATTTTCATCTGAAAGATAATTGAGTTTTTAGATTCCTTTTCCCCAGGAATTTGATTAGGTTTTTAATAAGGTATTTTATGGTTGACATTTTATTACTAGAATATTTTAACATTATAATTTGATGTTTTGCAGATCTTTTGTTAGACTATACTGGACAATGTAGTTTGAAAACAATTGGATGAGAAATTCAAAGATGTAAAATTTTGACTGTGGACACACAATGATGGAGAAAAATCCTAGTTAACAAATTATTCTGACATAATTTCAGAAACATTTGCACTAGTCATAAGTAGTCTCAGGAGGAGACACAGAAGAGCAGTGGGTGATATTAACATAACCTCTTCTTGAACATATGTAAAGGACTGTCTAATAGACTGCTGGACTCTGAGGAAGATGGCCACATTGCTGGTTGATCATGTCTAAATTGATTAAGTTCAATATGTTTCGATTAGTAAAAGCTGTGGAATACTTCAAGAGAATATTATTTTCCATTCCTGAAATGTCCTTCCATATGGAAGGAATTTCACTGGAATAAAATACCTACAGGTAAGTGTTTTTGTTATGGGAAGCTAACTGCTATCACAATTGACAATACTTCCAAATTTCAGTGGCTTAACACAATAAAAATTTATTTTGTACTCAGAAGAAGTCAAGATGCCCTGGGGCCCTGCACCATGCAATCCTTCTGGGACTAGAATCCTTCAGTCTGGGGCTGTGATCTCTTGGGATCTTTGGTATTCTTGGGATTCTTTAACTCAGCAGGTGGGGGCAAAGTAGGAGGTATTTATGACTGGTCTAAAATTGACACAACTACTTTCACTCACATTCCATCAGCCAGAATTCAACACATTGACACAACCATGCAAAAGAAGCTGAAAAGATGCATTCCAACTGTGCACCCAGGAAGAAAAGGAGGACAAGTGTTTTACTGAGGAGTAACATGCTCTCACACATGAAGGGATTTGTTATGGTAATCACAGAAAACAAACAAACAAACAAACAAACAAACTCTGCAGACTTAAGCTAGCCTCTTCTATTCAGTTTAACATAGTGGTTAAGAGTGTAGTCTTTGGAGTATGTCTACCTAGGTTTGCACTCTACTTTTACCACTTGCAGACTGAGGGTATTTGGACAGTTTGCTGACCCTCTCTCAGATCTCTAATTCATGTAAAGGGATAATAGTCCCTATCTCATAGAATTGTTGCAAGTATTAGCGTTTAATACGTTCAATGGCTAGAATAGTATCTGCCCTAGAGTAGTGTCCTATACTTGGGTTGAATGAATAGGTGTTGTAAAATGGGCTCCTTTTTACGTGTCATTTCCTTTATATCAGTATAGGATCTCCGTTTTTGTTAAATAGTCTATGTACATGTGAAAAGTGCATACTGTTCACAAAATTGTATACTCTCTGAAAACTTCTAAATCTCTCTATCAGTCAAAGCATTAAATCTTTTACTTCATTTATTTTATTCTATCATATCTTTGTGATACTGAATTTAATTAAATATCCTCTTATAATTTTGTAATTTTAAAAGTTGTTTCATTACTAAGGAATTTTATTCAATTACTTTCCATGTGTGTTGATGCATATAGTTTTATATTTGATATATCTTCTTCATATAATATGCTTATCTTTATATTACATGTCTTCATTACACTTATTTTTTGTAAGCAAATTTTATATTGAAAACATAAATTATTCATTTAATTGTTTTGTGTTTCCCTTTCTTTTTATTTATATTTTTTCTAGTAACTATTTTTTACCCATCCATCTTTCTGAGTTTTTAAATAAAATTATATAACCAAGTTTTGCATGTTAGTATAATACGTCTCTGTCTTTTAATAGGAAAACTTATTCCTCTGACATTTCTTCTAATTCTAGTTAAAAATTACATCTTTGTTTGTAATATAATGGTTTACTGTAAATTTTACTTCATATTTCCTATTTTTTTCCTAGTTTGATCAAATTTTATTCAAGTTCCTTATTTTGATGAAGTTTTTTGATGAACTTTTTGATGAACTTATTATTCAATCCTATTTACTCCCCACAATGTATAAATTCTTGCATAGTTATCTCCTCCTTTACTGATTACTGCTTACACTGATAGTCATAATCAAAAATATACATCACAATATAAGAACAGATGCAATGCATCCTACCGCAAATGTTTCCTTGCTGTTGCCACAAATCTAATTAAGATAATTCCAGGTTCAGCCTTTTCCCTTCCTCCCTTCCTTTCTTCTTTCCTTCCTTTTCTTTCTCTTTCCTTTCCTTCGTGCCTTCCCTCCCCTTCTCTCTTGTTTCTTTCCTTCCTTCCCTCTCTTTGCTCCCCCTACCCCTGTCTTTTTTTTTTTCTTTCTTCTTTCCTCTCTTATTTGTCCTTTCTTCCTTTTTGTTTATGGCTTTTTTTTGTACAACAATCTTTGAGGCATCAGTTCTCTTTTCAGGCACAAAGTAAAAGCATTTTTGTCTTTGTAGTCCTATATATTACTCCTTTAGCAACTAGAAGGCTAGGTATAGACCAGGAGGTACCCCAGAAGTTCATCATATGGGATGGTGACTCCAGGTTTCGGGGAGCTCCATGTATCAGGTGGCCAAGTTTTCTCTTCAATATTCTCTTTGGCCTGGCCTTTATTGTAGGGTTGTTTTCTACAAGCCCATCTGTCCAAGAGTAGCAGTATATCCTGCCTAATTCTGTGTTTCCAAAGTCTTTAGTGCAAAATAATTATGGCATAATGGAGTAAAAAAGATTGTCAGCATGGAAAAGTTTGTGTCTTGGCTCTTGCCACTGACTCAATAAGGAATTAGAGAATTAGGTGCAAAGTGAAAGCAGAAGACAAGCTTATTAAAGCAACAGTACACTCCCCAAGGGAGAGCCTCCAGGTTCCAAGAGGCAGAACTCTCCCACAAGGGAGAGCCTGCAGGTTCCAAGAGGCAGAACTATCCCCTAGATTGGATATTTATTGGTCTCTCTGGCCTGGGAGGAACTGTAACGTACAGTGGGGTAGTGGGGTGGTCTCTAATGGAGGTTACTTCCAATTATTTGGGGGATTCCTCCCACAGGTTGGGAGAGGGAGTCTTTGACCCTACAGGATTTGTACAGAACCATCATGACTGCCTTTCTTCATTGGGGTGGAAGGCTAAAACTGCAATGCAAATGCCCTGGGACAGAGACGGAAGAGGAGAATGCATGCTCTGTACCTGTGGCTGTGGCTCTTGGTCTGTTAGCTTCATGGTCTTGGAAGTCACAAGGTCAGGATGTCGTGGCCTATTTATCACCGTCCTTGTCTCCAGCTCATGATTAACTGTCTAGTCTATCAGGATGACTGGATATAACAAGTCCATGAGTCTTAGATGCCCCAGATTCTATTTGTCCGAACATCTGAGGATTTGTTGTTTTGACAAACATGTAACCATTTGTGATATACCAACAGAAATAGAAGTAGCCTACATTGAACATGTAGGCCCCGCCTTCCAGTACCAGCAGCTCTTCATCCTCTAAAAGCTTTTTGTTAGATGATTTGTTGTTGGTAGAATAGAACAACAGGAATATGTTCAAGTCACCTTGAGTGTACACTCAAGGTTTTGTAACACAATAGGATTTGTTTGAATCACTCAGTCCAAAATTTATCCATGGTTGCTGTGCCCTTTTCATCACAAGATTGAATCCTTTCTTCTTCTGAGACACATTTGAGAATATTATATCTTAATTTTATGTTCTAGTTATTCTTATCTTTTTTCCACTTTCTTTTTCTTTTTAGCCTTTTCGTTTAGCTTTTTCACTGTGTGTGTGTGTGTGTGTGTGTGTGTGTGTGTAGTTAGGTTTTCCAAGTCTGAATCATCTAGCATGCATATTCTTACAAACATTTTTTTTTCCCTTTTTTTTTTATTTTTTTAAACTTTATAGTTTATTGTCAGGTTGGTTTCCATATAACACCCAGTGCTCTTCCCCACAAGTGACCTCCACCAAGACCATCACCCCGCTTTACCTTTTCCCCTTCCCCTTCCCCCCTCAGTTTGTTTTCAGGAATCAAGAGTCTCTCGTGTTTTTTTCTCCCTCCCTCTCCCTAACTCTTT
>CM053574.1:94224408-94249991 GCA_028646485.1 Cryptoprocta ferox | reverse complement strand
CTTACAAACATTTTAATTATTTTCTTCTGTTTAATTTTATGACATTTTTAAAATTTTTAAACACCCTGAATTTTATTTAAGAGATAAATATTTATAATGCAGGACTTTAATGGTTTTAATCTCTGCAACATTTAAATTTTTCTCTTCTGTTTATTTTACTGATTTCTACTTATTTGTATTTCTTTTGTTGTTGTTACTGTTGAAGATTTTGAGACTTCATCAGCACATTTACCTAATATTGAGGATTTTTTAAAGTTTATGAATTTATTTTTGAGAGTGAGAGAGCAGGGGAGGGGCAGAGAGAAAGAGGGAGAGAGAGAGAATCCCAATCAGGCTCTATGCTGTCAGTGCAGAGCTGGACGCAGGGCTCAATCTTATGAACTGAGAGATCATGACCTGAGTCGAAATCAAGAATCAGATGATCAACCCCCCAAGCCACCCGGGTGCCCTTCATTATAAGGTTTTTGAAAGATATCATATTATCTGTACTTTTTTAATCCATGAGGTAGTTGTCTGAACCCTTCATGTGTTTCCTTTCTAAAATTCAGATTTTAAAATTAAGTTTTCATCGATTTGTATTTGAAAATTTACAAAATAAAAAAATCAAGTTGTTTTCTTTATGGTGATTCCTTATCTTTTGAAATGTCTGGCTACTTATTATCCCAAAATCTATGACATTCAGTATTCCAGGAAGAATACTGCATCTACTTCTTTCAACAGTTCCCTCATTTTGATTCATGCTTTAAAGTGTTTGTCGAATGTCCTTCATAGTGTATAAAAAGATAAAAGTTTATTCTTTTCTTTCTTTTTTTTATGAATCCACTAGGATTTGAAAAGAGTAATATAACAATAGTTATTCTCCATCATTTGGAAAAACAGGTCTATTTAACCTTAAAATATATATATTCTGCCAAAAAATAGTAATTCACTCTGTTAGTACTGTATCAAGCTTTGTTCCTTTGTTTTTCAGTCTTTCATACAATCAATTAATTATCAAATTTCATAACTACAAGGCAACCTAATTAAACCAGAAAAACAATTATGAGCAAAAAATATAATTTTTTACTCTCATGACAATCAATATCTCTTTGATCAAATAATCATAACAATTATGTATGAGTAATTAAAATAAGTGTTATAAAGAAAATTTATGCAGGGTAATGGGAATAATAAACAGGGAGAGATAATTGTGTAAGGGGAAGGATCAAGGAATACTCTATTGAGCAATGTGCTTAGTGGAGATCTTTAAGTTAGGTAGGATATTTTCTTTAAAGTGAGGGTAAGTATTTTAAAGAAATAGATGGAAAATGAGGTATTAGGAGTGCAAATGCCATATTTGAGACCTGGGGGAAGGTCAACATAGTTTCAACACAGAGAGCTACTGGAGGGATGATGTGTGAGATGAAGCAAGATCTAGAACATCCAGGACTTCACAAGCCATAGTAGAGATTTTATTTTTATTTTAGGAAAAATGGAAACTGTGCTGGCCATCATTAATTGCCTATCCATTATCCCTTCTCACATTATAATAAAACAGATTAAAGACTTCACCCAGCCTTTCCTGTAGCATGAGGTAATCACGTGACTAAATTCTATCCAAACACAGTAAGACAAAGTATTTGTATGAAATGTAAAAAGCCTGTTTAAAAGAATTTGACTCAGATGTGAGGAACAAATTTTCTTCTACCAGTTTCCTGGAATATGGATGCAATTGCTGGTGCTATATCAGCCATTTTGTATTATGAGGTGGTTTTTGTGAAAAACACTCAGTAAATGAAAAACAAGAGCCTGGTTTCTTGATGACATCATAGAATTAACAAATCAGCCCTGATAGTTTTACTTCAAAATTTATTTTATGAAAAAATATGATATTTTATTTCTTTTTAGACACTGCTATACTTACTATAATGGGTATATTTGGCCAAACCTAATTTTGATTGATATATCTCATTTGAAGTGAATTTTGAGAAATGGAGGCAATGAAATGAACAAAATTGCAGTTTTAAAATACCACTTTCATATGTAGAGTAGGACTGGAAGAGAGTCAGCAGATTCAGGAAAATTGGTTATCAGGTCACTGAATTGGGTGAAGTGGGAAATCATGTTTACTTGGACTTAGGAGATACAAGTGGAGAGAGAAAGAAGAGGATGGATTAAAGAATGAGCTGAAGAGAAAACTGACATGAAGAACTTTTGGCTATCAGATAATTCTTTGTGAGCAAACTCTGATACCCAAATAAATACTAATTTTTTAAAAGATATGAATCATTTTCAGGTAATTTCCATGTCATCAATCTTATAAAATTTATATAATATAAACTTCAATATCATTTGTATGCTGTATTTAGAGTTGCAAAAGATTTTGAGATTTTTATGGTGAAGTCATAAAGTAAAATCTAGCAGCATTATTATAGTGGCACATTGTGAAATAAGTATATTTAATTTGGTGTCCATTAGTAAAAGATTTATTCTTCTCAGATTCTTTGATGGGCATATTTAAAAAGCAAATAATGTCTCAACCATTTTCAAATATACTAGGATAAAATTTAATAGATGGAATCAACCAAACACATTTTACATGTGGAGAGTAATATATTTCAGCTTTTATATTTCCATTTTCTGTCATTTTATCTTTTGTACATATTCCACAAAGATACAAAAGTAGGTACTACTTAAAGAAAATGGAAAATAAAGTTTAAAGTTTTAACTATAAAAGCCTTACCAATTAACTAAAAATTGCTTTCAGGTGCTTTTATCTTTTCCCCAAAAATACGAGACAAAAAAAAACTTCTGACAATATATCCATTATCAATATGAAGTATTTCTCAATCTCATATTTAAAAGGCAGACTAAGGTAAAGGGATATTAAAACTAAGTTGTTTTCAAATGGTTTTGATTGTTTTCCCTGAGAAGAAGCAGATTTCAGAAACATGATGTATTTCTCCATGGACCTGTTGTCTTGAACAAAGATCGTACAGAAAACAGTGAGTGGACTAAACCTCCAAAAGAGTCTGAGATTATCAAGAAAAATTAGAACATTACATTATTAAAATCTAAGGTGACATAAGTTTTAGATAAATTTTAAATATTTTTAAAAGTTTTAAAATACTATAATCAAGAGCACAAGGGTGGGGGGAGGGGAAGCATACATTTTTCATGCTGTGTTTCATGGAAAAATTTGGGGATTTAAAAATTCCAAATTTTTGGACCATAATAAGGTTATAGAGTTTATGGCAAATATAAGCAAATACAATTCAGCAGAGCACAAAATCTGAGCATAGAAAATCTGAGAACAAACTGAATTAGTCTCTGAAAATGCCATATTTATACCTTGAACTTACTCACTTAGAAATTATGGGAAAAACAAGAATACAGAGTTAGCCATTCCATTAACATTTAGAAAAAGTGTGTCATCACATTTCATCTGACCTCTGTAAAACTCTGCTGAAAATTTTTGAGTGAAAAGGGAAAATGATATTTTAGATTATGGTAAAACTAATTTTGACATTACAGACCCTAGAGAGACTTCGGGATTCCAAAAGACCTTGGAGCACATTTTGAGAACTGCTGACAGAGAAACAAACACATACATTATAGAGAAAAGGAGTTTTGAGGGGCTTGTTATGTTGCTATAGGCTATATCAGACAGAAATTTATTATAGGGAGTGTGGTGCTACTGGAAAAAATAACAATAAAAAACCTTGAGGTTTGGGTTTTGAGACCAGGTCACTAGAAGAAGCTGACAAAATACTGAAAACACCTGTTGTCAGAGCTGAAAAGTGGTAAGAAACCTGTTACAGAGGGCTGGAAAACTTGTAACCCATATGATACAGTTGTGAAACAGATGATAAGATTGCTCTGTGTGGTACCTTGAAGGACAGAAAAAGTGTACCTAATGAACTTCAAAATTTGAGTAGTGAGATTTCTAAGAAGAATGTTGACACAGTGTGTGGATTTTACTAGGTGAATATAAAATACTAGAAGAAAGAGAAAAGCTAAAAAGGGAACTGGAGAGATTGTAAGCAAAATTTGGATGAAATTAAAAAAAAAAGCTAAAAACATTCTAGATTGGAAAATAAAATCTTCTTATCTCTAGCCCCTTTCAACAAAAAAGACTTCTCAATCTGGGGGCAAAGCCCACGTGGAAGGCATGACTGTCAGTTTCTTCGTCAATACCATTGGAAAAGTTAAAGAGCTATGACCTGTCAGGCAAAAGGTTTTCTAGAGACTTAGGGCCATTGTCTCCAGCAGCACAGGAGTAGCAATGGTTGGACGTGTAGGGAGAGGCACGACTTTAAAAGTTTGTGAATGTGGCTTTTGACACTTCAAATGGAATGAATTCTCATGTATAAGAAACACATTTCATGGGGCCTGCATTAGCAAATGTTCATCCACCTTGGATTAAAAGGGACTAAAGTTTCAAGATGGAAATATACAATAAGCTTCCAAATTTCTCCAGGCTGGAAACAGACAATGCCCCACTTAGAAGTGGTAAAAAAAAAAAAAAAAGGTAAAAAAAGAAAAAGGACTTCCCAGAGGACAGAGGACAGAAGCAAAGGTTACAGAGAAAAATGGAATGGAGAACTGACTTCCGAGAGGCTGAAGCAAATTACCACTCCTTGCCCCCGTACTTTGGGTACCTGCCACATGTGCCAGCTGGATTGCACAACAGCTCTGAGCCAGTGACAATAGCTCTCTCCCATTTTTCTCCTATTCACTTGGAGCGCTTATAAATTATCCTCTCCTTCAGTGCCCATTGCATTTTGGGTGTGCGAGGCACGGATAATTGGACTCTTACATTCGTAAGTATCCAGATCAAGAGGAGCAGCACACATGGTGTTACATCTGGGCCAAATGTACCACACAGAATCTTAGACTCCAAGTTCAGTGCTATGATTTGATGAGATATTTATGGTCCCTAGATAGGTGTTAACATAGACTACATATGGGTAGGATATAAGAAATTGTGGCCAGAAGGTGAATTCAGGTAGATTAATTTCACTGATGCATACTTAAAAACTGCTTGGCTCAGAAAATGGGAGAGCTCTTCTGTGTGATTTGTTTTGCCCAATGGAAACTTGTCAATAGTAGCTTCATCAGAAGCCTGAAAAGCACTTGCTAATTGGCACATTCTTCATTTTACTGATTTCCATTGCTATATCCACAAGATAATGTCCAGGATGACTGATTGCAGGCATATGACAGACATGTGGAAAAGAGCAAGAACTTTTTTTAAGAAAGTCCTAAATTTTATTTTAAACAATAGCAAAAAAGATTTATAAAACTAAAATTTGAAATGTGCCACTTGAATAGCATGAAAACATGTCAAATATATAAGAAAAATATAACTTAGGGACACCGGGTAGCACAGTCAGTTGAGCATCTGACTCTTGATTTTGGGTCAGGTCATGATCTCTCAGTTCATGAGATTGAGACCCATGTCAGGCTGTGTGCTGACAGCATGGGGCCTGCTTGGTATTCTCTTTCTCCCTCTCTCTTTGCCCTTCCCCTGCTGGCGTGCACACACACACACACACACACACACACTCAAAATAAATAAATAAACATTAAAAATTAGAATAAGTATAACTTAAAATGTGTCTTATTCTTTTCTATATGAATTTGCAAAATATTATTAAAAGAATTCTAAGGAGATTTAAATATTGGAGGAATATACCATGCCTACAGTTCATAGCACTCAACTTATAAAATTTTTAACTTGATCTAGACAGATTTACAAAACCAGGGATGTACAATGATATTCATGGAAGTCTTTGTATGTGTTTACGTGTGTTAAAATGGATAAGAGATTCTACAAATTAAGTATAAATGCAAAGTATAAATAATAGCCAAGACAATTGTACAGGACAAGATGGAATGATTAATCTAAATATCAAAACTTATAAAATGTTGGCAATTAAGATAGTATAGCTTTGGTGCAAGAAAAGGCAGAAAGACCATCAGAATAAAGTACAGTCCCAAAATAGATGACTGCATATCTGATTTACGAAAAAATAAACACAAATATTCATAGAGAAGAATGATTAATGACATGTTTTCAGAAACAGTGTGGGCCAATTGGATAGTCACATGGAAAATAAGGAAATTTGGTCTTTAGCCTAGATCATATACAAAAGTTTAATCCTGTTAGATTGTAAACCAAAATGTAAAAAGTAAAACAATAGAGCTTTTAGTATTTATATAGTTGAACATATTTATCTCTGAGCAGTGAGTTTCTTAAATAAAATATTAATTATAAATGAAAAACTTGATAGACTGACTAAATTAAACAGAAGTTCATGTGACTATAACTCACCATTAAGAGAGTAGAAAGAAAAACAAAGTGAGAAAGATATTTGCAACACAAACAAATCATGAAGGCTGGTATCCTAAAGATTTACATTAAAAATGATAAAAAAGATAATGAATTACACTTAAATAAAAACCTGGACAATTAACTTGGAAAGACACTCTACAAAAGAAGATAGTCAAATGATCAATAAACATATAACAATATTCTCAGTCTTAGCAGTAAACTGGCAAACCCAAATCAATGCCCTCCTCTACAACTGCATGACCTAGAGTTGGTGAAGTTGTGAAGCAACTGAAATATCACAATTAAAAGAAGAATGTAAAAGTACACAACCTGTAAGGACAGCCAATTGGCATTATCTACTTGAAATAAACATATGTCACGGCAGAGAGATTTCACTCCTGCATATATACTCAACAGATTTGCATGCACATGGCTTCGCAGAAAATTACACATAAAGAACAATAGCAGCATTATTTATATTATCCCCAAATTGAATGCATAAATTAATTGTAAACTGCAAACTAAAAGCAATGAAAATTTAAAAAAAGAAAAAAGATACATAAAACTACAAATGCATAGAAGGGAATCAACACAATATTGAGCACAATACTTCACATTGTATAATTCTATTTGCAGAAATTGCAAAATACAGAACAAATTAAACTGTACTGTTTAGCAATGCATACCTATTCGATAAAAGTATAGAGAACATCAAATAAGTATGAATAAGTGAGGACATAATCTGAGAACAAAATATAAGACAATGAATGAAAGTAACATGTAAGTGATGAATCACTAAATTCTACTCCTGAAACTAATAATACTGGAATTTAATAAAAACTTAAACAAATAAACAAAACAAAATGATATTTAGTGGTTCCATGTCCTGGTACTATATTACTTCTTTATCTTGATGTTTCTCAGTTAGATCTCCTGCTTTATTATATCATGGAGCAGTGACATCAAAATATCAAATATCTAGAAATAAATCTGACAAAAGATGTATAAAACAGAATATTAACCATTATTGAATTATACCAGTACAGAAAACTTTTAACCATTTTTGATGTATATCATGTTTATTAATTTAATAAATTAATAATGTAGGGATGCCAGTTCACAATAATTTATACAACCAATATATTTTACTATCTTTTAAGTAGGCTCCATGCCCACCATGCGACTTGACCCAAGCTTACATGGGTACTTTATCTGCAAGAAAAGGTGGCAATACAGAGAAGTGCCTTCAATAAATGGCCCAATAGAAATTAGAGAGCCATGTGGGAAAATTGATGCCTGCATCACACATTCACAAAATAACTTTCACAAAAATCATTTTCGCGCAGATGTTATACACAAATTGAAAGGAAAATAGCTTCTAGAATACAATATGGAAGTGTTCGTGTGCTTAAATGTACAGTAATAGCACCATTTTATTATTTAACTTATCTTGCAAAAAAAATTTAGCCAAAGAGATATGAAGAATTTTGTTAATTTGGGTTTTTCTTAGCAAACAATCGCATTGCTGGAAATCAAACTGCGAAACTCAGAAGAGTTGACATCACAATCATATTCACAGAATGACAGACAGCAGGCCACTTGGCAATCACAAAAATAACTAAATAACTCCCTTTTCTGGCTAACCAAATATAATAGCCGCGTTTTAGCCTCTTGGTTTATAGCTGAAACTTACTAAGATATCCAACTGTATTGCCCTCATTTCTTGACAGTATCCAACTGATAACCATCTCTCTTTTTTTAATCTCTCCTTAAAATTCTCTACCACAATCCTAAATCCTAGAAGAGGTCTCCCTATTCCAATTTTCTTAAGACATGCTCATTTCCTCTAGGATGTATTTTCCTTGCTACAGTAGACTCAATAAACCTAATTTTATTTAAACATAGATGTATTCCTGATGGTCTTTATTTCTTGGCTTTAATAACCAATGAGAAAATGAGACAGTAGTTGGTCATTTTCACATCATAGTGCGAATAGGCTATTTAATTATGTGACTTGTTTTTATACTTCTAAATTCAAACATATATTATTATATTATAAAATAGTTCTTTACATCTCTTCTCAAGAACAATGTTAAATAGTTTATTTTAGTAACTGCTTAGTAATTTGGTCAATGATTGAAATATTAAGTCATGGTTCCCCAAATAAGTTAAGCTTTTAAAAGACACATTTTGGTGACATAAAAATGTTTGAATTCACAAGAAAACTATGCCTACAAAATTACAGATACATATTTAGAATACAATTTGTTGTAATTATATGTCTCCTTAGGGAGAACATGTGTATGCTACAAGAATGTGTCGGCAATCATTTTCAGTGTTCTGATTATACCGTTTATAATGTGCTTTCATAATTCAGAGGGCAGGCACATTTTTTTCTTACTATGTTAATTAGTTTCTCTTCAATAATCCAGATGTTTTGTTTATGTAATTTATTCCTTCCTGTTGACTTTTTAGTAATGAGATTAATCTGTCTGATTTCCTGCCTTCTAGCTCAATATTATGCTTCTATAATCATCCCCTTTAAAATGGGAGTGAAAACCTCATTCTACCAGTTTATCTATTCTTCAGAGATGGAAAGGTTTTCTTTTTTAGGAAGATGGCACTGAGCATACTTTTAAAAGGTTTTTACATTATGTTCACCTTATAACTGTACAACAAAAATCTCCTACCAGTACAAATATAGAAATAATGCATAATGCTCATATAGTAAATTGTAGAATTAGATATTCTCTTTAATGTGATCAGTGATATAAGAATATAAAACCAGGTGAAATGTATATATTTCTTCTTTTATATCTCAAGAGCAAGGTTCTTTTCATTTTTTGCAGTCATGTTCCACTTTAGATTCCCTCCTTTTACTCATGAATCTGCATTTTATAGGCATGTCCAGACCCGTAGAAGAATGAACTAGATAAGACTTTCAATCAAATACACACCCAAAAGTAATAGTGGTTCATTTCAGCAGTGATATTTCAAAGTGTGTTTGACTGGTGTAGTTTTAGTTAATTTGTTAATCTAATATTATTAATGATATTCTAAATTTAAACATCTACCAAACAATTGAAAGTTATTTGGGTTGGAATGTGTCATTTAAAGTTTCAAAGATTTATGAATCTATAGATGGGCATAACAAGGATTCCTCAGTCTGTACCCCTTAACAATAAATCTTCTATATTTAACCTACTTTATAATGAAATTATTTTATTTTTACAATTTGAAGCTAATTAAAAGGGAAAGTTAAAAGAAAGAACTTTTAGGAGCCCAGAGATACTCCCACTTCTGTGCTTTCCAAATAATATAATTATAATTTCAGCACTGACCCTAGTAATTTTTTTCTCTTCAAAACGTTTTATTCCACTATATCAACATCATCTTTTAATGATTGTTGTTCCAGAATTCACTTGAATATATATATATATATATATATATAAAATAGCCATTGATATTCCTTGTTTATTCACACTGCTTTTAGCAGTTGCATTCAGTAAATTTGGATCATTATTTATCCAGAGCTCAAGAATATTTCTTTGATTTTGATGGAAAATGTAAATCTTATTAATTACTGTTTGAGTAAAGAAAGTAATATATATTATATATTGTGTTGTTATATATTATATTGTGCATTATTATGTTATAGATTATATGGAATGTATCTATAACATAAATATTAAATAGATATTGCTCCCAACATAGGAATATATTACAGTTTCCAGGTGATATTTGGTTTCATGCATAATCCTGTCTCTTGCTTTCTCCTATCTCTCTCTCATTAAAATACACCATTTACAATCTAATATATTCCTCCAGATTTTATACCTGCATATATATGATAGAAAAAGGCATACAATAATTAAAATTATAAGTACATGTGTGAATGTGTGAGTGAATAAGAAAGCAATTAATAATAACTAATAAGAGACACATTGTGATGCTTAATTTTATGTCAATGTGGCTGGGTCGTGGTGCCCAATTTTGGGTCAAAACTAGGTTAAATGTGACTGTGAAAGTACACACATGTGATTAATATTTACAGTTAACCTTCGTTTAACTTTAGTCAGATTATCCTCCATAAAGTGGGTGGGCTCTATTCAATCAGTTGAAGATCTTAAGAGAAAAAGTGAAGTTGCCTAAAGAAGGAATTGTGCTTCAAGTTTGAAACATAAAATTTCTGCTTGAGTTTTCAGCTTAATGGCTTGCCCTGTGGATGTTGGCTTCAAGACTGTAACATCAACTATTAGCCTGACTTTCCAGCCTGCTGGCCTGCCTTAAAAATCTCAAATTTGCCAAACTCTACAATACATCAGCCAATTCCTAAATATGTATCCATCTCCCCTTGCCTTCTCTCTCTATATATATACATTTTGAAGTTTATATGCTGTAGTTCTCCTTCTCTGGAGAATCTCAACTGATACAGACATTATTTGAGCATAGAAGCCCACACTTATTGGAAGATTTTAAGACTTGAAGACTGGGAAGATTGAGGGCTCACTTATGTGGGCCTACTAATTTAACATAAATTCCACATACAGAGGATGCAGTTGTCTTTGTTAATGATGACCAGTGCAGACACAGAAAACATGATTGTTCTCTTTCAGTCAGTTGATTTTTATAGAGCAATGTGGCACAAAGGTATCAAGGCTGTTTACAAAGAAGTATCTAAAAGGGATAGACCAGACTTGTATGGTTGGTTCTGTTCTGATGGGGCACAATGCAATACAGGAGCCAGAAACCCTCCTACTATATGACCAAAGGCATCAAAACCAACAGCAGCAATGACAGTAGCGATAGTGCAGGAAGCAGCCTCCCTTCACAGGGAGGTGGGAGCTTGCCAGGCACCCATGTTCACCTCATCTCATTTTGTCGCTTTATGCATGAGGGAGGCCTGATGTTCACACACTGATCTGTGGTAGAACTGAATGACTGAGGTCTCCTGACCCTACCATGTGGAGATGGTGCTGTTAAGGAGCCTTAAACTTGACTCAGGCAGACAAGATGTTATATATAGTACCTTTAAATTTCAGCATCTGTCACGTGCTATCTGTGTCACTTGGGGCAAGTAGCCTCCCTCTCTTCCTCACCACTAAAAAGTGGTGATGTTAACACTTTCCTCTGGAGTTATTGCGAGGTTCACATGGAAGTCTGTGAGAAACGTTCTAGCACTGAGCGGGCTGCCTGGGCACTCAATCATGTGGGTTTCCTGTGAGCCCTCTGCTGGCCAAGTTTCTGGTTTTCATAAGTTCTGTGAGGAGGTGAGCAAAGTTAGCCTCCTGGCAGTGGTCGGAAAAGGTACCTGGAAGACTCCCAGGCTCAAAACCTTTCTTCTCTTGTGCCACTCGGCAGACACGTGTTACCTGCAGCTCTCTGGAAAGGCAGAGGGCCACCTTGGGTTTATTTAGAAAAAAAAAGGTAGAGCAGATACTTCATTTTTGAAACATTGAGAAAGTCATAGTATATAATAGTGAAAACAATATTGCATAAATAGGTTTGAAGATACAATGGATTTGAGGAATTATTTCAGTGACGTTTCTAGTGACTCCTACAGGAGTCACGATTTTGGAATTTACTGTTTTGGTGCTGACAATTTAACTTTGTGACTTTGGGAGCAAATGTCAGCAGTAAAGAGGAGAAAAATATCCCTGGAAGCCCAGAGATTAAGCAGTTACGGCACCAAGTGTTGAAAGCAATATGCATATGGGTAATATGAATAGTTACAGCCATCACTTTTTCATGAGATGGCTTCTGGATCTTCTGTTTTACTTAGGAAGACCTCTACACACGAAGTCTTAAACCATTATATCATGTCCCTTGTATTTTCATTTTGTTTTTGTTACTTTCAGATAGTAAGCATAGTTCAAGTCTACTTTATATATGTTATGAGGTGGAGATTTAACACAAATTACTGTTTCAAATGGATTTTAGAACCCTTTAGAAATTGCAGTTTTAAGATGGCAAATTCTATCAAATCACTCAAATAAGTGTTCATTTATTCGTTAGAAAGAATACATAGTATTTAGAAAGAAAAGCACATTATTCAGGAGGATGCGGTGAACTCTTCTTTCAGCCACTCATTTCATGAGAAATTTGCATAATTATGGTATTTTCCCAGTTGTGGTGGAACTTTTTACCTGTTCCCTTTGAACTGAAAATAGTTTAAATATCTACTTGTGATGGCAGATAGACATCTAAAACTCTTAGCCTCAAAGTTAGTAGTAAAGTCTCTTTTTTTGAAAAGATATTTCAAAATTCATTTACATAGTTTGAACAACTAACAAAAACGTAATTCTGCTTTAGGAAAAGATGGATTATCCTGCTATAGATCAACTATTCTACAGTGAACAGCAACAGAAGCGAGTTTGCATGAAAAGGTAATAAACAAATTAAATATATTCGAAGGCATCAGAGATCCTCAAAGGTAACAAAGACTCTATGGAACACTGTTCTAAGAAAATGGGAGTAGTGCTAAAATCCAGTATAACATTGCATAGCAGCTATTTCTCTCAGGCTATTTTCCAATTTTGAGACCAGAGCAAAAGGTAAGGATCGCAGCACAGTGCCTGGGGAATAGACCGATACTAATAAACAGAGGAGAAATGATCTTGTAACAGTTTTTCAGACCCAAAAGGCAACAGGAGATACTTGAGGGACCTGACTTACAGTGCAGTTTGGATGCACATCAGAGTTGCAGGACACCACAGGCTCAGTTGGAACTAAGCCTAGAAGGCTTTCAGACTAGAGGTAGACCAGAGAGTAGAAACCTACCCAAAATATAATACAAGTCTTACTCATTGTGGTCTGGATTGAATGAAGGTGATTAGTCACTCTATCTTTCTAGCAAAGGTAAAGGTAAATCCTCTGTGTAGAAAGAAAACAAAATCACTCAGGGACTCTAGAATTTTATGCTTAAGTCCTGACATTCACTGAAAACACTTTACCCATTGCATGAGAGCCAACTGACCTAAAGTCAAAAGAAAACAAACAAAACTACACAGTAGTTCTAGACTTTGGAATTTGAAAAGACATATTGTAAATGGTTATGCTTAAAATGTGCACAAAAATAGAGAAAAATATGTAAGAATAGAAATGAAGGTGGTTGATAGCATCAGAGAATAATTGAAACCTGCAAAACCAAATCCAAATACACGTTGTAGAACCAGAAAACACAATAACCCAAAAAAGTGTTTGATAGATTTAACAGCAAGTTAGTGACAGCAGAGCAGAATATAAGTAAACTGAAAGATAGACTGGAAAAATATCTGGATAGGAGCACAGATAAGGAAAGAATACAAATAGAAAAAAAAATGAGTGTGAAATGTAGATATAAGGGAAGAGTGAAAAAGCCTTTCATATTATTAAACAAAGTCCCAGAAGAGTAAAAGAGAGAGAGAGAAAGAGAATGACACTAAAGTGGTATTTGAGATGGTAGGAGCTGAAAGTTTCTGAAATTTAAAAATAGACCTAAGTTAGAGATTCAAAAGCTGGCAAATACCAATCAGAATAAATACAAAGAAAACCAGAAGCTCGGAGAAGTATCTTCTTAGCCAAGAAGAAAATATATGATAATTTAAAGAACAAAAATAAAACTTAAAACTAAATTTCAGAAATTCTGAAAATCTTAGGCTAATGAATGGTCATCTTTAAAGTAAATTGTATAAAAGAATTGTATACACAGGGGAAAAAAAGTCTTTTAAAAACGAAGTCAAAATAAAGACATGTTCAGCCAAACAAAAGCTAAAAGTCTTCAATACCAGCAGATATGCACTAAAGTGAAAGTCTAGGGAGAATCTTTTAGGAAGAATTAAAATATTCCCAGACCAAAGTATGAAAATGCAGGAAGAGAAACCTAAGATACATAGGAGTGTATAAATATTGAATGTAAAAAAAAAGCTATTTAAAATCAGTAATATTATTTGGATTTAATATAAACGTATAATTAATGGTATGGTAACATTTGAGAGATAGTAAAAGTGATTATTAATATTACTTTTTTAAAATGTTTATTTTTGAGAGATCTCAAGCAGGGGAGGGGCAGAGAGAGGGGGACAGAGGATCTGAATCAGGTTCTGCTCAACAGCAGAGAGCCTGATGTGGGGTTCAAACTCACGAACTGACAAGATTATGACTTGAGCAGAAGTCGGATGCTTGACTGACTGAGCCACCCAGGTGCCCTTCATTAATATTACTTTTTAACTAAGAATTCTCTGTACAGTAAATAAACAGAGAATAATGAAAAAAATAAAAATAAAAATCTGTTAATACAACAGAGTAAAATAACTCGAATAACAGGAAAGATATCAATTCTATGTGACTCTCAGCCAGTACTGATTTTGAAATGATTAAGGTATATGCATGGCTTATTTGAGCCTAATAATTAAAATGTATAGCAACCTCTGTAGAGATTTGGATTTTTATCTAAGTCTAATGAAACTTTTCTATTAATATGTTTTTATTAGACATCTTTGAACATGTATGTATGGCAATCACTTAAATTTTCTCATATATAACATTGATTAAGGATTTTTTCCTCCTAAAGTCTATTTTAATCGTAAGAATTATTTTTTGATCCAATATGTATGTTCTCTTTTTACATCTTTTAAACCACAGTTATCTTTATTAGAATGAATAGCTAAAGCTGATCCTATTATCACAAGTTTTCAGAAAACCTGACAGTTGATAACTACAGGGAGATTATATTAATTTACTTGCCATCGGCTTTTGACAAAACTATTTCTTTAGCATTTTACCTCTTATTTAAATAAAGAAAGGCAAAGCTGGATAATGGGGCTTTCATTAGGTTTCTCTCCAAGGCTTATGATAAAGATTCTTGTGGTAATACCTCCAGGTTTTAAAAAACTCATAGACTTAAACCGATTCTTTCCCTCCTAAATCATATCTTTGATACTGAGTAATGCCAACTTTACTATATTGTTTTATCAGATTGCCTCTCCAAATAAATAAAATTAGTATTATTCAAGAGAATCTAGATATTTCTAATTAAATAAGGGTATTGTCAGACAAGATTGCTATTGTATGATACATTGTCTGCTAGTGTTTAATGTAAAAAAAAAAAAGACTACTACTGAATATAGGATTCCATATACTAATTTAAAGCAAAACATGACTTGTAAGTTTTGTGGTTTCACACGTATGCCTCAAATTGTACTCTTTCTGCACTTTTGAGATTGACTGGCTAAAATGTCTCTTAATTCCATGAGATATTTAAGTTTCCCAATTACAGGTTTAGAACTTGGGTTTCAGGACTTAATATTTGTTAAGCATCTACTATTTTCGTGAATTTGGAAAATAAATTTGTAAGTTTTTAATCCTTAATTCACATCAGAATATAGTCAGGTACATAAATATACATATATATTCCTCAATATATTAAAATATTATTCCTAAGTATATTACAATATTTTAGTTCAAATATAAGGCATTGGGAGTGACTGAGTAGCTCAGTCAGTTGAGTGTCCAACTCTTGATTCCGGCTCAGATGGTGATACCAGGTGGTGGGATTGAACCTGTTTAAGATTCTCTCTCTCTCTCTCTCTCTCTCTGCCCCTCTCCCCTATTCCAAAAATACTTCCAAGAAGATGTTATTTTCAAGAGAATGTGGTATCATAGCACTGGATCTAGTCTGTCTAGTAGCAATATGACTCTAGTAGAGTGGGGAAAAAAATGTTGTGGAATTAAGGTTATAAAGAAGGGTAGAACAGAACTAGTACATAAAGACCAGTAATTAAAAAATAATTAATATTTATAAAACTTCCATGAATAATTACTTGTTACTCAAGATATGGGAAATTCTACTGTATGAGTATTTACACATAAAATTTGGGTCATTGGGACTGATTTGTTGATACTGTTGCTTTCAAAATATTAGCCCAGAATATTTTGGGGTCTTCTGTTTATAGGAAGGATGTAATTGAATATAGTAGATCAATGCTCCTACTGCAAAAACTAAAAAGAAGTAGATAAAATTACATATATGTATAAAATATTTGTAAATATATTAACAATTAAATTTATAAAATAATATATTTTATAAATAAAATGTTATATAAATTTATATTTATAAAAACAATATATACAGAAATTTATTTACATATGTATATTTATAAATATGAGTTTGTATATTTTTATTTATTATTAAACACTCCAGAGATCTATGGAAGCAAAGAGGATAAATCAATTAATTAGTAATCCAAAGAAATGACAAGACTATGAGATGATAGCACAGAGATCGACACTGGGCTCGAACTCACTGACAGCAAGATCATGACCTGAGCTGAAGTTGGATGCTTAACCGACTGAGCCACCCAGGCACCCCTATAATCTAATATATTTTAATTTAAAAACCTGAGGGTACTACATGAAAAAAAAAAACTGAGCCAGATGTGCATATTACAGCATCAACTAAGTCCAACCTAAATCAATTCATGATTAGATTGAAGTGATAAGCCACACAGCAAAGTTCAGGCAAGAAAAATATAATCAAATATAGATTATAATTAAATTCTTAATTATTAGGCCATAATTAAATATAGATCTATAATGATATAAAGAATGAAATCATATTCAAAGACAAGACTGAATTGAAAGCATTTAGAAAAATTAAAATACCATTATTACTTTAAGAACAAAAATTAAGACTGGCAGTTGACTTTAAAAAGAAATTACAGAAGCCAATAGAAAACTTTTAAAAATGTTTAAGGTGAGAGAAGAAAAGAAAATTTTGCCAGCATGAATCCTTTAACTTTTTTCACAATAATCCCCAAACTATTATTTTTTAGAACAAAAGTTGATAGGACTTATTGTCAGTAAACTTGCACTAAAAGAAATATGAAGGAGAATTCTTCAAGGTGAAAGAAAAATGATTCCAGATAGACTTTGAAAAGAATGATGATGGCTGAAAAAAATAAAACTGCAAATGACTATAAAAACATATTCACTGTTGAAAACTATAATATTAATAGAAATATTAATGACAATAGTCCACTATGTATTTGTAACTATATGTAACATTAAAATACCTATTACTAACAGCACAATATTTAGAGTAAAAATAAGCTAAATTATTTTAATGATTTTCCATTTTTCAGAAAATATTTTGAATAAAACTTTCAAACAGTCATTAACATCTCTGTCAATTATAGAGTGTCGTAAGTTAATATGAAACTAACAAGTTAATGAGAAAAATGAAATTCTTTAAAAGAAAATCTTGATTGATCTGAAATAAAGAAAAAAACCAGAAAGAACAAAAAGCAGATGCAGCAAATAGAAACTTGAAGAAAGCTCACAGATTTAAGCTAACTGCAGCATTAATTTCATGAAATGTAAGTATTCTGAGTTATTCCAAGTATTGTGTCCATTGTAGAGAAGGAATTGTTAGAAAGAAAGTCAAGTCAAGTCTATATTTCTGTTTCGTAGCAGGAGATGACATAAGTTAGAGTATGGAAGCTCCTGTAGCAGGCGAACACATCAAGAAAAAGCTGATGTGCTTATCTCATAGTAGAGGAAGAAGACCTAATGATAGAAGCACACCATTGTTAAGTGGCCCTATCACATTACAGAAGCTCATTTCATGAGTAAGAGAAAATAGTTCTTTTAAAAAAATTTTTTAAACATTTATTTATTTTTGAGAGACAGAGACAGAGTGTGAGTAGGGGAGGGGCAGAGAGAGAGGGAGACACAGGATCCCAAGCAGGCTCCAAGCTCTGAGCTGTCAGCACAGAGCCTAATGCGGGGCTTGAACTCACGAACCATGAGATCATGACCTGAGCTGAAGTCAGGCATTTCACCAACTGAGCCACCCAGGCATCCCCAAAGAAAATAGTTCTTAATCTATATATTCTCAATATTATAGCTTTACAAAGGAAAACTGACACTGATAAAAAGAATTAGAAAACATATATTCATTCACTGTTGGTGATTTTAATATACTTTTCTCGTTAACATTAAATAATCTGGAAAAGATCAGTAGAGGTGTAGCAAATTGGAAAAACATGACTAAATATTTTATTTGTGTATTTATTATTTATTTAGATTTATTTATTTTGAGAGTGAGAGAAAGAGAGTGCATGTGAGCAGGAAAGGGGCAAAGAGGGGGGGATGGAGAGAATCCCAAGTGGGCTCTGCACTGTCAGTACAGAGCCCAGTGCAGGGCTCCATCTCAGGAACGTTGAGATCATGAACTGAGCCAAAACCAAGACTTGGACACTTAACTGAGCTATCCAGATGCCTCTAGTTTTGTTTTTATTTGTTTGTTTGTTTTTGTTTCCGGTTTTTTTTTTTTTTTTTTTTTTTTTTTTGAGAGAGAGCGTGAGTTGGGGAGAGGGACAGGGAGAGAGAGAGAGAAAAAATCTTAAGTAGGCTCCACACTCAGCACAGAGCCTGACATGGGGCTTGATGCCACAACACTGTGACCTGAGCCAAAATCAAGAGTCAGACACTTGACTGACTGAGCGACCCAAGCATCCCATAACTAGTAAATTTGTAACTACAGCTAACTAATAATGGCACTCCAAATTTGTTAATTATATATTTATTTAAAAATCTACGGTTGACGGGGTGCATTGGTGGCTCAGTCGGTTAAGCGGCAGACTTTGCCGAAGGTCATGATATCACGGGGTCATGGGTTCCAGCCCCACATCAGGCTCTGTGCTGACAGCTCAGAGCCTGGAGCCTGCTTCGGATTCTGTCTCCCTCTCTCTCTGCCCCTCCTCCACTCATGCTCTGTTTCTCTCTGTCTCAATAATAAATAAAAACATAAAAAAATAAATAAAATAAAAAATCAAAATGTATGGTTGCTGAGCCATAGAAAAAGTCTCAACATTTTTTAAATATACAGAGTATATTCTCTGACCTTAATGGAAATTAAGTTGGAAACTAATAACAAGAAGATAACATCTCATCCCAAATATTTAGAACTTAAGCAATACACTTTTACATATATTTGGAACAAAAAAATGCCCAGAAAACATAGGAAATAGTTGGAATGAACTTGAATTTCACTGAGAGCATGCCATTTCAAAATGAATGGAATGAAGCTATTATCCTCCCAAAGCAAGAAATTTTTGGCCATTTTGAATAAAGTTGCTACAAACTTTTGTGACAGGTTTCTATGTGGATAAATGTTTTACTTTCTCTTTAGTAAATTTATCAGGTAGAATTTCTTGGTTGTGCTGCACTAATTACACCGAGTTGGATGAAGAAACAACTCATAAGATTCCACAGGATTTAATATCTCTAAACCATGCTGTTTGTTTTACTTCCTTTGATAATCAATCATAAGAAGGGGTACACTAGTACACTCAAAGGGAAACCCATCACATGTTCTTCAACATAAATTTCCATGTAACAGGTGGAAACACTAGTGTAAATTTCTTTTTCTGTTGGACTAATCCTTCGACCATAGGACCTAATGGTAATTTCAGGTGTCAAAATAATTATATGTTCTCCCATAATATAATGAAATTCAACTAAAGTCCAATAGTAGGCCATTCAAAGGACAGTATAACTTAAAGAAACATCAGGTTATTTTTTAGTCTAAAGTCCCAATGGTCACCACTGGGAGTCAAACATGTTTATGTCAAAGGCTCAAATCAGCATGATTGAGCCTAGTGGACACCTCCAATATGATTTGAGCATGGGCGGCCAAAGGTATCAAAGGGATTGATTGTGCGATGTCTCTTTGAAACTTTAACAAAGCCTACTGTTGTTCAGAGCCTTCTTAAATTCAGTTCTTTTCCTGGTAACTTTGTGAACAGCAGCTAATGAAATTCCCAAATGTGTTATGTGATTTCTCCAGAAACCAGCATCTCAATCAATAACTTTGGAACTGTCAGAGACAATATGTTTTTGTTGTTGAAAGAATGTTTCTATTAACTCCAATCAAAGTTATGAGAATTTTCCACTTTTGCTGGGACCTGTACTTTGGTCAGGTTAATCGTCACCAGTATTCACAGCCCTTATGAAGTTTCTTCACAATCCTCAGTCCTTTTTATCCACACTCATGCAAATTGCCTTAGATTCCCTGCTGCGAGTTACACTAAGAGGTCTTGCATCCTGTCACTGGGATCATAATCCTCTCCTTTGCCTTGCACCCATTTTCATAAGCATGGGTTTAAAAAAGAAGTTTCTCCTTTTATGACATCCTCAGATCATGACATATCCTCAAGGTTCTATGTTAAAATTCTTTAACATTTTGAGGAGTTGTTAAAACAGCAAGATAACCTAACATCTTATAGTGATCCATTAAAATTTCAATAATTTTACCAGTGGTCAGTTGGCTAATTAGCAATGGAATGAAAAAAAAGGGGAAGAAAAACAAATCATATTAAATACTTTCTCATCATTAATCCCCATTGGTTGAAGCTGGACAAAGAGATTGGCAACAACTTTTTCACATTATTCTCCCTACTCCTCTCCAAAACAACAGAATCTCATGAATAGCTGTGTTGGAATCTTTTTTATCACAGCATCAAATATTATTTGGATCAAAGTCATAGCATTAGGAGAAACTTTACTCACATTATATAAAAACTCCAAAGTTGACTGCATTTTCAATATTTCACCAGCCTTAGAAACAAAATCTCCCAATATCAAAAGGTAGAAAAGTAGACATATCAAGACACATGCTTGAACCCTACATTTTTACCCCACTCAATTGGGATTTTTTCCATGTATCCATATTTCTATAAAAACTGCAGCTAACTGTGGATTCTCAGAAAGACTTGACAAGCCCTTCTATTTGACAGTATCTAAGGTGAGGGAAATTGCTTGCTTATCACTGATATATAAAATCCATTTCAAGAGAGGCTCATGTAAAAATAAGTAAAAATAAGGCTGTGTAAAAATATCTCAGCAGGAGGTTGTTTATAGAGATCAACAAAGTGACTTAACTATTGACTGAATAGTCCCATATTTCAGTAGTTCCTTGATTAATTAGTTATACTTGTAAACTGTACAATCTTTTTATTGATTACCACCCAGACAGGATCATATACTTATCATGAGAGGCTTCTGCTCCCTTATGAACACATCTCTCCCATTTATAGACTGAATCACCAACTATAACCATATGGCCCTGGAAGCCTGGAGCTATTTTTATTTTATTTTCCATTTCCCCAAAACAGAAAAAAGAAACCAACCTCCAGAATTCTTTGTTTACCTTCTCTTTGATTTCTTTTCTAATACATTTAGCCATCTCACCAGCCATGAATTTGCCACATACAAGAACCACTGATATGTTTCCATTGATCATAGAGCTTGAGCAACCTCAAGCCATGGGTGTTCACATCCCTCTGTTTATGAGGCATATTGTTTTGCAGCTTACTTTACTTATACAGTCTTTGTCTGACTTTGAAAACACAGTACTATTGGCTTCATAAAAGGATTTATAAAATTTTTCATTCTCTTTTATTATTTGGACTAACCTATACAATAACATGAAATTAACTACCTTTAATATTAATGATTGGGAGAAAACACAAAGAAGTCTTTTGAGGTGCTGATATTGTTTTATACTTTGATCTTGGTAGCAGATTCATTGCCGTGTTTGCTTCATTAAACTCTGATGTTATGATATGCATATTTTACCTATGTTATAATATTTTGGAAATATTAACCTAAGTCATCCATCTCAGCTATAACTTTTTTTTCCCACCAGGATATCTTACTACCCCAAAAGCCACTCTACATAGGATAAAGCTTTTTTGTGCCCTGTCAGATTCAAATTTTCTAGGACTCAGACTCTATTTCCATGAAAATTTCTTTAACTTAGACAAACCTCCCAATGTCTTACAAATCTAGAAAATCTTTTCTTTTTTATTTAAAATTTTTAATGTTTTATTTATTACTTTTGAGAGAGAGAGAGACAGCATAAGAAGGGGAGGGTCAGAGAGAGAGGGAGACACAGAAACTGAAGACAGGCTCCAGGCTCTGAGCTGTCAGCACAGAACCTGATGCGGGGCTCAAACCCACGAACTGTGAGATCATGACCTGAGCCAAAGCCAGACGCTCAACTGACTGAGCCACCCAGGTGCCCCAAAAATGTTTTCTTAACAGGCTATTTAGTATTTATAAAATCATAGTGGATATTCTTCTTTCCAGGCCTTGTTACTATGGCTTGTGGGCAAATCTCTACCAACACTAACTTAGCCAGCCAGAAAGACACTGTGTCTGCCTCTTGACTTGAGCAGAGACAATTTCTATAAGTTATATGCTTCTTCCTGGAGCCCCATATAATTAATTTGGACCAATACTGACTCACTTCAGAGGAATGAAAAATGTTCTACTACCAGTAGACACAAGATCTGCAGTGTGGAATCCTGAGAGACCACACAAGGTTTATATCATTTTGAGTGCCTCCTCATCTATAAGGAAAAATGTTATATCATTTCATTTATTATTATTATCCCTAAAACTTAAGCTTACATAAAGAAAGTATGTCTCAGGGGTGCCTGGATTGCTCTGTCGGTTGAGCGTCCAACTTTGGCTCAGGTCATGATCTCCTGGTTCGTGGGTTTGAGCCCCATGTGGGGCTCTGTGCTGACAGCTCAGAGCCTGGAGCCTACTTCAGATTCTGTGCCTCCCTCTCTCTCTGACCCTCCTCTGCTCATGCTCTGTCTCTGTCTTTCTCTCTCAAAAATAAATAAACATTAAAAAAAATTTTAAGAAAGTATGTTTCACATTTTGGTTATTCTTTATTTCCTGATCAAGTCAAAAGGCCTTTTAATTGTATCTATTCTCATATGCCTAAATGTCCCAAATATTTAATCACTTCTGCCCCAACCCAGCATCTCAATGGCAGCCTTGCATCCAAGTTTTCTATTATATATGCAAGAACACCTGTTTCATGACTAAGACTTGTGCTTACAGATGTAAACTCTCACTAAAAATTTCCCACTTTCTTGCCAGGAAAGCAGACCCATGCTGAGAACACCACCCCTCTGAAGGGGGAGCTGTTCATTCTTAGAGAGTTGGAGAAGAGGAATCTTTTGTCTCCTGAATCCTCACTGTCTCTCCATCACATTATGCCACTCTTTACCCTTCCTAATCACTGCTCTCCATCTACTGTATATTTAACCTTAATTCATTGTATTTTTTTTGCTCAAGATAAAATCACCAATCATGTGAGTGAATTCTACCTGCTATTTCCTTGACTTGTCAATCGTCAACACTTTAGCTCAACTACACCTTAGCTTCCTAATTCCCTGTCATTTGCTGACATTTTTTGTTATCCAAAATCATTGTACCTCTGAAATTATGATCCCTAATAATTATAAGCTCTAATATTATAATATTAAACTCTGTGTTAATATACTCTTATATTATAAATCCCTTTCCTTATATCCTTAACACTCATTTATTCCCATTTATTCATGTCCTTCTTAGGTGTGCTGGATTATGCAATGTCAATGTGACTTACCTGGGAACATTTCTTAGAATCTCCCTCCCTGTGTAGCTCTGAGTTGGAATGGACATGAGAAGAAACCTTAAGTGGAATTTAGAAGATAGATGTGAAACTGTAGACCTTACTTTCAGAAGATCATCGCCTTCAGATATGTTGATGGACAGATAAAGACCTTGGTCTTATTCACTCTTACATCAGTTTGACTGCTGGTCTTGAAACAGTGGCTCCAGGTTCATAACCAAAGGGCAATAACTACATAGAAGCAATAGTAATGTGATTAATCATGCCAGTTTTCCTAGGACTGAGAAGGTTCCTCAGATATGAGACTGTACTAAGTCTAAATGTGCGAAAACTGGAAGAGTCTCAGGTAAATTGGATGGCATGATCACCCCAGAAATGGTTTTTCAATGGCTTCTCCATGAACAATGACCTTAGTATGGCTTGCTTAGGAACTATGCTTAGGAACTATCACTTTAGTCATTTAGAGTTATTTATTTAATTAATAAGTAGAAATCATTACACCCTGTTTACTGGGGTCTGATGCTAAATTTGGGGTTTTCCCTGAGGGGTTCATTTAATGTTATAGAAAATGTACTCGCAGTAAATATTGATAGATTTAAATGATTTAATGCATATAAATTTAGTTATGGGAATTATGATTGCAGAAGAGAATGAAAAGTATACCTGTAAATTTAGAATAATTAGAAAAATAATAATATGAAAGTATAAAGAAGGTAAAGTGCCAAATGAAAAAAAATTAATTCCCACGTAATTCGAAAAAAGGTTTAATAATCTTAAAAATTAATGAGTGAATAAGTGTGCTTTGTAAGTATATTTTATCAAGGCAGACAGGTACCTGCTAAAGAAGTTTAAAAGATAAAACACTGGAAAACAAAGCAAAAATAAAAGGGAAACAATAAAACCTAGACCACATACTAGAATACCGCAAATGCTAAAGCACTGAAAGCAAGAATTCACATAAAAACAAAATATAGAAGCAGAATTTAAATAAAGAAATTTACATATAAATGCAGATGGGATAAACTCACCTATTGCCTCAAGAAAAGAGAAGCATCTTTGCATTATATGCAAGGTATTGATGTAAAACAGTCATTTGAAGGTTTGAAATTACAAGGATAGAAGAAATGAACAGGATAATATTGAAAGAAAAAGAGGTTAAGATTTTCTTTCATATAAATATCAGGCAAGTTTAAATTCAGGGCAACAAGTGTTAAATGAAACACAGGCAGGCACGAAAAGTCTAGTCCATCAGGATGATTTGACTTCATGAAAGTTTGAAAGCCAAATATCATAATATGAAAATGCATCATGAAAAAAACACAGAAAGTATACAAAGAAATGAAAGGAAATTTAGTATTAGTATATATTTTTGTTTACCCCTCTCATTGTTTTAGTAGAAAAGAAGTTAATAATATATAAAGGATCTGAATAAATTAATTGTTAGTATTGATCCAATAAGTAAATTTTGAACTTTATTTTATATTGGAATTATCCTTTCTAGGGATATAAGGAAGATTTACCAAACATGACCACATGTTACACCAAAAACAAAATTTCCATGCATCTCAAAAGGTAAATCTATACAATAAACACTTTTTTTTTTTTAAACTTTATAGTTTATTGTCAGGTTGGTTTCCATATAACACCCAGTGCTCTTCCCCACAAGTGAACTCCACCAAGACCATCACCCCCCATTACCTTTCCCCCTTCCCCTTCCCCCCTCAGTTTGTTTTCAGTATTCAAGAGTCTCTGGTGTTTTGTCTCCCTCCCTCTCCCTAACTCTTTTCCTCCTTCCCCTCCCCATGGTCCTCT
>CM053574.1:94183476-94224308 GCA_028646485.1 Cryptoprocta ferox | reverse complement strand
CTTTTTGAACATAGTAAATAAAATGAGAAAAGAGCATTAAAGTCAGTTACAAACAGAGAAACATGAAAATGACCTGAAAATTAAAAACAATATTGATAGAAATTATCATTTAAATAACCGTAATATGAGAGAAAAAAATCAAAGCTGATAACCCAGAATGTCTAGAAAATAATAATAATAAAGTTACATGAGTAAATGTAAATTAAAAAATTAGACAACACTATATTACAAACAGAATATCATATATATGTATATATTTGGAATGGTTGAAATATAGGAGATTCAGGGGCAATCTTTTTTTTATTGTATCTTTAAGATGTATAAGAATCTGTGTTAGAATTTATTGTTCTTTTTTATTCAACAAATATACACCGAGTGTCACTATATATATTGAGAATAAAGTGGTAAACAAGAAATACAGAGCAGGTACATGGAGGTGGGGAGATTAGTCCGCAAACAGAAGTAAATAAACAAGATAGTTCAGTAGTGATACAAGCTGCAAGTAAAGAATGGAAGAAAGAGTGGAAGGGAAGAAAAGATGGAGGCAGTGAGGAAAGGAGGGAGAAAAGCCACCCAGATTGATGTGATTTATAACAGGTGACAAGAAGAGATTGAAAGTCTGATTTTTGAGTTGGGGTCATGGGAGGATTTCATTTTGAATTTGGTCTTAATTGTCAGTAAGTGGCCAGCAATAACAATGCCCAGGGAAAAAAATTTTGCCAAATGCAAAGAAGCATAAATAAAAGGAACCAGAAGACTAGAAAGCTAGGTTGTTCGGTAAACATAGTGTGGAGGGAGTCAGAACGGCATACACCTTTCAGGAACTATTTTCCATAAAGCAAGTTTTGGAAACATATAAATCCCTTTCATCCTTTATTAAACCATCTTCCTTCTTCATGATACTTGATTTATGTAAAATCCCTTTCTAAAGAAATTTCCAACACCTATTCTCACACAAAAATATATTTTATAACTTCAAAGTTGCACAACTCCAATATTTTCTGTAATAATAATAATATGGTAAATAATATGGTAAATTATTATGGTATGGTAAATATTAAAATATGGCAAAATACAATAAAGCTAGATATTATTAATAACATAAAATCAATGGCATTTAAAAGCCAGTTTGTTCTACGTAGCTTTTCATAGTGGTCAATAAACATTTAATGTTCCTAATTTTCCAAGGTTGAGGTTCTTTTAAGTGAAATCCCAGAGTTACTGAAGGGACCCTCCATGAGAAATCATAAAATCTTTGCTGTGTAACATGGCATTTTTTTTTAATGTTAACTCTCAGCTTCTTCTAATTAAGAAACTGAAATGACCATACTGAGTCCCTCAGGAGGCTAATGCCTTTTGCACGTGTCTTTTCATGCCTAAGGAAATGAAACATGGAGCATGGTCAAACAATAGCAGCTCCCACCTTGATTGGGAAATGGCTCTAAGAAAGCCTCATGCCCTTGGTTGTATTTGATGGATTATCTATTCAGTATTTCAGGACTTTGTTCATCTATAATTGACCAAGAAAGTGATGAGCTACAGATGGTCCAGGTTTTTTATGGCACTGAGGCAGAATGCAACAGTTTGTTTGCTTTTGCACATGCAAGCAGTTAAGTTTCACAAGTAAAGCGTAAAAATAACTTCTGTGCATAGATAACACAGTTCATCTGTTAAAATATGGGGTAAAACCAAACCCAAAGAGGCTTTTGGTTGAACAAACAAAGAATTATAATGAATAATGTTGCTGCAATATAACAGATGTATGACAATGACAGTCTGGCTGATATATGAACATAAAAATGTTTTAGACAGGAAGCCACAGGGCACTACTGTTTCTCATTATTTATTTAAAAAAAGAAGTTGAAATCTAAATCATGTTAGTGATTCTTAAGAGTTAAGTCTCTGCTTGTCTTTGTGGTTGGGGTTTTATTTGTTTAATTTTGGATTTAAGAAATATGTCCTCCTTAAAAATGAAACTTTGTCTTTCAAATAAAATGAAGTAAAAGTAAACTAATATTTACACTGAAGTTATGTGAAAAGCTTTAATATGTAAAAGATTTGATATGAACTTTTTTTGTGTCTAGGCTTTCAAATATAAACATATTGCTTTGGTAAGTTTATATTTCTTTTGACTAATTGTCATTTAAAGTATTTCCCAAAATGAAGAGACTGGTTAATGACAATGATGTAAAGACTTGCTCCATTTTATTTACCTTTATAATTGCTACACTTAGTGTCTAAACATTTGTGTTTAAATTAATATATGAAATATATGTAACCATTTCAAATGTTATTGATAAAAATCTGTTTATATTGTAATTTAAAATGGGATACAAAAGCATATGTATATTATATTCCCTGGTAAAACATATTATGCCAGAGAAAAGTAAGAAAAAAAAAACTAAAAGTTAAAACTATTTTTTCTTTGAGATAATTAGGAATAGTTTTGTTTTCTTCTGTATTTTTTTCTTGAATTTTGCATTTCTGTGAGGAACATATGTTAAATTACATATGTGTATTTTTCAACCTAGGGAGATATTTAGAGTTTATACATGGAACTCACCAGGGGAAAAATATTTTAGAATTTATATAAAAAGATTACCCACTTCTTAAGCAAAGGCTTTAATTTTTTTTCTGTAGTTTACATAAAATCTACATTCTATGGAAAAATATGTAAATGTGTTAAGGATTTTCACAAGATACATAATAGAAAGGAGATAAGAAAATAACTAGCAAAATAACACTTAAGTAATTTAAGTTATTCGAATATAATTATTCAAATTTAATTCAAATTTAAAAAGAACATCCTTCTATCAAATATTTGAAAGGATAGGGCTTTTGGTTACTTTAATTTTTATATTAAACTTTATCATATTTATTTTATATATTTTTTAAATTTTTTAATGTTTATTTATTTATTTATTTATTTTTTTTGAGAGAGATTGAGAGACAGAGCACAAGCGGGGAAGGGGCAGAGAAAGAGGGAGACACAGAATCTGAAGCAGGCTCCAGGCCCTGAACTGTAAGCACAGAGACTAACACGAGACTTGAGCCCACGAACCGTGAGATCATGACCTGAGTTGAAGTCAGATGCTTAACCAACTGAGCCACCCAGGAGCCCCTTATTTTGTATTTTTATAACAACATTTATATTGACATGATGATGGGGAATTTAAAACATAAACATTTCCTCTTTTCATTATACTAGACATTATCACTCACACTCTTTTATAAGAATGTGTCCTTTGGTTACTTGTCTGAGAGTATTGATAATTTTTGCTGATCTGTCCCACTTTCTTACAAAATTTCCCTTACTGGATCAAGCATGGATTTCTGAACACATTGGTTGTGCATAAAGGCCTAGATAGTGGTGGTACCTTTAAAGACACACTCTTTCATCCCATAGACACTTTAGTCACTTATTCATTTAATGAACAAACATTTATTAAGACCCTATTATGTGCTGTGTACTCTGCAGATGTAAAAAGCCCCCACAGGAAATGAACCTGTAGACTTGGCCTCCTCAGTACATTGCCTTAATTAGCTGAGCTGCTCCAGACAAATTCACGAACATAATCTACAGATATTTTTACACTGAGATCATACACAGAGGCATCTATACATTCATAATTCATATATTCAAATATAAAGTCACTCCTGGCAAGTATACATCATTCACTTAAATACATCCCATGAGTGAGAAGTTTCTCAGCCATCATCCAGCCCATGCAGCAAGCAGCGTCTCCAGCTTCTGGACCCATTATCAGTGTACTTAGTGGTTTCAAGATACACCATTGTCCAGCCAATTCAGGCAATGTTCTGACATTACTTAGTACCCACAGTCTAGAAAGCGTGCTGAGACTAAATCTTTCATGCCTTTTAAACCTGCTTGTTTATCAGTCAATGCTGATTGATATGTGCTTCCTTACCCTTGACGTGACCTTCTCTTTCTCATCCAAACTCAAATCCATCAACTTTGTCCTCTGGGACTATCATTGTACAATTAATTAAGTTTCCTATGTCCCTAAGCTCTTCTCAACAAGTTTCCCTCACCTTTTGGTCTTAACTGAAATCTAGCTCACTCTTGATGATGCTACCTCCTTGCAAGTTCCTCTCACATACATTTCATACCTGCTTCTACCTTCCTTTATGAAATCCTGTTCCATGGTTCCACTGATGTCTAAACGATTGGCTATACTTCTCTTAACCCCTTGTTTTATTAACTTATTAACATCAATTGACTTTTGGTTAACTATAATTTTTAAGAATCTAACAACTTGCTCACAGCCCTTATCCATAATCCATGCACTCAATTTGCTAAGAGTGATTTCAAAATGTACTTTGATTACTTTCAAATTTCTAGCCTCTTAGTTCCTTTATCTCTTTTTCCTTAAAGAACTGTTCTCACTGCAGACCCATAGTCCCTGCCCACTCTTTATTACATAGGTTTTTCCAAATCCAAATGTTTCACTGTATGACAAATACCACCTTAGTGTGGGGCATTCTTTCCAATATAAAAATCTGAGCAGGGGTGCCCCGTGACTCAGTCAGTTGAGCATCCAACTCTCGATTTTGGCTCAGGTCGTGATCCCTGGGCCACAGGATCAAGCCCTGCATTGGGCTCCATGCTGAACTTGAAGCCTGCTTGATATTCTCTCTCTCTCCCCCTCTGCCCTTCTTCCCTGCTAGTATACTCTCTCTCTCTCTCTCCTGCTCTAAAATTAAAAAAATAAATAAAAATTGGGCAGGTGGGTGGACTCTCCTGACTACAGTCTTTTAGTGACATCGGCTAAAAGTACAACTCTACCATCCTCAACACATATCTTTCTCTATTATTTCAGTCATTATCACTTTCTACCATGCCAGAAGGGGTAGAGTGAAAGTCTAGAGTAACTTGTCTTTGGGGATATGTTCACATTTCACTATCTAAAAATTGCTCATGTGCCTACCTGTAGCACAAGGATGCCTGAGAAATACAATGAGGCTAAGCAACTACGTCCCTATTTAAAACTTAGGGAGGGGCCTTCTAATATTGAAAGGGTAATGACAAGAATTCATACAGTGAGAGTTAGTTGTCTATGCCACAAAGAATGTGGGATAATATCTTGTTAAGAATTTACAGCCATATTGTGGGTCCTTACGAGAATTATGGTCATAAATTAAGAGTTGGCTTATGTTATGTTCTTCAGTTACTCTCTAAATAATTTACTGAAGAAAAACTATGGTCCAAGGGATGTCATAAACACTACAGACAGTACAGTAAACAATTCATACAATCTTTTGTTTCATGGAGCATTAGTTCTAGTAGGTAAAACATTACAGTAAACTAATAGACAATCAAACAAACAACAAATATATCAGAAGATAAAAAGCATAATGAAAGAAATTAAGCTGATGTGATTGGAAGGGAGGAAAATCTCTTTGCTAAGATGCTATTTAAGGTAAGATGTGACAGACTAAAAGAGGTCAGTCAGGCAAACATAGGATGGCAGAGCATTCCCAGAAGTGGGCCATTTGACACAAAGACCCATGTGAGAAATAACGTATGTATGATAAAGGAGCAATGACAGTTAAAGCACAGTGGGCAGAGGGAAGAGGGATGAAACTAAAACTTTACATGCAGATGGAGGCAAAACCTGCAAGGCTTTAAAGAGTAAATGAACAGGTTCCATTTTATTTTAAGTGAAAAATGAAGTCATTTTGTGAATTATCAAGGTTGAATTATGCAATCCAACTCTATTTTATAAACAACCAAGATGTAAGCTGATGTAAGTAAAAGGGTTCAGTCATTCACACTTTGATGTATTAGCTTCCTCCCAAAATGAAATTTTATGTCCATAAAAATATTTGCATACAAATATTTGTAGCAGTTTCATTCATAATAACCCTGGACTGGAAAAAAAATAAAAAACAAATATCTATCAGGAAGCAGATGGATAGACAAATTCTGTTGTATTTGCATACAATAAAAAATGTTATGAACTATTGATACACACACAAAATGTCTGTATCTCAGAAACATAGAGAATGCGAGGAGTCTGATTTAAAAGAGTTCATACTTTTCAATTTAACAAAATTCTCAAAATATGAAGTCTAATTTATACTAACAGAAGCAGGTCAGATGTTGCCTGGGTCTGGGGTAGAGTTCACTGCAGAAATGCATGAATAGATTTTGCTTGATGAAAATGTTCTCTAACTGGAATATGGTGGTGGTTACATAGGTGTAAAAATTTGTCAAAATTCATCAAACTTAAAAAATAGGCATTTCATTGTAGATAGATTATACCTCATTAAAGTAGAGCTTGATTTTATTTTGTTTTTTGGTTTATTTTAATGTGAAGGATCAAGAAAATTAATAGTGTTTGGAAAAATCCTCAAAGAATGTGGAACAACAGAAACTCTCATTTATTGGTGATGGGAATGAAAAAAATTATATATCCGCTTTAAAAGACAGTTTGGTATTTTTTTATAACACTAAATATACTCTTACCATGTGATCCAACAATCATGTCTCTTGGCATTTACTCATAGGATTTGGAAACATACATTGACGCCAAGACCAGCACGCAGATGTTTGTTGTAGCCCTATTCATATTTGCCAAACGTGGAATCAACCAAGATGCCCTTCAGTAAGTGAATGGATAAATAAACCATGGTACATCCAGACAATGGGATATTATTTAGCACTAAAAAGAAATGAGCAACCAAGCCATGATATGACACAGAGGAAATTTAAATTCATTACTAAGTGAGAGAAAATAATCTGAAAAGGCTACATATTGAATGTTTCCAACTATATATATAACATTCTAAAAAACGTAGAACTATAAAGACAGTAAAAAGCTCAATGGCCATCAGGGGTTAGGGGAGTGGGATTGTGAGGGAATAACCAAGCAGAACACGAAGCATTTTTAGGGAGTGAAAATACTCTCTAAGATACAATATTTGTGAATACTTGTCATTATTCATTTGTCCAAACCCACAGAATGTATAACACCAAGAGTAAATCCTAATGTAATCTATGGACTTTGGGTGATAATGATGTGTCCATGTATGTTTATCAATTTTAACAAATATATCACTCTGGGGGGGTGTTCATAATGGGGAAGGCTATGCATGTCTCTTTAGTATGACTTAGCTTCTTAAATTTTCAACCAGCAAGTCTGTGACCTTTGATGTTAATAGGTATATTGTGGTTTAATTTTCATATATATGAAATGTAATTTTTGCTTATGTTTGTTTTTTAATATAACAACCCAAGACATTATAAGCAATGTAATAATGAATAAATAAATAAACGATTAATTCAATCATTAATTCATAAAGTTCAAACCCAAACTTTTCCTCTGATTACAACATTTGTCTTTTTTCTTCCATAACTGCTAAAATCTTGGCTCAATTAATTTTAGGTATGTATATATGTGCACTTATTTATGTATATTATGTGGATGGATCTTCAAATTGTAGTTTTTAACTACTGTAGTTCCACCAAGAAGCACATACATGCTTTTTCCTTTTGAATTTTTTCTTGCTTATTTTTCTTTTACTTAGATTTTTTTCCATCATCTATAGTTAAGCTTGTTTTAAATAACCTTTGTCTTTCTTTCAATTATTTCATTTAGCTCAAGTCCACCTCCTCTAGTCCTATGCTTCAACCCCTCTCCCAGCCCCAATTTATCACATACCCTGCTCTTACCTATAGCGCTCGAGTCAACATTATCATCTCATTGGCAACATTCTCACTGTTGGTAGTCTATCTTAGTTGTGAAGGAGAATTTGTTTAGGCATAAATAATAACTGAAATAAAATTTATAAAAATGAAATAAAATGCAATATCTCCCTTCAATCCAATAGATTATTTTTTGCAAATAAAAAAAACTTATTTTTAGGAAAAGTATGCATTGTTTTTCTCACTAAGGCATACAACAAGATCTGTTCATATTTAAACAGCACTATTTTCACTTTCATAATGATTTCTAAACCTAGCTACTCAGATCCAATAATTTATTCCTTTCCTCAGACCAGGTTAAGCAAACACCCTGGGCAGTAAGCCACCAGAAATTCCAGTTGCAGTGGACTGTTGTATTTCTTCATAAAAAGGGCCTGGAAAATGCTAGCAATGTCTTATTCCTCTTAACCATCTCTAACCCTCATTCAAGGAAAGCATAAAGGACATGAAAACTATTTGGTATGGCAGATTTTTAAAATGAAGTAAAAATGCACACTTACATTATGGATACACCAATTTTTAAAGTATGTTCTGCCTTGTTTTCTCAGATGTAAAAGTATTTAAAAGTAGTTTCAATAAATCAGATGTCAAGAAACTACTAACAAATCTTTTATTAATATTCCATTTTACTTAGGAGAGACATAGCAAATTCTTAACATAGAGAACTAGTCTCTGAATAATCTGACTTATGCTTAACTCTCTAGCCTAAATTAACCTCCTCAAATTATCTCCTCAATCCTTGGGCTTTTATACATGTTAATTCTATGAGGAAGATTTTGAAAACCCTTTTCATCTAGTTAATTCCTACTCTTTTTTCAGGTCTTACATCAACCTTCACTTCCTCAGGGAATACTTCCAACTTTCCCTTCTAAGTCAACTTCTCATAGAATATGTTCTCACCACAAATTGATTAATGAAGGTGTCCATTACATTATAAATTCAAAGAACAAGTTACTTTTTTTTCATTTCCATAACTTCAGCAACTACCATAGATTTTGCGATTAGAAAAGCTCCAAGGATATCACTAGATCCACTGATACAAGGAATCACACCAACAACTGGTATTTCTTACCCTTCTGATCATATATTAGCATGGAGATAGCTGTGTTAGAAAGATTTGGAATGTATCAGAATAAAGACACATGGGTCAGGTGATAAGTGAATATAGGCTTCAGTAAAAGAAGAGCAAAGTGGAAGCAAACAGATACATACTTAGTTGAGAATGATAGTAGTTATATGAACTGATATGTAAAGGATTGGATTAACAGCATTATACATTTTTCACAATGAAATATTACCATTTATAATCACTGAAGAGAGGTATTTTAATTCTCCCATTTTCTCAGTGACATTGTGTATGACACAACTTAGAGTTGTAATTATCTGAAAATTGGACAATAAACATATGGCACTATGAAAGAAAGTTTCCAGACTATACTCCACAGCAAAGGCTCAGATGCAAGAGAAAGCAGTGGGCATGAGGACTGTCTAAAGTAAGTCTTACATTGCTTATCCATGGAGAGAGTTACTTATCCGTGGTCTTCCATTGCTTATCCATGGAGACAGTTACTTATCCATGGTAAGAAAAGAAATGTAACTGAAATCTGGAATGGACTTCTAGTTTTCTACTAGCTCCAACCTTCCAATTCTCTAGTGGTCATTTTGAATGACTGATAGAAATTCCAGAAAAATAAATTTTTGTATCCATGGAAACCTTCTCATAAGTTTCTTGGGATAAAGTATGACTGTCTATATTTCTGGTAGAGGATGAACCCTGCTACCTGTAAAAGCAATATTAAGAGTCCCCTAGGGAGAGCTAAATAGAATGAGTGATTTTATTTTTTGTAGTGTGATTATAGACATTAGTCTTGTTCCTGAAAATAACCCTGTCTTACAGGAAGTGGAAAAGTGCACACTCAAATACCCAGTAGCTTTGGGAACAATTACACAAACATTTGAAGGCCGGTTTGTACACCTGATGCATCGGTACAAGTGAAGTCTCTTTTTCTCATAGAACTGCATTTTTATTTCTTTTGGATTTCTTGGTAATTCTTACTCCTCTTTACATTTGTTATAACTTACAAATTATAGTCACTAAATATCCACTGTGTCATGCTGTGTTTTATTTTATGCAAAATAAGTGAAATAGCATGAATATTTTATTTTCAGTAAATTGGGGTTCTAAAGGAACTGAACTGAACTGCTTATGAAGATTTATACACACTGAGCATTAAAATCTCCACATCAAAAAAGAGTAACATTAATGGACTAAGTTTTTATTTTTATTTATTTTTAAAAAATTTTTTTAAATGTTTTATTTATTTTTGAGAGAGAGAGAGAGAGAGAGAGAGAGAGAGAGAGAGAGAGACCGCGTGAGCAGGGGAGGGTCAGAGAGAGAGGAAGACACAGAATCCGAAGACAGCCTCCAGGCTCTGAGCTAGCTGTCAGCATAGAGCCCAACGCGGGGCTCAAACCCATGAACCACGAGATCATGACCTGAGCCGAAGTCAGACATTTAACTGACTGAGCCACCTGGGTGCCCCTAATGGAAATTTTTTAAAAATACAGTGGATTCTTCTTATTCATGTAGTTACATCCTATAAAGTATAAAGTATAAAGTCACTGCTAATACTGAATTAGCAAATGCTAAACCATTCCTCCTGAGGTGGGTAAAATATATTTTACATATTATATAAATGTAAATGTAAATATATATATATTTATAAATTATATATATAAATGTCACATAGATTATAATATCAAATTCAAAATCAACTCATCCTATTAGATTCTATTTCCTTTATTTTGAACAAACAAACAAACAGGTAGAGAAGTATTAAGTGACTTGTCTGAGGCCATCCTCACAGGTGGCAGATTTAGGATTCAAATCCTATCCACCAGAGCTTCTTTCAAACACCACACTTCCTCCACCTGTCATCTCCATCCTCTGATCATCTCTGCATGAAAGCAGAAGGCTTAGAGACCCTTGATGCCCTGAGCTGGGAATGTGCCCATAGGTCAACTCAAATTTTTCATCCCTCTGTGCATATGCCCTGAATGACCACAGACATCCATGAGTATTGATTGATTTGGGGGTAACAAATAAATTTTAGTGACCAGGTGAATTTTCAAATACAGAATGTAGGAATAATGAAAATTGACTGTACAATTTTATGAATTTGATTCTGACATCATTATGATTTCTAGGCAGCTCACTTTGGGTAATATTTATATTTTTATATTTATAAAATTATTATCTTCTACATAGGATGTTATTCATTCTAACTTCCATACATATTTGATTTATTTTCTAAAGGCACATCAAATCTGTATGTACCTTAGTCCAAACTATCACAGAATAATGAAATTTTTGGTAATTGGAAGATTACCTGAATACCCATCTCTCTCCTACATTGACTAACAGGAGTTTAGTGATAATGACTCAGAAAGTATCTACCAGTAGCATGAAGTACACTGTGTTAATTTGGGGACCAACATTTCATCTTTTCAGCTTGTCGTATGTATATAGCTAGTCAGTCAAATGGTGAAAATTATTGATAATGTATTAGAAATGCAACACATCAAGTATTTATAAAATACATAGAATACACACAGAATTTACAACAAAAATATACCAATCCTTTATAGATTAGGAGACTGAAGTAAAGAAGTAGTAGGTGTTTCATCTAAGGTAGATTAGTGGTAGAGATTGAAACTTAAGGCATTTTCCCTATCTTCCATATTAGTGGTTCAATATCACCTCACACTACTTCACCATACAATTATTTTCCAGAAAGCAGTTTACTTAAAAGAAATATATTGACATGTCTCCAGAGGCAAGGGAAATAAAAGCAAAATTGAACTACTGGGACCTCATCAAGATAAAAAGCTTGTACATGTCAAAGGAAACAATCAACAAAAATAAGGCAACCTACAGAATGGGATAAGATATTTGCAAATGATATATAGGATAAAGGGTTAGTATCCCAGATCTGTAAAGAACTTATCAAACTCAACATCCAAAAAAATAATCCATTGAAGAAATGGGCAAAAGACATGCGTAGACACATTTTACAAAGAAGGCATTCAGGTGGCTAACAGACACATGAAAAGATGCTCAACATCACTCATTATCAGGGAAATACAAATCGTGGTAGTTATGTTCTGTAAAGTCACTGCTAATACTGAATTAGCAAATGCTAAACCATTGCTCCTAAGGTGGGAGGAATATAATTTATATATTATATCAAAGTAAATGTAAATATATATATTTATATATCATATATATAAATACAAATCAAAACCACACTGAGATACCACCTCACTCCTGTCAGAATGGCTAAAATTAAGAACTCGGGCAATAAGAGATGTTGGTAAGGATGTGGAGAAAGAGGAATTTTTTGCACTGTTGATGGGAATGCAAACTGATGCAGCCACTCTGGAAGACATTACAGAGGTTCCTCAAAAATTAAAAATAGAGCTACCTTATGACCCAGCAATTGTACTACTAGGTATTTATCCAAAGGATATAAAAATTATGGTTCAAATGCACCACAATGTTTACAGAAGCACTATCAATAATAAGCAAATTATAGAAAGAGCCCAAATGTCTATTGACTGATGAATGGATAAAGAAGATGTAGTATATATACACAATGAAATACTACTCAGAGATGAAAAAGAATGAAATCTTGCCATTTGCAACAATGTAGATGGAACTAAAGTGCATTATGCTAAGCAAAATAAGTCAATCAGAGAAACATAAATATATTCTTTCACTCATATGTGGAATTTAAGAAACATAACAGATGAACAAAGGGGAAAGGAAGGGAAATAAGATAAAGACAGAGAGGGAGACAAATCATAAGAGACTTAAATACAGAGAACAAACAGGGCTCTGGAGGGGAGGTGGGGGGATGGGCTAGATGGGTGATGGGCATTAAGGAGGGCACTTGTTAGGATGAGCACTGGGTGTCATATGTAAGTGATGAATCACTAAATTCTATTCCTGAAACCATTATTACACTATATGTTAACTAACTTGAATTTAAATAAAATTTAAAAATAAATAAATAAAACTACAATTTTTTAACATATGAAAATTTTTAATATAATTATTGATTAAAAATACATTGAGAATCAAGGAGTTTTAGAATCTATATTACTACTTCTATAATTCGTTTCTAAATTCAGTTGTGAAATGATTTTCATATAATAAAATGTACAGAATTTAAGTGTATAGTTATGAGTTTGACTACACCTGGTGACTCCAAACTGTATCCTCTAACCAGTAAAAATCTGGTTCTCTACTTGAACTCTACGCAGCATTCCACATTGTGGACTGAGCAGGGCTCTCTCATGGAAACAGCCATATAAATATGGACTTCATCCAATGTGTTCCCTTCTTAAAAGGGTTGGTTATACTTACTAAAGTTTCGGCCTCCTTTTGACCTGCTTTTTAAAAGCCTTCAAAAATTGTTTCCAATATTTTTCCAGAGTTGACTATTGCTATCAGTAGGAGCATTAGTCCAATAAAAGCAACTCTACCATTCCTGGAAGTGTAACTTATTTTTTAGATCTGAAATAATCATGGTGAAACTCTATTTAAGACTTCCCATCTGTAAGAATTTGCTAATGCCTGCCTATTTTTTTAAATTAGGTCTATTATGAGGTATCTTAGATAAGGAATTAAAAAAAATTTAGAAGAAATTTGGTGCATGCATCAAAGCATTATTGTTATTCTTTTTCCAAATCTCCTCCCCAACTCTTCAGTTTTCTAGATAATTACATACCTTCCTCTAAGAATGTGAAAAAATGCACTTAAACATGCTAAAATACCATGGCCATATATACATATTGGAAGATATATTAGGAATTATTATAAGTCCATTTTTAGCCATTGCAATCATAGTATGGATTTCAAAATTAAGCCCAGAATACATACAAAGCAATTATTTGTCCAGTTTAAAAACTACCAGATTTCATCATTTGGTTATTTGGAAATAAACACGCTAATCTTATTTTTATTCTTATTTCACAAGTGTGACTGATCTACTTTTAGAGAAGTATTAACTTATTGGCAGTTAAATAACTTTCACCTAATAAAAATGTAATGACTTTAATGGCAGCATATTTTTCTCAAACACAATGAAAGTTACCCCCAAATGCCCTGGTTTCAAGTTAAAAAGCAGAGTATGGTGGGTAAAATGAATCACACGAGGGAAAAATAAGAGTGATATTATTTTAATACTAACTCAAACTGTCTATAATAGATCTTGGTTTACCCACAGTTTGAAACTACCATGGTGATCATGATATCATAGGATCCTATCATAGAATTCTTAGGGGCATTTGGAAATAGCAACACTCAATCATTGTTTCAATAAATTAAGAATCAAAAAAATCTATTATAACTTGACATTTGACCTCAAGAGATTTTCTCTCAATGCCATACCAATCAATAAGATATGACATCAAAATGATCTGGGGCAATTGGATAATTGCCCTTCTTATACAGTACCTTTGATAAAATGAGGATTTTCAATGTTCAGTTCTAGTTTTCTTTAAGCACTATGAATTGCTATATAAATTATGAAACGTTGCTATATAAGTTATGAAACTTTGAGTATGGACCACAAGATATGTTTTCAGTCAAAAATACTCTTCTTCTCTCAGATAATCTAAAAACACCCTCCACTTCATACTACTTTTTTCTACTGTATTTCCTGATTCTACTCTTAACTCTTCTCTTCTCTCTCCTCACCTATTGTAAAGCCAGAAAATTACATTTTTGTTGGGCTTTTACAAGTTCTTTTTGGTGGAAGGAGTAAAAGGTCAGGAAGCATTCCATCTCAGGAAGATAGTTAAATGGCTAGCATTAAAGTGTCTGCCAAAATGATGGAGTAGTATTCATTTTTATTTTTTAGTGAAACCATATGAAATCACAAATAAAAGCACCCACTACCTTTAATACAGAATTTGCATTAAAAAAATCTTTCATGTTCCTGCCTCCTGAATCAAAACTTCTTGTGAGCAATTCATATTCACTCCAATGCTTTTTAGCTTTAAAAAATAGTTTCAAAATCTGAATTATAGCAAAAATAATTTTAAAGTCAAATTTAAAACAATCTTATTTATCAGGAAAATAAATGTTTAAAACTATACGTTTAATATTTAATATTTAAGCTTATTCATTATTAAGTGGTTGGAAAAAATTAAGATGCAAGTGGGTCAAATATAGTATGATGTACATTCTGTAAAGGAAATCTGGGAAAGTTTGTCAATGTTTAGCTGGTGATGTGTCAAAAGGAAAAATAAACCATTCTTTGTGTTCGGGATTTCTCTGTTTGTTTGTCAAACCACTGAATAGTAAATCTAAATATATGTAATAATATACACTGTAACTGCAATAATGAAAATGATAAAAAATGAAAACCACCATAATAATGTTTTGCATTAACCAAGTGCTAATTATAGGCCATGCACAATGATAAGTGATTTACTTAAATGAGCATTTGTTTTTTTTAATAATTCTAATATCTTTTAAAATAATATTATAAAAACAATTTTAGAATCTGGAAAAGAAGAAATAATGCTTTATTCATATAAAATAAATTAATTTTAAGTTTTTAAACTGGATAGAATTATAGACTTCTGAACTCACAATTCTCTTTGGTTTCAGAGGGTCCATGGACCTACAGGCAAGAAGTACTATATAACATATTCCCTGCCTTTAAGAATTAAAAATCTATCTAGGAACTCAAAACTTAAAAAAAGAAAACAAATTAAGAAACAATAAAATGTGGAGGTGCCTGGGTGGCTCAGTCGGTTGAACGTCCAACTTTGGCTCAAGTCATGATATCACAGTTCCTGGGTTTGAGCCCCGCATCTGGCTCTCTGCAAACAGTGCAGAGCCTGGAGCCTCTTCAGATTCTGTGTCTCACTCTCTCTCTGCCTTTCCCCTGTTCACTCTCTCTCTCTCTTTCAAAAATAAACATAAAAAAACACAATAAAATGTGTATATAACCAAATTCAAAATTTTGTACCAGGCTTAACAATTCCAGAGACTGAGTTTCCTCTTTTATTTTTTTTTTTGAGAAGTGAAAACAGTCTCTGTGAGATAATGCTTACATATTAACCAAGCATGCCAGAGGAAAACTTGTCCTTAAATAATGTACCAATTGACTGGTTGATCATTTATTGAGAACCTTTTTTATGCCAGATAATATTCCATTGAGTGGAGTCATAAAGATAAATGAAATATTTTCCTTTATTACTGGATGCTTTCAGAAGAAGGAGACAGGCATTTATACAATTATTCCACAATTTTGACTGTTTACTGGGATAGCTTGAGTAATCCTATGTTCCTTACAACCAGGAACTCCTCCTCATATAGAAGTGAGAGAAAAGACACAAAGAAGAGTAAAATAGAGCTGAGTCTATAGCAAAGTCCATGAGGCAAAGAAAAGGAGCAAGTAGTAGACATATCAGACAAAATTATAGTCAAGTAGATATGTCCTGCAGGGAGTATGAAATGTGGGTATGGAACTCAGAAAAGAGGTAATGAACAACACCCTACCTTTGCTAGTACCAAGTTTCTGTGAAAATTTCACTTTGAGGTATGTGCAATTACTATTATTATTGCCGTTTTACAAATAAGAAGCTGAAACTCAGGGAAATTAATTCTTTTAGCATTGTATATCTAGTAATAGGCAGAGTTAGGCACTTAACCCAGCTAATCTGGCTACCCTGTCTAACTCTGTTACACTGTTTCTTCTTAACACTAACATATCAAATATGAACTAAGTCTGTATTAAGTCAGTTATACTAGCTGTTGTATTTGAGTTAACCTGAAACATCAATATTTCAATATAATGTTTAGTTTCCACTCACCAGAAGTCCAACTCGAAGCAGGCAGTTGAAGAGACTGGGTTCTCTACTCTGGTCACTTAGGAATTCACACTGATGAATTCTCTATCATTAGCAAATGTGACTTTTAAGGTCATTTTGGATGCCTACAGCCAGCTAGAAAATGGGAAGAGAGACAATAGAGAATGGTGTCAAATATTTTTATGAACCAGACTTAGAATCAGTATATGTACCTTCTATCTGCAATACAATTCTTAAAACTTAGTCGTATGATTCCTTCTACATCCAATTTTAGGAGTGGGAAATAGTCTCTGACTGGGCATTAATTTTCAAATAAAAACTGTTTTGGGCAATTCTTTCTGCCACAACCACACTGTATTTTATGTTATAGATCCCCCTTTCATCCAGGAATACTTTCATGTTATAAAAATACTTTTAATATGATATAAAACTAACATGGATAATTATCCATGTATAATGATATTTCTCTCACAAAATTAAACCTAAAACATTATAATTTTTTAACTCAACAAAGAACTCTTTCAGGGCAGGGAAAATCTGGAGGTGAGCTGACACATCACAGGCATCATTAAAATAGAGTTTTTATGGATGAAAATATAGGATGAAATAAATAAATAAATCATCCACTTGCCTATAATTCTCCATTATTTTTTTAATTTTTTCCACTATATGTCAAATCTTGTATATTTTCTTTCTTGTAAATACTTCCTATATTTCATTCAGAGTGTTCTGGTTTACTAATTTTATTCCTTGTTTTGTTTACAATCACACAAGTGCATAGATCGGAAACTGGATGTAGAAGTATTTATAAATATAGATATATGATTATGTTGCACAATAGTCAGTGCAATGCTATTTTTAACCAATGTAGTTTGGTAAATATGCAGTTAATATTTTCCCATTCCTCTGTTACTACATTTCTGAACAAGTTTATGATTGTTTTAATCTGAAAAATTTTAGGATAGTGACATAAAGGTATCAAAGCAATAATAAAACCAATAATGTTTTCTAATATAATTCACTAACTTTGTCTTTATTTCTAGCCAATCAACCAGAGAATATAATAATGTGAAAATGACTGGATAGGACTTAGCCACGGCTTTAGTAATCCTATGTTAAACAGCAATAACCATATAACTCTCTTGGACCCTAAAAACAATAAAGTAAAATTGGGGAAATTTTTAACATAATTTTCTGCCTGCTGTTAAAAGTGCCTACAATGAAAAAAGTATATTTTGCAACTCACTATTCTGAATAATATGTTTCTGTATGGTTAGTCTAGAAACATTTTTTCCATGTATCTATGAAATTTTCATTATGTTTTCAATATATTAATAATTCATAGAATATGAAAAATAAAGAATATAAGTGATATAAAGAATAACAGAACTATCTTCATTTAAGTGGCCCAGGAGATGAGAAAGATGCCTAATTTTTTCTCAGTAAAAACAGCATCCCAGAATGACCAGAAGAAATCATGTTTTATCTTTCCTCAGGATTTTCCTATACATATTATTACAATGGCTATATTAATTTATATGCACATCCAACCATCCATCCATCCATCCATGAATTTACTAAAAAAGATAGAGCCTATTGGAGTCTGTCCATATTTTCATATATATTTTAGTTAACTGAACACATATAATTCCTCACAAAGAGGCAAAGTATTGCTTGAATTATTTGTATACATACACAAGCTATATATATAAACATGTTTTCATATACATATATACTATACATACACATGCACACACATACACAAACAATGCCCATATTTTCCAATTATCTGTTACAAAATAAAGTCAAATAGAATAAGGAGGAAAAATAAGAGTATACAAGAAAAGTGTTTTCTTCTCTTACCACTGTCAAGTGTGGATTACAATTTTAAGACTAGGAACTTCTTTTAGTTTTCTTAGATGTCTATAATGGTGATATGCAGATCCACTCTTTAAAAGACAAAGTAAGGGTGTCTATACTCTAAGTTGAAGGATTAGACATTGGTCCAGTTGAACTCCAATAATATTATTGCATTTAATAGAAAATTAAGACATCTTATTTTGATGTCAAGTAAACAGAAGGACAAAAAAAAAAAAAAAACAAGCAGCAGATTCCAGCAATTTTGGAATAAAAAACATTTCCTTGAATTTTACCCTTTTAATTTTTAAGTGTGCAAAAGCTCAAACGGTATTTTCAAGAGGCATACAATAGAAGGTGCTAGTGGAAATTTTATTGTAGCTCCACTTTCTCAGGCATAAGCCCTATAAAACCTTTAAAATTTTCCCTATTTATACAGGAAAAATAGTTTGTAAATAAAAACACATGTATGTATAATGTACATATTTACTTTCATGTATATAGACATATATTAGACGTATATGTATAAACATATATATAACACACTTGTAATTTTAAAGTTTTACCTGTATGAACTCTAGCTGATTTTAAAGTTATATAGCCTCCTGATGTTTATTTAATCATTGTACTAAACAAATAAATATAAAAATCAGTGTAAGTCACAAACATTTGAAGTTCTATGGTATATATGAATACTAACTATAAATTTAGATTTTATGGTTTTTATTGATTATGTAAAAATAAATATATCTCTAATTTCATGTTCCTGATAATAAGGCAATGAAAATAAGGTGATAATTGGGCAGCTAGGCAAAATATTGTTACCAGAAGGTAACTGACTAACCCATTGAGCAATCTATTTTCCTGACAAGGGGCCCAGTTGATAAATAAGATAAATAAGTTCATGTTCAGTTAAATGAGTTTTGGAGAAGTACTTGAGGAAAATATCAAAGTTATTTACTGTTTTCCAATAATATTTTTCTGAGAATTTTTTGAATTTTTCTATTTCCCTTTTCCCTATATACATCCAAATTGTTTCCAATAGGTTAAAAATATTTATAAACTCCTTACTGTGCTTGAAAATTCACATGCATGATCTTATTTAATCCCCCAAAACGAAACTGTGAGGTTGAATATTCCCACAATTACAGATGTGGAAATTAGGGTTTAATTAATTTCCCCTTAGGAATTATAGGAATTCAAATTTAAACATATACCTTTGTAATACTTGTTTTGAGAGTGCATAAATAAAAGAAAATAATAGTTTAGGGTAAGGAATATGCAAATATGGATTTGAATGCTTGTTTTATGAATTATTCTTTGTAAGCCTTATTTTCCATATTCATAAAACAATGATAATCATACAGCCTACCACCTCATGAGCTTGCTATGAAGAGTTAGATAAGCATTTAAAGCATAGCCTGCCATATAGCAAATGTTCAATAAATATAATCTCTTCTTAGTATTATCATTAGATTATAGTGTATGCTGTTACCTCTGTGCTAGACTGAAGAGTCACTATGAATTAACCTGTTTTCACTCACATGCACAAAGGTAGCCTAAATAAAAAGTGACAAAAACAAAACATATACATTTATTAATGTCAGCTGCTGAACAAAGCCTTTTTAAATAATTTAAGAATATCAAGAATCTATCTATAAATAATTTTAGTTAAAATCAGTTCAAGGTAAAGGTATACAAGATGGCAGAATTATAGTGAACTCTTTCTACAATTATCTGTTGACAAAACTTTGTCTCCAATTACTTCACTCTTATCTTTAGTTGCTAACTATCATCTGGGTGAAAGATGACTCTAGCTTTGCCTACTCTTCTTCTTGGTTTGCTGCTTTTTCCAAAGGGATCCTGATTCTCAACCTTTCTGCTGTAATACCATATCTTGGAATGTATACACACTCATTGTTATTGAGGTTCTGAGATGGCATGTCCCAGTTTTAGTTTGGTTTGGCTTATTTGGCTGGTTTTTAACTTGTAACACTGTGTGCAAGTTTTTACCCATAATTACCTCAATATTTATAATTAAATGCCTCTATAATTATCTCATGATACTGCAACTTTATATAAACTTCTGCACTCAACAAAAAACTTCAAAGGTAAAGTTATTAAATAAGATGCCTTATGTCCCTAGGAGATTTTAAAAGAAGACATGTAGATTCAAGAAATCAATGCACATGTATAAGCTGTATGATTTTCAGGAAAGACCTAGGAAGGCCCTAAACTCTCACTTCTGGCTCATCTTGAGGGGCTGCACAAACTGGAAGTGAATGCCAAGACAGAGAAATGACAACATGCCTTTTCCCTGGGGAAAAGCCAAGAGACTTAGTGGTTTTAGGCATTGCAAAAAATCTTCTTTCAATCATTAGCTGATCATGAAGCTAAATGAGCAGAAACTCAGAGATTATACATGACAAAGAATACACAGTTTACAGGATAAGAGCACTAAAACACTTAATAATTCCTGAAGAAGGGGAAAAAACTGATTTCAAGAGTTTGCATGTTATATTATTTAAAATGTCCAGGTTTCATGCTAAAAATCTACAATCTAGAATGTTCATACACAAGAGAAAAAAGAAATCAATAGAAAAAACAGGAGGAAATCCAGATGTTAATTTTCTAGACAAAAACATTAAAATAGCTATTTCTAATATATCAACATAAGGAAACCCTCTCTAAGTAATTAAAGGAAAGCATGAGAATGTCTCACTAAATAGCGAATAACAACCAAGACACAGACATTATGAAAAAGAACATAACAAAAATTCTGGAATGAAAGGTATAATGACTAAAACCTTTAAAAAATTACCAGAGGTGTTGATATTATATTCAAGATGGCAAAATAAAAAATCAGCAAACATAATATAGGTCAATTTAGATTATCTAGTGTGAGAGACACAGAGAAAATGAAGAAAATGAATAGAGTCTCCTAGACTTGTGTGACAGTGTCGAGCATACCAACATGGATAAGATGAGAGTCCCAGGAGAGTGGAGTGGAAGCAAGAGGCAGAAAGGATATTTGAAAAAAAGTCCCAATGTTTTCAAATTTCTGATAAATATTAATCTATGCATCCAATAAATTAATTTAAAGTTGGATAATTTAAAAGGTCCAGACATAGACACATCATAAGCAAACTGCTGAAGGCCAAATACAGAGAATCTAAAAAATAGCAAGAGAGAAATGATTCATCATGATAAAAGGAATCCTCAGCAAGTTTAACAACAAATTTTTCACCAGAATCTATGGAGGTCAATATGGGATGACATATTCAGAGTCCTAGGGGCCAGGGGGGTGGGAAAGGAACCAAAAACCAAAAAACAAGAAAACACTCTTAACCAAGAATTCTAACCCACCGAAACTATCCTTCAAAAATGAAGGACAGATAAAGACATTCACAAAAATTAAAAGACTTTCTTCAGGTGTAAATGAAAGGACACCAGACAGTTAATCAAATTCACATGAAGAAATAAAGAGCAAATGTAATAAAAAGCACATATAACTACATATAAAAATATAAAGACAGTTTAAACATGATTTTTGCAGCTTTTTAAATTTCTCGTATGATGTAAAAGACAATTGCATAAAGTTTCCTTAAAATTATAAAACTGTTTTGATGGCTTAAAATGTGTAAAGATATCATTTTTATGACAATGATAGCACAAAGGAGTGCGAAGTTAAGGGAGCCATGGAGGACCACTGTTTTTGTATACTACTGAAATTAAATTGATGTTCATCCAAACAGGATTGTTAAAAACTGGTTTAAAGTAAAAGTATGGAAATATATACGTCACGGAAGCAGTAAACAAAAAGAGCTAGATGGCTATGCTAATAACAGACAATTAAGGCAAAAATTGTTACTACAGATTAAGAGGGATATTTTATAAACATAAAATGCCAATCTATTAGAAGAAATAACAATTGTAGACATATATCCACCTAAAAACAGAGAACTGGAATACATAAAGAAAAACAGAATTAAAGTAAGATTTAGGCAATTCAATAAAAATATTTAGACAGTCAATATTCCATGTTCAATATGGATAGAAAAAACTACACAGACAATGAAAAAGGAAATTAAACACTTGAGCAAAACTTTTAGCCAACTAGACCTAACAGATTGCTATAGAACACTACACAAAGCAAAAGCAGAATGCACAATAAACACATGAAAAAATGTTTAACATTATTAATAATCAGGAAAATGTAAATAAAAACCACAGTGAGATTCCACTTCACACTCACTAAAATGGCTATAATGAAAGATTCAGAGAGTAACAAATATTAAGAAAGAAGAACCCTCATACTTTGCTTGTGGGGATGTAAAATGGTTCAGCTAGTGCAGGGAGTTAAGTGGTGCCCCTCAAAACTTCATTTCCACCCAGAGCATCATAATATGACCTTACCTGAAATGGAGTTTTCAAGGGGTGCCTGGGTAGCTCAGTCGGTTAAGGGTCTGGCTCTTGGTTTCCCCTCAGGTCATGACCTCACGGTTCATGGGTTCAAGCCCCACATCAGGCTCTGCACTGACTCTACAGAGCTTGCTTGGGATTCTCTCTCTCTCCCTCTCTCTCTGCCTCCACCCCACTCACACTGTCTCTCAAAATAAATAAATAAACTTAAAAAAATTAAAGTGGGCATTAAATCTTATAACTGATGTCCTTATAAAAAGCAAAAAGGAAAGAGGAGACACAGAGGGCAAAGAAAGCATGGTAAACATAGAGGCAGAGACTGAGTTTACTGCAGCCAGGGTTGCTAGGAGACATCAAAATCTGAAAGAGGCAAGGACAGCCACTTCCTTACAGCATTCAAAGGGAACATGGCCCTCTTAACAACTTGGTTTTAGACCTCTATCTTCCAGAACTGTGAGGTAATAAATTTCTGTTATTTGAATCCATTGTGTTGGAGGTATTCTGCTATCATAATCCTAGTATTGCCACTTTGGAGAACAATTTGGTAGATTTTTTTTAAAAAGTAAAGTAGAGGTATAATATAGGAGATCCATCAATTCCACCCATAGGAACATTAAAATATGTGTCCACACAATATTTTGTACATCAATATATGCAGAAGAATTATACAGAATTTCCAAAAAGTGGAAACAACCCAAATGTCCATCCATCAATGAATGGATAAGCAAGGTGGTATATCTACACAATAAATATACCCATAAAAAGGATTATATTCTGTTGCATGCTACAGCATGATGACTATTGAAAATAGTATGCTAAGAAAAAGAAATCAGACTCAAAAAGCCATGTATTGTATGATTGTGTTCATATGAAGTGTCCAGAGTAGACAGATCCAAAGAGACAGAAATTAGATACGCGTTTGCAAGGGCCTGCGGGGAAAGAGAGTAGAGCATGACTAATGATGCTAGTTTCATTTTGGGGTGATGAAAATATTTTGAAATTAGGTAGCAGTGATGGTTGTACAAGTTTGAGAATATATCAAAAATCACTGAGTTGAACATGTTAAAATGGTAAATGTTATCGTATGTGAATTATATTCCAATAAAAATAAAACAAAAATTCACATATATTACATTATTCTAAAATTTCCAGATACCATTTAGTCCTTTATTTTCTTATGCCCACAGAATCTGAAGACAGGCTCCAGGCTCTGAGCCGTCAGCACAGAACCCGACGTGGAGCTCAAACCCACAAACCGTGAGATCATGACCTGAGCCGAAGTCGGATGCTCAACCGACTGAGCGACCCAGAATTATTAAAATTCTTTGTGCTAATTACACTTCTTACTTTTCTAAATTTATTGTAATTATACCTATAGATTATAAAATATCTACTCAAGGAACTTCTGTTTAATCTTTCATTTACATGCAGAGTAGCAATGGTAAAGAGATTAGGATTTTTTCATATTTAATGCTCTTCTTCCCTAATCATGTTAAAGAGCTTAGTAACTTGCTTTCCTGTGCTTCCCATATTAAGTCAGTAAGTAAGTAAATAAATAAACAAACAAATAATCAGTATAATCTTATCCAGCTATTATTTCTACTTGTACAAACGTTCTTGTTTATGGGTTGTTCGGTGTAGTAATTTGTCACACAAGAATAAAGCGTGCAAGAGTAACCCACTGTAAATAATCATTTTTGTAGAAAAAGTACTACTATGGACAGACTGATATAAAATACAGTTATATCCACTTTATATTTTTCTCCAATTTTCTTTAAATCAAATTAAAGTTACGGTAAAAAATACAAACACAAAAATCTTCAGAAATGCACAATTTGTGTCTGAATGCATTTGAAGAAATTATACATTTCAAGATTACTTGTAGTATAAAATGTACTTGTTTTGAAGGCTTCCTTTCCAATGAGTATATTAAATAACATGTTCAGTGATTATTTACTATGTACCTGTAAAGTTCAAAATATTTATGCACTTTAAGCACCTTTAATCTTTATAAAAATCTTAAAAGGCATTACCAAAATCTCCACATTACAGAAAAGGATTATGTGGCACAGAAATATAAAATCTTTGCCTAAGATTACACTTATTAAAAATGACACAGGACACAAAATCCAGTACTCTGGCTTCAGAGCTCTCCCTCTCCTTGAGTGCTTTTATGAAGTAGTATTGGAGAGGTTTCAGGAAAAGCAATCATTCTCACCCTATAAAACCTCCAGAATATGCAAACAAATAAATAAACAAAAAATCTTTTTTCATTCTGGTCTAGCATATATGATTAATTCACTCTCCTACTACCTTCACATTTAGCCAATGATACCAGAAATCATAAGACCACAGATTATTACTGATAAAAGTTTTACATTTTTCTCCATATATTTTCCACAACAGAGTATAGTGTGGTTATGGCATCAATACTACTAGAAACTGCAGAAACATACCATTCATTATATTGATGTAGTTATTTTGATTCAGCATCTCCCTTGAAGTTCAAGTGACTGTATTGAATCTTATAGCTAACCTTAGTTGTTCTATGAAATGATACAAAATGGACCTAAGTGAATTTAGTCACTACAAACAAACTCAAACTGGAAAGATCGAAGAAGTTTTGACTCTATCATTAATGTACATTATATGCTCTTCAATATATACATATTATAGTAGTGACAGTTCATACAAAGCATTTTTAAAATGCTCTTAAGGTTTACCCTAGAAGTGATTTTCATATGAAATTATCTAAACTGAGATCTAATCTTCAGTATATAATTGCTTTGAATATGATAGTTTCTTACATGAAACTTAATTCAGCCTCATGAGCATTGAGTATTCACATTCAAACACAAGTCTCTAGTGACATCTTAGTATGTAGAAATCTTTTAAAAGGGAGCCCTTTGAAAATATAATTATTCTCCCTATTCAAATCTAATATGTGTAGTAACATGTCAAACATAGATAAAATCAATAAACAACAGGCACAGTTTATTAGTGAATATATTGGAATTTTATCTAACAGATTTCTTTCCATTCAAAATCCTCCTTAAAGTTGAAATGTGTTGCCTACGCTAACCTTGTGGTTTATATCAAGGATGCATAAATACAAGAATGTTTATAGAAAAATCTTATTGTTGAAAAATTTTTTAAAAACATTCAAAAATATATACTTTGTATCATGTTCTCAAACTTCATTATAAAATATTAATTAAAAAACATTTATTGCAATTAAGCTTTAGAAACAATTGACTACTGGCAGTAGTTTATAAAAACTACTATTAAGTCACATTATGTACTATTAACATTAGGTATTTGGACATATTTCTCTCTTATTGAATACATGACTTGAATACTTGAAAGGTCATTCCTTAGGTTTGAAAATAACATGTATATAGTAAATGAGAAAACTAGGTTCTGCACATTTTCCAATCTCTTATTATGCACAGAGCTAACACTGTCACTATATGTGGCATCTCCAGATGGCAAGTACATCAGTGGGAGATTGGGAAACCTTGTAGAATCAATTACAATTGCAGGTAAAATTAAACTTGGAAGCAAAATCATTAATATGCTGAATATGCATCTGGTTACAATTCTTTGAACCATTTAAGAACATTTCTATCTTATTCTAACTCATGAGCCTCTTACATGCTGTAACTACTAAGCCTCCTCTGTCTGAATTAAGACCATATGTGAAGTTTGGGCTTATCCCCAAGGAGTCCATCTGGAGCAACTGATGTCGATCCCATTGTTAAATCCTGAGGTCCACATATGAGCCTTAGGGAGATAGGTAGCTAAATGAGTTGATTTAACAGACACTTCTATGTTTTTCTTTAAATACATATGTTTGTGAAATTTAATATTTAGAATTTGTGATTTTTAATTTTACTTTTATTTAAAATTAAATATATTATTGGTTATATTAAAAATATAATTTTTAATTAAAATATCTTTCACAACTTTTCTTGAAAGTACATCAATTTCTTCATAATCTTAGTTCTTTTTAGAGTATCATATTATAGAATCCAGCCAATTAGAACCAATAAACAAGTTATAGACTATAGAAACATTTATTAATGAGTAAAGTGCTTACTGTTAAATTTCTAAGAATATTATATTATTTAAATATTTACTCTTCTATAAGCATTCTCATAGAATTTGTGCAACAATGTTATATATGGGAATGTCTTGCCCCAAAATATACAATTTTATTAGAATTATTGCTACACCCTTAAAAGATGGCTATTCAAAATATATAAAAATGTACACTATATAAGATGACATTACATATAGTCATTTCAGCCATTGTATTTATTATATATAACCTCTAGTTTTTTATAAGTTCTGCAACGTTTTTATTTAATTCAAAGGGAAAATAACATGGAATCCTAAATCATGGAATCAGAAGGAGATATATAAGAATCCAGGTAATCTCCATTTTGTAAAAAAAATTATGAAAATGTAATCAATGTCATTCTTTTTATAACATCTGTCTTTTTGTTTTGAACTGTATGGTTATTTTCACATAAAGTATGTAACTTACATTAATATGTAACAAGTTTATTGTTACGTTAAAATAAATTTATACAGAGATTTTTAAATTCTTAGTTTTCATTACAAATATAGTAAGTATTGATACATACAAGGCATAAACACAAAAGCTCTTTGGAGTCCTTGATAATTCTTAAGTGTGCAAAATGTTTCCAAGACCAAAAAGCTTGAGAATCATCATAAGGGCATGCATTCCCCTTTTCAATGAGAGCAATATATTTTCTAAGAGAGTGACAAGTATTCTTGGAGGTAGGTGAAAACACCTTGCTTTTTTCACTTATAAAGCACAGATGTACATATAGTACACAAGCAAATAGACAGTATATCTGGTATTATTTTTAACAGGTGGAATTAGATCACTGAATGATCACAGAATGATAGATATGAAATGAAAGCTAAAATCAAGAACAGCTTCAGTGTGGTAGCATTTTAGGATTCTGTTCTGTAATCTTTTCTTTTAAACTTTATTTACTACATTTTACTTAATAGTTACAAGATGCTGATTTTCTTGCATCTCTATGTTTTAATCTCCTCCTGGGCCTTGGCATTGATTCTGATGAAGTCCTCAGTGTTCCCCATTCAAACACAGAATATATTATTTCATAGCTTACTTTTCTCATGGTAACACTATTCCTGGGGATTATGTAATTTTGGGTACCTGCTTTCCTCAAAAGTAAACCTTTGAACCATGATGAGATACCATCTTATATCTCTCAGAATGGCTAAAATTAACAACACAGGAAATAGTAGATGTTGGCAAAGATGTGGTGAAAACGGAACCGTCTTACACTGTTGGTGGGAATGCAAACTGGGTGCAGCCACTCTGGAAAGCAGTATGGAGGTTTCTCAAAAAGTTAAAAATAGAACTACTCTAGACCCAGCAATTGCACTACTAGATATTTACCTAAAGGATACAAAAAAATACAGATTCAGAGAGTTACATGCACCCTGATGTTTATAACATCATTTTCAATAATAGCCAAACCGTGGAAAAAGTCCAAATGTCCATCAACTGATGAATCAATAAAGAAGAGGTGGTATAAACATATACAATGGAATATTACTCAGCCATCAAAAAATATCTTGCCATTTGCAACAATGTGGATAACACTAGAGTGTACTATGCTAAGTGAAACAAGTCAGTCAGAGAAAGACAAATACCATATGATTTCACTCATGTGGAATTTAAGAAACAAAACAGATGAACATATGGGAAACGGGGGAGAAAGGGGGGGCAAACCATAAAAGACTTTTAATGATAGAAAACAAACTGAGGGTTACTGGAGGGGAGGTGGGAAGGGGATGGGCTAAGTGGCTGAAGAGTATTAAGGAGAGCACTTGTGATAAGCACTGGGTATTATATGTAGGTGATTAATCACTGAATTCTATTCATGAAACCAATATTGCACTATATGTTAACTAACTAGAATTTAAATAAAAATTTGAAACAATAAAAAAGTAAACCTTTGAAAACTGAGACAGTCTATTAGAGTTTAAAATTCCCTCACATTATAATGATACATGAAAAGAACAAAGTTATAAACCATTCTTTTGTATTTCATATATACACAGTGATATTTCTATACAATAGATACAAATCTATATTTTGCATTTTCAAAATGAATTTAATTTTTTCTTACAAAAAATATGTGAGCATTATCAAAAATAAAACTGAAAAAATATGTAAAAAGAAAGTTAATCTCCTTCCCCTATTGTCATTCTTTCTCTCAGATAGCCAATTTTCCTGGCATGCATCTAACGATCTTGTCCCTTTCTTCTCATGGTCACATAAAATCTATTAACACATATGGCTTACCTGTTTTATTTCTTTTTACTTGGGTAAAAACTATATTCACCTGAGAATAATTTTATCCTAGACATATTCTACTCAAACTTCCCTTGTCTTAATGTTTCTCAGTCTTGGACTCCCATCCCTGGATATAAAAACTGCTAGGCTAAGGCTTTAGAAATGTACATCCTATACTCATACCCAGGTCTCATGTCGAGGGCTAATTAAAAGCAAATGGAACAAACAGCAATATAACAATGCAAACATAGGAAAATATTTTTAAAGTGCCTTCTGCTCTTTACATAGACAGAAATATTTGTGGTTCTTATTTAAAAAGGGAGGAAGTAAGAATAAGTCTTCTACGCTCTCCTCTTGACCTAGACTGAAACAAAATATAAGTCACAAATCAGAAGGAGGTAGGCCAGTGAAGCAAGCTGGATGCCTCCACACCTTTGCCAAACACTAATTTCTACAATGTAGATGAAATTTTGCCTTGTAGTTGGAGTTTTCTAGATCTTCCAGTGTCCAGCACATGGAAACATGATTATACTCTCTGAGCATCATCGGGGAACTTAGACGTTTCCCAGTGGGGGGGAATAAAAAGAGGTGAGTAGACAAATTATGAGTATTCCTCCTGAGTAGGGATGTCAGATAAATTTCAGAGGCTCGGTTAAATTTGAATTTCAGATAAATAATGAATAAATTTTAGTATAAATATGTCGCAAATATTGCATGTGATGCATTTACACCTATATACACATATAGCATATATGTATAGTATATACACACACATGGCAAGTGTGTGTGTGTGTGTATGTATAGATATTAATCTGAAATTCACATTGAACTAGGAATTTTGTATATTAAGTATGACAACTCTACTCCAGAAGAAATAGTTTTCCTTCAATTCTTTCTCTTTGCCATATTTTTTGGACTACCCAGGCATTCTTTTCAGGATTCCATTTTCTCACATTGCACCAACTTGCTTCCTGTCTGTTGACTGTCTGCCTCTTCCTGTACTCACTGCAATGTCTTCCTGTACACAGATTTGAAAGACTGCGCTTTGAGAACCACCTCCCAGTTCTGTCATTTCCTGTTGCCTTTCCTCTCAGACCTGCAGCCCAAGGTCCTGAGTGGGGCAGGCTTTCTCAACTATACTTGTTAAAATTAATAAACCAATACTGACACATTATTATTAACTAAAGTCCAAAGTTTCCTTTTTAATGTCACATAATTCTGTGATTTTTGACAAAGTGTACAATGTCATATATCCACCATTACAATAGCAGACAGAGTAGTTTCACTGCCCTAAAAATGCCTTGTGTCCCACTCATTCATTTTGTGTTTACATTTCCTGGATTTTGATATATGCTACATCTCTTACTGTGGGCCACAGTTTTAATAAAACAAGTTCTAAGTTACCAAACTATATAGGGATGAGGCAAAAAAGGTCTAATAAACTGAGAAGGCTTGAAAGTAAATAAAACCATTATGTTATATAGTATTTATATTTCCAAATCCACTAATTATTCTAACTCAACTTCTTATCATGTAGCAAACTACGTAATCTAGGAAAGTAAAGAGTAATCAAATTAGTTTGAATTTCTTTACTTGGTTATGTTCTTTAAGAAATATTTTCTTCATAAAACTATCCATATACTCTAGATTTATTTTTAACTTTTCCATTCTCTTATAAGCTGCTGAAATTTACTTTTCCTGTTTTCATAAAATAATTGATAAATATGTGTAGAATATCTTATCTTTGAAACTCTGAGTTGATCTAAAGCTTATAACAAGCATTTCCACTAAAATGATTTTATTTACATGTTGGATATATTTGATTGTAAATAATAAATTTAATTTGAAAAGTAATGACTTTATATATAAAATTGACTATTATTTTAAAAGAAAAACTACATATTTAAATAATTAAGGGAGGGGCTCTTGGGTGGCTCAGTCAGTTGAGCATCTGACCCTTGATTTCTGCTCAGGTCATGATCCCAGGGACATTGGGCTCCATGCTCAGGGTGGAACCTGATTAAGATTCTTTCTCTCTCTTTCTCTCTCTCTCTGCTCCCCCTACTTGCACTCTTTCTACAAAGAAATATAAGGAAAGAAAGAAAGAAAGAAAGAAAGAAAGAAAGAAAGAAAGAAAAAAGGAAGGAAGGAATGAAGAAAGGGAGAGAGAGAAAAGCTCACCATGTTTTCAAACTTGATGAATTTCACAATTTTCTAATTTAGCATTTTTATTAATATGATTATAGATCATGTGGATATTGATGCTTTGATGAGACTTTAGAAATTCTTCATAATTAAAAATACAACTCGTTCAAAAAATTGTTTTTTTCTCCAGAATACAAAAGAGAGAGCAAATACAAAAACAAAATAAAACAAAATGTTATTGCTCAAGGAAACACTAGAGAAAAACAAAATAACACAAGAAATTATAGTAGACTGGTTGAAAAATTTGCATTTGATTGTTGTGTTGTCATTGCAATTTACCCTATTAAAATTCAGAAAGCTAATGGGATTCTGTCTTTAAATCTACCCCTTCTATCATCTCTCCCTCTTACCATATATAGAAAACATACAACTATTGATACAACTAATATTCTAAAATAGTTATAAATCTTATTATATATATATTAAGACATCTATGTCCTCTTTCAACAACTAGACCACCACCCAGAACATCAGGCCCTCAGAGTGGGAGGGAAAGTCTAGATATCATTTCGAGATTTTCACAGTCCTAACATATACCATTAACCACCAGAATATCACATTCATTTATGTAACTTAATAAACAGACAATTTTGCAAGTAACCTCTATGCTTCTAATGAAATACTGTGACAAACAAAACACTTAAACATGTGTCATGGTCACTTGTTCTGTCACAGTACTCATTTTAGTTTGCATTTTCTCATCTTGAAAGTTTATGTACATTGCTGGTAACATCTGCAATAAGTGGAATGGCATAAATTTCAATGTATTTATTCATTGTTTTGGAAAGGGAATGTTTAACTTTCTCTGAAAATTACATTCTCATTGTCAAAAGAACAATTGTATTCCTTTGGGCCATATATTGAAAGATTTGATGTTATCTAATTCATCATATTATGGACTGCTTATCTTATTTACCACATCTGGGTATACAAGGCATTTACTAAAATTGTTATCTATACTTATTCCTCTCACACATATTTTACAAATGTATTATTTTACTTTTATTGTTTATTTATATTGATTACTAACACATGACTTCTCACATTTTATTATGACTGTTTCTGAATTTTAATAGACCGAATATTTTTTATCAACAAAAATGAAATGATGTGTACTTAAATATTTTTGTATTTATTTATTTATTTATTTTAAGTAGGCTCCACACCCAGCATGGAGCTCAGTGCAGGGCTTGAACTCGCAACCATGAGATCAAGACCTGAACTGACATCAATAGATGGACGCTTAACTGACTGAGCCACTCAGGTCCCCCTCTTTTTGCTCTGTTTTAAAAGAAAATTCTCATAATTTTATTGTTCCTGTATTTACTTAACTGAATTTACAAATATTTTTATTCTTGAATCTCTATCAGGCAAAACTAAATTTAAAAATAAAAATTCTGTTCAATGCCTGAACAATTGAGTGGATGTCCTTCTGTCTTCAAAATGCTGACCCATTTTTATATTAATATCACATTTAGAAATTAGCTTTTATTCTTTGAATAAAATTATTAAACTCCGTTGATATATCTTTATTTTTAAAGTTTAAAACCTTGCTCATTCATAAAACTTCATCATTGAAAACTTTAAAGATTCATATTAGTCTTTGTAAAATATTTCCAAACCTGAGACATTTGCAAAAGATTTTCTGCTTTCTTGTGATATTTTTTGACCAGGGGTCAGTTGGTGTATCACCATCATATTTTTCAAGACTAATGTAATGGAATCATGCTTCGTTAATTTTATAAACGACCACCATCTATGTTGTTTTCCTGGGTACACTTTTCCTGCACATAATTGTTCCTCTGGGGACAAAAGAAAGTGGCACAACTGCCGTTAGTGGTTGGGGACAGGGTGAGACTTTGTGGTGATTCTTGTGAAGGGCTGAAAGGTACTGAGGTATAGAAGCTTTCTAGAGGATTAGCACTGTATCCTATCAATAGTGCCAAGGTCCAGTTTGCATATCAAGCATAGCTGAGTAAAATCATTGTGTAAAAGTGGACCCATGATGCAGTTTCACTTTAAGCAGCTCATAGTACAAATGGATCAGACAACATTTATTCAACACAAATGTCACTAGCAATTCTACCTCGTAATGGTTTCCATACTTTTAGTGTCTTTAAGCAACCACTTACAGAACTGTGTAAATAATCCACAAAGAAGTGAAATATGAAATCCCAGGAGTGAATGGATTGCAATGGGAAAGACTAGAGAAGACACGGAAGCCCAAAGGCAGAAAATTGAGGAATTTAAAATAGTTTTCTTTAAAAATAAAATAATATATTTTTCTTTAAAAAGGTGGTGATATATCAGCAAGAAATATAGAAAATAAAGGATTAGGGGCTAATAGGAAAAAAATTAAAAATGAAGAGGAAAGAACAGAAACCAAAGAGAAACATTTGAAAAAAAAGGAGTAACCAACATATAACTTCATGGAAAGAGGAGTTAAATACAATTTGAAGGAGACCACTCGATTTCAAGATCCAAAGATGAAATGTGAAAGAAAAAATTCACACGTAATTAAGAAGAAGAAAAATCCAATTTAACAAGCGATGAATGTATCGTTAGCTAGTGAAACTGGTGAGGAAAAGTGTTCTTTTTAAAATATGGTAAGAGTGGGGAACCTGGGTGGCACAGTTGGTTGAGCATCTGACTCCTGATTTTGAACCAGGTCATGATCCCAGGGTCATGGGATCTAACCCCTTGGTGGACTCCCCTCTGAGCATTGAGCCTGCTTGAGATTCTCTCAGTATCCCTCTGTCCCTCTCCCCTGTTTGCAGTCTCTCTTTCTCTCTAAAATAAAGGATAAAAATAAAAAGTAAAAAAAAAAAAAAAAAGATGGTAAGAGTAACAGAGAGATACATACTTTCAGTGTGAGTTAGTGAGGAAGTTTAATATCTCTCTCTCTCTCTCTCTGTATGTACAGATATATACACAAACATATTACATACACATATATACGTATATAGGCAGAAGAAATATGTACATATACAGAGAGTGAATAAAATTCAAAATAGGCTAAGTAGCAAATGCTATGCAAAGATCTAAAAATATGTAAATATGAGGGGGTTGTAGTTATTGCTAGCAGAAAGAGGAAACTATGCCTTCTAGAGTATATTTCAAGGAAAACCAAGGACAATAAATACATTAAAATGGGCTATTTTGTTTTTCATCACAGAAGAGAAAATGAGCTCATTTTCTGAGATGATAAGACAAGAGTTGAGTTCTCCACCCTAAGGGTGACAATATAGGAAATAAAATACAAGATCCATAGTTAAATTGGAGTATATATATGAATATATATATGAATATATATATGAGTATATATGCCTATGAAATATATGGGATGTACTTATACTAAAAATTTTAATTATTTGTTTATCTGGATTCAGAATTAGCTGGAAGTCCTTTATTTTTACCTGGAAACTTCACCCTACTCTTTTCTAGAAAGGTAGTAAATGTTTGGAATTCTTTCTCTGATTAGAAGAATAAAATTAACTTGATTTGAATACAGTGATTAATCAAATCCTAGGAGAAGCATGGAGAATGAATTAGAGGGATTTTTTTGTGTGTGTTTGTTTTTAATAAAATCCATCATTGCAAGGTGACCTTTTATTTCAATGCTTAATAACCGAAAAAAAAGTAGAAGAGAAAATAGATTCTTAAATACATATGAAATTTGGAATTGGCAAAGTAAGTATAATTATTAAAATGCTGAAATTAGTAAATTCAATCAATAAAAAGTTTAATATATCTGGAGTACATATTAGTTAGGAAGAATGTTTAGGAAAGAGATAACTGATAGATAGTTATCAGATTGGAGAACAAAGTCATGACAAAAAAATGTGGGTGCAGCAACAGATTAAAGAACAGAGGCAAATCAGGGATTAGGTGCACTCCTCTTCAGTTAGAAACTTAAGAGGTGAGTTGTTACCATGTCCAAGGTTGCTTTCAGACTCCCATCTGGGTATTCAATTTTTATGAAATAGTGACAGAGTACTGTGTAAAGAGAAGTCAGGGTCATGAGCAATTTTTACTGAAAATGGAAATCCTTGAAGAATGTTGGGAAAGGTATCTCTTAGAAGTTTATAAATGATAAGAAATGGTATAAATTTAGAGTGAGGACAGATTGTTGAATTAGGTGTTAGAAAAGTGAGAAAGTAGCACTTGAGAATGAGAAAATGCCCCTATTTTTGGCTCAGTAATATTAGAAAATTGCAGATAGAGCAAAATATTGAGATTTCAGATAAAAGAGGTATTTCACTTTTAGCTGAAATAATACAGTTTGCTGAAATAAAAAATTTGAAAATATAGAAACATTTGTAGATAATTAATGTATGAGATGCAAAAGAATGGGCTAGGCAAAATATTGTTAAATAAGGCAGAAATAAGTAAAAGGCAGATGTTTCAGGATTTTATTGACTGGCGAATATTCACCTTAGCCATGGTGATGATTCACAGGAAAAAAGTAGAAAATAATCCAAAAGCAGAGAGATATATTGCCTTAAACATGGGGAAAAAGATTATGTACAAAACTTCTCAACCTATATCAAGGAGTCACTGATACCTTTTTTGTTTTGTTTTGAAAATTCTGGTCTGCTTTATATTTTGGAAATTGCCTGTGAAGTTGGAAAGTGCCTGGCATTTATGAAAAATTAATTAACTATGGACCTGCTAAAATGACCATCTGCACCTTGAAAAATGGAATTTATTTAAGCAGTATTTGAAAAAATCTGTGTCAGAAATAATTGACAATCCAAGTAAGAGTAGAGATCTGACTTACGAGGAGCTTACATAAGAATTATCAAAGAATTTTAATACATTTCAAGATTAATATATATTAGCAATGAAATATAGCTGCTAAAAACTAACATGAGGTATTGTTGATAGAAGTATCTAGTGGCCATACAGATTGGTGTCCCACTGTACTCTGCCCCTGTAAACTTGATTTAAAATATTATTTTCAATTCTGAGTTCAACATTTATACAGGGCTATTGAATAAATGCAAGTCAGGGATAAAGTGATCAGGATGATGTGGTCATATGAAAAAGTTTGTGAAGGAATAATGCTTGGATAGTACAGAAAAATAAGATTTCTGGGGAAAATATTAGTCTTCAAACATGTAACTGTCATGTATCAATCTGAACAACATCCATGTTATGTTAAGTAATTGCATCGAGCCCTTAAAAAAATCATGGCAATTTTAACATTATACATTGTACTTAATGTAATAGATGATTTGAAGTAGTAGTCACACTTCTCAGACACATAGGATAAAAAGTATAAAGTGCAATAAATTAGGGATAAAATCACAAGTACTATGGCCATAGTTACTTCTTTAAAAGAGCCGGAGGAATAACCATAAAAGGAAGAATAACCATAACTGAGTCTGAGATTTCGTGTCCTTGGAAAGTGGTTGTACTTCAGCCTTGTTCAAAACTCGTGTTAAGATGTTATGAGAATTACTATGGTTTCTCTGAATAAAAAATAGAAAGTAAAACAACAACAACAACAACAACTACAACAACAACCATGAACATTTAAGGTAAAAATGTCATAGTACCAATCTGAAATGTTTTAAAGGGGAGGCTACTATACTAAGACATATTTTAAAGTTTATGTATTTAGTTTTGAGAGAGAGAGAGCAAGAGAGCAAGAGCAAGAGCGAGAGTGAGAGTGCGCACGCGAATGTGAGTGGGGGAGGGGCAGAGAGAGAGGAGCTAGAGAATTCCAAGCAAGCTCCATGCTGTCAGTGCAGAACCCAGTGCACAGCAGGATCTCACAACCGTGAGATCATGACCTGACCTAAAATCAAGAGTTAGATGCTTAATCAATTGAGCCACCCAGGAAACCCAAATTTTAAATATGATATTAGAATTTGTCCTCTTTTATGTTTTTGTTTTCAGGAAACAGAGCACCAATTTCAGGGTAACTGGTCCAGGTTTCAAAAATACTGTATAAAACCTAGATAACAGAAGATTCTGACCCGTACCAGCAAAGCATAAATAAGCTGCACTGATGCATGTATATTGACAATAGATACTTATGTAGTCACTATCAACATATAATGTTATATCAGTTGATGTACAGACATTGAGAAAATGCACTTTAAATTTGCAAAGATCTGTACTAAATTTGAATTTTTGCTACTTATAAAATGTCTAAGCTTAAGCAAATATCTACTTTCTACAAATATCAGCTGTTTATTTTTGTGATTTTTAATGTTTTATTTTTTATTTATTTTTAATTATTTATAATGTTTTTATTTATTTTTGAGACAGAGAGAAAGCATGAGCTGGGGAGGGGCAGAGTGAGAGAAGACAGAAACTGAAGCGGGGTCTGGGCTGACAGTAGAGAAGCTGATGCAGAGCTCGAACTCATGATTGGTGAGATCATGACCTGAGCTGAAGTTGGATGCTTAACTGACTGAGCCACCCAGGCATACCTTAGCAGTTTATTTTAAGATATAATAATAGCATGTATTTCATACTTTTTAAAAAATTTATTTATTTTGAGAGAATGAGAGAGAGAGAGAGAGAGAGAGAGAGAGAATCAGCAGGGGAGGGGCAGAGATAGAGAGAGAGGAAGAGAATGCCAATCAGGCCCCACACTGTCAGAGTGGAGCCCAATGCAGGACTCAAACTCACAAACCTTGAGATCATGACTTGAGCTGAAATCAAATGTCAGACTCAACCTACTGAGCCACACAGGTGCCCCTAGCTCGTACTGTTGTTATAGAAATTTATAAGATAAGGTACGACAAATAATTAATATTAAATGTTGTTGAGGTTGCTATTTTGAGGCACTGAAGTTTCCCATATTCAGAATTATGCGACAACATACTAACAAATGTAAAATTTGAATTTTATGAGATTTACTGGTTTAATTACAAAGTTAATTTCATATCATAACTATTTTTAATAATGCATTTGAAACAACAATGAACACATTTTATGCATTACACATTTTTTAAGTTTATTTATTTATTTTGAGGAAAAGAGAGAGTGCAACAGCAGGGGAGGGGCAGAGAGAGAGGGAGAGAGAGAGAATGCCAATCAGGCCCTGCATTGTCAGAGCAATGCCCAGTGTAGGGCTCAAACTTGTGAAACTTGAGATCATGACCTGAGTCGAAACCAAGAGTCAAAAGCTTAACCAACTGAGCCACCCAGGCACTCCCGAATTATGAATTTTTAAGTTTAGTATTCCTAATTTTGGTCTAGTTATTTCACTTATTATTAGTGTTTCTCAAGTATAAATACAATATAGACACAATAGAACATATAATATATCAAATCCATAAGTTGCAGAGTGGGCCACATAACATAATACTAATGCCTACACTTGTTTACATTTGTTATTTCCCTCAAAAATACATATTTTGATTAGAAAGATGGCCAATGCTGTTAACAAGTAATTTAGTTTGGACAAAGCTGAGATGAATTTATTATCTCATTATATGATGTTTGACAATGTGTCTCTCAAGTGTTAATGTGAGCCAAACAGCACTGAGTTGTATTAATTAAGATATTTTTTGAACATTTAAAAATAAGAAAAATAGTACAAGAAAATAGCATTAATAAGTAAATTCCTGTTTGTCAGAAAACTGTGCATCTGCTTTGCGTAAAACAACAGCCAAAAATAAACTTTAGAATATGGTAGCTAAATAGTAAATTATACAATATAAATAAATAAAATAAATAAATAAATAAATAAATATTTTGATCTAAACAAACTGGGTACAGAAGGAACCTTCATAAACATAATAAAGACCATAATATGACAAGCTCACAGCTAACATCATACTCAATATCAGGAATAAATTTAACCAAAGAGGTGAGAGATGTCTATACTGAAAGCTATAAAGCATCCATGAAAGAAACTGAATAAGATAGAAATAAATAGAAGAATGTTCCATGCTCATAGATTGGAGGACTTAATATTATTAAAATGTCCATTCTACCCAAAGAAATCTACAGATTCAATGCAACTCCACCTAAAACTCCAATGACTTTCTTCACAGAAATAAAAAAATATATACTAAAATTCTTATGGAACCACAAAAGCCCCTGAATAGCTAAAGCAATATAGAGCAAGAACAAAAAAGAGGCATCACCTCTTGATTTCAATGGTATTACAAAGCTATGGTAATCAAAACAGTACAACAGTGGCATAAAACCAGACACAGATCAATGGAACAGAATAGAAATCACAGAAATAAACCCATGCTTACAAGATCAATTAATTTCTTTTCTTGAAACTCATTTAATTAGACATATCGAAGTACTACTCTTGTTAGGAGTCTGTTTATAAAGATTTTCCATCATATTTGTTAGCAATTTTTTCAGGTGTGAAACTTGGTTTCAACTATTATAGTAGTGACCAAAAGTATTTCCCAGGATCTCCTCCACCTAGAGAATTCATGTGTATAATTATTTTTAAATAGTCTTCCTAACTTTGGGAAAGCTTTACCCTGCTCCAACACACACACACACACACACCCACACACACACACACACACACCACACCACACCAATATTTTTTTCAAGCCAGAAAACATGCAATGAGAAAACTATCAACTCTTTAGAAAATGGTGCTAGGAAAACTGAATAGCCACAAGCAAAAATGTAAAACTGGACCTGTATCTTACACCATACACAAAAGTCAACTCAAAAGAGTTGAATGTAAATCTGAAACTGTGAAACTCATGGGAGTTTGATGGTAAGGTCCTTGATATTGTTCTTTTCATTGTTTCTTTTAGAATTAACACCAGAGCAAAGCCAACAAAAACTAAATAAACAAGTGGGGCAGCAAAGAAAACCACCACCAAAGCTAAAAAGCTTCTGCACAGTGAAGAACACCATCACCAAAAGGAAAATGTAACCTGTGGAATGGGAGAAAATATTTGCAAACTGTGTATCTGACAAGAGATTAGTATCTCAAATATAAAAGGAATCCATACAGCTAAATAACAACAACAACAACAACAACAACAATAATTCAATTAAAAAGTGATCAAAGGACCTGAATAGACATTTTTCCAAAGAAGAGACATTAAAGGACAACAGTGATGTTGAAGAGATGTTCAACAGCATTAATTCTCAGAGAAATGCAAACAAAACCACAATGGGATATCACCTCACATCTGTTAGGATATCTATTATCAAAAAGACATGAGATAACAAATACTGGTGAAGATGTGGAGAAAAGAGACCTCTTCTGCACTGTTGCTGGGAATATAAACTGGTAGAGCCACCATAGAAAATAGTATGAAGTTTCCTCAAGATATTAAAAACAGTACTACCATAAGATTCAGCAATCCTACTTCTTTTTTTATTTTTTTATTTTTTAAACTTTATAGTTTATTGTCA